>JAHSPW020000001.1:40419079-40769079 GCA_019985065.2 Arctostaphylos glauca
TTTGATTTTTTTTTCTCCACTTGACTAAATTTTTTATTTTCGAAATACTCTTACTAAATAGCAACATTCAAATAACCCTAAAGGAAAAAAGAATATACTCAAAATTAAACTGTTCCAAATTTTATATTTCTCAATAAATATAGTGGATAGAGGAAGTTATGGAAAGTGTTAAAAGATTTTGACATACATGGCGCGGCAACGTGCCACAATTTTTGTTAACTTTTATAAATTATCCGACATAAACAGACAAGTTGTACGCTTAAAAGCGCCACCATTCTTTCTTAACCCTTGGTATCATATCTGCATATATATAGTCCATCATGTAAATTGGTCACGTGCATCGCTGCCAGTTTTGGAGACTATTACATGATATCCGACATAACAAGTCAAGTATACTTGATAGCGCCGACATATCTGGCAATGTTACATATTTGTCCACGTCCAAGGCTACCACTTTTGAAGAATCCATCGATAAATCGGTATCCAGATCATCGGGGTACTGTGCAGTCCCCTCGATGCCCCGAAATCATGCAATGATGGCAAGGGCAAAAATGTTATTGGCCACGCTAAGGAATTAGGGGTTCCTGGTCTTGTGGGAATCCACCAAGGATCGATGGAAGGAGTATAATCGAGAGGTAGAGAGTGTTTGGAAAAAGCCAAGATGATATAAGAAAAACTAGGTACACTTTTAACTTCTAGCAACTTTGGTAACAATTTTTAACTGTCTAGATTCCTTTCATCAAGACGAATAATTAATTCAAATAATTTATTGCAAAATCCATAAAAATCTAGAAAAAATGATGAAAAAGATAGTGATATTAATACCAAAAACTTATGCCAAAAATGGCCTAATGCAAGCTAGTGCGGACAAGCCCCGCCATTTTTCTTGCCCCGCATTTGGCTAGTCTTGATTACTTTTCCTTTATTGTTGACATTAAAATCAACTTGGTATATGTTGTCCAAACTAACGATGATTCAATCGCCGCAATCTTTTTTTTTTTCCCACATTTGAGTGGTTTTTTTTCCACCTTCTCTTTGAGTTGCTACTCTTGAAGGTACAAAGAGGGTAGGTACATAAATTCTTACAATGGCCCTTTTATAAGGTGCGGATACACAACTCGTTAAAGGGCATTTGTGGTTGAATTTGTGTTTTGAACATGTGCACATTGGATAATAATCGATAAAAGTGAGTGGGAGAGGAAAATTTTGGTTGGATACATAAAACTTTGGACTATTTTTTACACTGTTGATCACTAGTGTTTTTCTTTATATCATCTTGACTTCATATATTAATTTTACAACCGTTTCAACAAAGAGAATGCGATGAACAAAGAAGAAGAAGAAGAAGATCTACAAGATAAAGTAAGGTTCAAACACCAACTACAATTGATTTGTAAATGGAGTGCGGGCGCATTTGGCTGGATACATCAAACCGCAAATTACTTTTTGCACAGTCGACCACTAGTATTTTTCTTTATATCATCTTGATTTCATATATCTATTTCACAATCATTTCAAACAAGATAAGGTGAATGAAGAAAGAACAAGAAAAAAGTAAGACTCAAACACCAACCACAGCAAATTTGTAGAAGTGAGTGAGAGAAAAAATTGGCTGGATACATCAAACTCTAAGCCACTTTTTGCACTGTCGACCACTACTATTTTTCTTTATATAACCTTGGCTTCATATATTAATTTCACAACCGTTTCAACGAAAGAGAAGGCGATGAAGAAAGAAGAAAACGAAGACAAGAAAAAGTAAGACACAAACACTAACTACAATTGATTTGTTAAAGTGAGTGATCGAGAGAGAAAAAATTTGACTAGATGCATCAATTCCTATACCACTTTTTGAACTGCTGACCACTAGCATTTTTTGTAATATATATAATCTTAGCTTCATATATTAATTTCACAACTATTTTAACAAATAGAAGGCGATGAAGAAGAAGAAGAAGAAGACAAGCAAAAGTAAGATTCAAACACCAACAATATAAAAATGATCTATATATAAAAGTGAGTGAAAAAGAAAAAGAAAAAGAAAAAAAATTAGCTGGATACATCAAATTCTGAACCACCTTTTGCACTGTCGACCACTAGTGTTTTTCTTTATATCATTTTGGCTTCATATATTAATTTCACAACCATTTTAAAAAAGAAAAAGAAGAAGACAAGCAAAAGTAAGACTCAAACGCCAACTTTTCATTATACTAGTTCTTTCTTACATGAGCAAACACAGACACAAAAACCAACTAGGACACATGAACGACAAAAGGAGACTCGCAAGGACCCAAATCACCCAATTCAACCACTTCTCTCTCTTACTTGGGTAAACAAAACCTAAACTCGATGAAAAAACACAAACAAGCACACAAGAAAATGAAATAAGACATATGAAACCCCTAAAAGGGTGACTACATAATAATACTAATAAGCTAGTTTGCTCATGGCCATGGTTCACATTTTGAAATTCTTCCTAACATTTCTGTCACTGGGTCCTACTCCCTTGTTCTCAGGTTGCTGTCGGAATCCTCCAGATTTGTTCCTACCAGTGGCCAGAGAGAGATCAAGGTCTACAGACGGTGGCGGTGGAGGTGGCCCTGGGGGAGCCAACCTGAGTTCCAGGGGGTCATTGAAAAGATTTAGCGCCCTAAGAGGAACCACGGAAGGTCCTCCTACTTCTCCTCTCTGAACTGCATTCTGATCATGGTGACCCTTGCCCTTCTGTTCTTTGCTTCTCTCCCTTGCCATCTCTCTTGCCATGCATCCCTCAATGTGGTGCAAGAATTCAGCACGATATCGAAATAGTCTCCTACATTTCGCACACGAAACATATGGGTTTTGTGGTGGCAGAATGATCTCAAATTCCTCATCAGAGGTGGAGTCATACCCTTCAGTCATGTTAGAGACATTAGGCAAATTTCCACCTCTATTCATTTTCTTGAGAGAGAGAGAGAGTGGAGAGAGAGAGTGTGTGTGTGTGTGAAAATATTGTGAAGAAGAGCATCCCTTATATAGAGGTTGTGGGATGGTACTTGACCATGGAAGGACATTTTGGGATTTTTGCAATGTTGAGTTGGCTAAGACAAAGCAAAAACCGTAGACCCAGTTGTGCACAACGCACCTGATAATTTGTGTTGTTTTATCACCTACAATACTACTCAAATATTGTCCAAATACTGCCGCACCATTTGGACAATATTTTGATTACTAAAGTGACATCGTTTTGACGCACAACACATCCTGATGTACGTTGTGTACAACAAAATCTCCTTGTCCAACAATGCAATATTGGAGTTTTGCTTCTCTCATGGTGTGATTATGGTGTTGTGGGTGGGGTTGTATGCATTATATGAGATTTGGAGTACTTAAATGAGGGGAAGTAAGTGCTAATAGCAAAGTTGAAAACCAAAAGGGAAATTTTAACTAAGGTGGGGATGAACATGTGAGGAGATATGATGCAAGTTTAAAAAATGAGGTAATTTTGATTATTTTTTCTTTTCTCCACTTGAGTAAATTTTTTGTTTTCAAAATACTCTTACTAAATAGCAATATTCAAATACCCGTAAAGGAAAAAATAATATACTAAAAACTAAACTCTTCAAGTTTTATAATTATCGATAAAGATAGTGGATAGAGGAATTTATGGAGTGTGTTAAAAGATTTTCACGTACAAGGCACGGTAACGTGCCGCTATTTTTGTTAACTTTTATAAATTATCCGACATAAATAGACAAGTTGTACGCTTAAAAGCGCCGACATTCTTCGTTAACCTTTGGTATCATATCTATAATCTATCATTTAAACTGGTCACATGGATCGCCGCCATTTTTTAAGACCGTGACGTAGCGTAAATTGGTCACTTGCCTCGCCACCAAGTAACGTAATAGCGCCGACATATCTAGCAATATTGCATATTTGTCCAATCAAACTAAACGACAATCGAGTTTAGTTTTACGTTAATTCGATTCATCGCATAAAAAGACCACGTGCAACGCCTACCAGCCGCTTTGATATCTGTATCTCGTGCGACATGAAAAGAGACATACGCTTAATTGCGCCGCTGTTTTCTCTGAAAGCTTAATCCCGAGTTACGAATGACCAGCCCTTACATTTTTACAAATTCAAATATTGCTATATATATATATATATATATATATATATATATATATATATATATAACTCATGAGTTGTTGGTCCCAATGTTACTTCATCTATAATTTTTTCTTTAATTATGTAAATAATATAAACACACTTCTTATTGTTCATGCTCTATTTTAAGTCTTAAAATTTTAAAAAAATCTTGAAATATATTAACAAAAAGTGGAGTGCGACTATCAATTTTAATTACATGTTGTTAGTTGCCAGTGTAGCTTAATTAATTGCATGCAATAGAACCCAGTGATATTTAATGAATTCAAATTTTAAATCTTCTATCCAGGTTTGCCTATGAAATCAAATCCTAACTAATTTGGTAGTGTAATTTAATGAGCTCACACCATGCACTAACCTGCTAATAAGAGTAGTTATTGTGGTAGTAAGTGCAAACAACAAAGTTAAACAGAAAAGGGAATCCTAGGTGGGGTCCCAGCGATAAGTGATTGTTCGGAGTTTGTGTGTCAACTTAGCTGGAAATTTTGTCTTTCTGTTTTGATTAAGGGTGAAAATGAAAATTGGAAAACCGGACCGGGCTGCCAGTTTAGGGATTGCAAAATTTTATCCGGTCCGATTTTAGTTTGGAGTTTTTTTAAACATGGTTTTTCTGTCTGGTTTTCAATTTGGGGTATAAAAATGCGGCCCGGACCGGACCAGTTGGGGTATTAATGTTATATTGCTAAAATTCTAAGGTCTCCTCAAGTTGCTTATGTTTTTCTTTCACTCCATTCTTTTCCCGAAATGTCGCCCAAAAATTCAAAAAGCTCAAATCGGATAGAAACCGGCCCAAATCAATTGGAACCGGACCAGTGCAATTGGAAAATCGGTTTGGTCATATGAATTCCACCAAATCGGAAAATCGGTTCAGTCCTATAAATTCCACGAAATCGGACTGAACTGAACCGATTACACCCTATTTGTGATGTCGTTTGTGCTGATTTTTTAATCTTTGTAATCTTATTTCGAAGATTAATAAAATTATTTAATTGCTGATAAAAGGGGGAATCGTTTGACCAAGGTAGGGAGGAGATAACGTTTTAGGGTTCAAACAAAAAGTGGGAAATTCAAATAGGAACCGTTTCTTTTTTCATTTTTGTTGTTTTGGGAACTTTTTGGATTCTGGAAATCTTCTCATTAAATAGAGCCTTAGAAAAAGAAATCTTGAAATTAATTGCTCAATAAAGTTATTGGGTGCAACTCATCAACAAATCGAGTTTATCGTGAAGAAGGAAAAAAAATATTAATTTATTTTTATAAAAAATTATGTTCAAAAACTAAAAAAAAATTAGAAAAGACGAAAAATTGAATTGGCTTATTTTTCGTCTTTAGTATATATTTTCTTAACTTTTGGACATATTTAATAGTTTTTAAATTCTTTTCATCAATAAGAATCAATAATCTAAAAAAATTAATACAAAATTAACAAATATAAAATAAACCAAGGCTCTGTTCAATTGTCTAGAAAGTTGTACGAGAAAGTTATTTTCGGAAAAAATAAAGTAAAGTGAAGTAAAAAATAAATAAAATCTATTTTCTTACATCTGTTCATTTGACAAAAGAATTTTATGAAAAATAACAATTCACTTGTTCATTTGTCAGGAAAATAAAAATTAACAGGAATTTTTTTTTCTAAATTCAACAGTTAGGTGTGAACAAAGTTAATTTTGAGAGCATATATTTCTAAAATTTGCCCTTTCAACCATCATGAAATCCTTTATAAAAATTAAAATATCGTCATGCAAGTTTAAAATTAAAAAAAACACATATTTTCATTCTGCCAAATTAAATAAATAACAAGATAAATATATAAGATATGTATCTATTATATATAATATACATATTCATTCCATTCACAAAATTAACAAAGAAATAATATGTATTTGATATATTTGATATAATATAATGGAATATATATATATATTATATATACTCAAATATGTGTCTAAGACTAACATATGCATAATATATAATATATTAAATATGTATAATATATGTACCACTGTATTTTTAGTATATATTCTACCGTATAAAAAGAAAATAACGTATCCTAAACGCGGTATATCCTAAAACACATAAATATTGATGTACACTTAACTATATTAATTATTTTTTATTTTTATCTATTTTTTGTATTTGTTATTTTTTATCAATATTTTGTGAAAATATTAGTTCTACGCACCCACGAGACCGAACACACATTCATTCTAACTTTCAACGTACATCTAACAAATCTCTCCCGCATCATTCGAACTTGATCGTCGAAAAATTCACAATCAGACAAACACCAATGAACTTATATGTAGAAGTCCAAAGCAGAAGCTTAGAGCATATCACCGTTTCTCTGGCACCATCGGGTGGAAAAAAAATAAAATAACAAACTGATAAAGGAGAAATATATTATTAGGGAATTTTTTTGGTGTTTGTAAAGAAAAAGAAGACAAATATCTATTGCTTGTTTGATTTTAAAAAGAAGATGAAAGAAAATAAAAATATCAAGTAGCAGAGAAAATTGCACAAGTTGTGAATAAAATGTCTTATACTTTTTTTTTTGAATTTTTTTATTTTTTTTTGTCAAAGTGGGAAAACTAAATGAACAGAGAAATATATTATTTTTATTTTTTTCTATTTCTTTCACAAGTTTCAAAACATTTGTTTGGAACCGATGGGAAAGAAAGAAAAATGAATTTTAATGCCTTCAATATTCTGATTAATTTTTTTCACCATCTTTTTTTTCACAAATCAAATAATAAATATTCTGTTCTTATTTTTCCTTTTCTTACTTCTATTTTTGTAAGTTTCAAATAAAAGAATACTACTTTATTCAAGTGTTACTTGGTCTGACTTTTTTATTGGATTTTTCTTTTTCTTATGTGAAATTTTTTGTATTTTTTTATTTTTCGTCAAATTTTTATGGATTATTAGTTTGTTTCGACGAGAAATTTTAGAAAAATTATAAATAATGAACAAAATTTAAAAAAGTTCAAAAAAGATAAAAATAATTTAAAAACACGGTCTTTTGTGCTTATTAGTTGTCTTTAGTGATATTGTTTTAATTTTTAGACATAATTCTATTGAGATTGACCAATAATTTACCAAAAATTGAGGCCAAAACAACAAATGCAAAAAAATTAAAAATAGACAAGGACAATTAAAAAAAAAAGGTCAAACCCGAAAATCACTTAAAAAGTGGATAAATATTATTTATTTTGTGCGGAGCCCACATTAATAAGTCTCACTTTTATTGGTTCTGAATTTGGACGGATTATTAAATTAGTCAATCAGTACAATATTTGGATAAATATTATTTATTTTGTGCGGAGCCCACATTAATAAGACTATATTCGGTTAAATGTTTCAAAATCGATTTTTGAGAAAATAAAAACTCTCAGATGTTTGATACTATATAATTGTTCCATAAAAAAACTCAGTGTTAATTTTTTTTTTTTTTTTTTTTGCATTTTTAATGTGCTCTTCTCTCTCTCTCTCTAAAAATGAGTATCGTGTTTAAAATAAAATTTATTTTAATGTATTTTGTGCACATATTATGTCAACAAAAAAATTTATTTTAAAATTTCGTATTCTCAGTTAATTTTGAAATATTGTTTTTAAGTGAATACTAAATTTTAAAATTTTTTTGAAATAAAATTTAAAGAACACGATCAAAATGGATCAAATGTGACTATTTAATGCGTTAATCATTAACAAACATGATGATTTAATGCTACTCAATGATTGACAAACAAACTATTAATGTTTTGGAACTTTTCCCAAACATGGTTCATAAATATTACTCCCAAAAAATTCTAAAAATACTCAACCAAACATAGCCTAGGTCTCACTTCTATTGGTAATGAATTTGGACCGATAATTAAATTAGTTAATCAGTACGATATTTAATTGAACTAATTACTTGTTCAAACAAATTACAAATCATGTTCTTTAAAATAAGCGGATCTAATTATCAAGGTAGGACTCAGTTTAAATCTTATAAAATATGCAAAACATTTTCTTATTTTTTAAATGGTAGAACAAATAACACTCAGAAATAAAATGTAACGCTCTACTAAAACCTTGTGAAAAGAAAAAGGAAAAGAAGATAAAATAAATAAGAAGAAAATTCCATACGTTATTTTTTTTTCTATTTTCTCTTCTCTTTTTTTTTTAAAAACAAACCAATCAATGAAAATGTAGTAGGTCAGATCAGTAGGTCACGGTATACAATGGGTTCGAATTGGATTCGGCATTAACCGAACTGAAAGATGACCGATGATTCAAATCATCACCTTATCATGGTGGGTTTTGCTCGGCTCAATTCACTCTAGCTTTGGGCCGGATTGAAGGCTCAACGAGACCCTCATGTCGTGCAATAAGTTCGTCTTTGGACGCTTGATCAGCATTGTGCTTGAACAAAGAGTGGCCAGCGTAATCGCATTATAACTCAACTTTCGAAACTCCATGTAAAATTATCAATCATGTATCGTAACAGTCTCAATAGTATCACCATTGGCGTACCGTCCCGACTGCCGTATTAGCATGTTCTAGCCGATATCAACCATTACCGATCTATTTCTAGTGATTTATTTTTAAGTTGTGAGCCTTTATTTTATATGTACAATATGATTTTTTATTAAAAATATTATTTAAGAAATATATATTAATTTTAGTGATAAATTCGAAACAGTACGTCGGTATCTATGGGTACCGCTATGTATTATACTAGTAACAAAATTGGTACACTTATCCTTACGAAATTGATAACTTTGACTCAATGTATAAGTCAGGCGACTCGGTAGGTTCACATGTGGTACGATTAGGTACTCGGTGAACAAATAAATTTTAATGTTCCAAACAAGGTGTAAAGTTTTTTTTTTTTCCTCTCATATTTAAAAAAAAACAGAAAAAGAAAAACATAAAGCTGTTCCTTCCTTCCTTAAACCTTCGAGGCAGCTGCATCTGCGTCTACCTGCATATGTATATAAAACTCTATACGTATATATAATTCTGACAGATTTCAAGATATCTTTTCGAAACATCCATCCTCTGTGAAGTCCTCGCCGATCGGAATCATGAACATCTTCGCCAAAAAGCCCACAGCCAAAGGTTTGTGCCCTAATTTCCTTTCTGGTGCTTTAATTCAGATCGAATTTTCTTATCTCGAACTCAATTCAGGACTCTCTGTATTCGATTAATCTTCAGTCAATTGTTCGTGCTTTTTTTGCTTTTGTTTGAAAATGGATCTATTGTTATGGTTAATTTGTACCTAAAGAAGGAAATTGATATAATTCTCAATTGATTATAGAGGCGCTTCGAGAGAGTAAGCGAGAGATGGCCAATGCAACCAGAGGTATTGTTCTTATTTCTTGCTGTATTTTATATTCATAAATCCAAAGAAGTTGGATTTCCTCTTTACTATTGATTATCATCATGATCACCGTCGTAATTTGACTTTTTGGTCAACTTGGTACGATTTGAAGTTTGTATTTGTTATGTACTTCACATGGATTTTATTGTTATTTCTGTTGTCTGCTAGATTTTGTATTTCATTTACTTGTTTAATTGTCGCATGCTTATGCATGAAGATTCTATGTAGACTAGCTGCTATATTCCTATATAGCTCTTCTGTTGGTCAGTCACTGGCATTAAAGTTGTATAATTGACTAAAGAAATTACGAGGTGTAAATAGTTATACTTTTTGTGGTCCTGCAGCTTGTATGAGTATTCTTGTTTACATCTCTACGGCTATAAACACTTTCTTGTTCCTATTAACAAAACATCCCCCGGGGAATATCGTTATTTGGTTTTTATGGCATTGGGGTGGTACTGGTTTGGGTGGAGAAAGTTTTGAATAGACATGTACACTTTCTGCTCTGAACATTCTGTGTTTTTATTGATCGTTGGCAGTTTAAGTTTCAACCTAATGGTGTGTTGGACTTTCGTCTTGCTTTAGGTATTGAGAGGGAAATCACCACCCTGCAATTGGAAGTATGTTAAGAGTTTCTGAAATGATCCTTCTGTTGTATTTTTTTTTTGGTTTTTGGCCTTTCTAATATTCGGTAACGCTGACACAGGAAAAGAAGCTTGTTGCGGAGATAAAGAGAACTGCTAAAACAGGAAATGAGGTACATTTTGTATTCGTTTTCAAAAACAATTTGAGGGCTCACTTAAAAGGGGAAATCTTAGCTCCACTTCTTGATGGGACTCGCACAGGGATGGATTTTTCCAGTACATTGGCCTTATCCTTTCCTGGCCTATATTCTCATTGAAGCAGCCACTGTTTCATAACTTCCATATCAATAGCCATCCAAGTTGCACTCCTTGATTTATTCCTATTTTTCTTGTTATCGTCTTCGTGACTGTATTCTGCAGGCTGCAACTAAAACTTTAGCACGCCAGCTAGTCAGGCTTAGGCAACAGATAGCAACATTACAAGGTAGCCGAGCTCAAATGAGAGGTATAGCGACTCACACGCAGGTGAAATCTCAAAACCAATCTGTTTGACTTGTCACTGTGTTCAGCTTCATTCTGCTTTGCATTTCTCTGTCTCCTCTTCACCAAGTGCTCTTAACAAGAGTATCTCCTGTTGCAGGCAATATCTGCTCAATCATCTGTTGCTGTTGGCATGAAAGGGGCCACCAAGGCGATGGCGGCGATGAATAAGGTTTCTTCTAGCATTCATTCTGCATGCAGATAGGAACTAATTCTTTGATTGCCCAATCAAACTATACTCAGATATTTTAACTAGTAAAAGGTGGTTGTATGTGGTTTTAGAGGTCTGACTATGATTTGTTATCTTCCATTTTCAAGGAAACATAGCAGTTGATAGGTTCTTTGTTTCTTTTCCTTCTTCAAAACTTGCTGTGATTCATCTCCGTTGTTTGCAGCAAATGGCCCCTGCAAAGCAAGCGAAGGTGATGCAAGATTTCCAGAGGCAATCAGCACAGATGGATATGACTGTAAGATCAAGCTTACTACTAGAGTTGTACTAATTCAGTTGCATAGTTCTGGAATCTAATCTTGTAGCACCCAATTATGCAGACTGAGATGATGTCAGATGCCATAGATGATGCTTTGGATGATGACGAGGCTGAAGAGGAAACTGAAGATCTGACAAATCAGGTGCGCTTTATAGATTGTATCGTGGTTCTGTTGCTTCTGTTTGAAGGTTATTTTTTGAGGTGCATGCTGGAACAAGTGTTGTTTCAAGTTCCATATTTATCAAGGATTACGCCAAACACTTCTCTTAAACTTATTGATCTGACTGCTTTTGACTTTATTTAAATGAAGCCTGTGACTTTTAAATCATAGCGGGTGATGATATCTATGGGTATATAGCCATCTATTTTCGTCATAACAAGATGCATCACAGTAGACAGTGTTGCCGTAGCCATTTGATTGAGCGTGTAGTGAATTAATTGATGGAGATCATTGCCGTTGGGCTTGAAACAAGGAACTGATGCACTTACCCTTCTTTTTTTTTCACTTGACAGGTCCTTGATGAAATCGGAGTTGATGTTGCCTCACAGGTCTGCATTTTGAGGATTGCTGTTTGAATTTTTCTTGTCAATTGATGCTATTTTCGTGTATCCAATTAGTTTTAAATTTAACTTGCACTCTTGACAGCTATCAGCAGCACCCAAAGGAAGAATCGCAAAGAAGACAGCTGAGGATGCTAGCAGGTATGTTACTGTTCCTCACTTTAGCCTTCCCATTCTTTCTCTCTTCGTCTTACCCCACAGTGAGCCAACACGCCATACAAGCAACATCGGCTCCAAACTGGATACCAAATCCTGTTATAGTAGATTAACTACACTAAGCTTTCAAGACAGAAATCAGAACTAAAGAAGAGATATGTACTATTGAAAGTAGAAAATAGACTGAAAGAATCACCTCTTTCAAAGGAAGTAGTTTGAAGACACTTTTCAATGGCTATTCACCACAGACCGCGACGAAGCAAATAACAAGGCATGAGACCTCTAGTGCCTTGATCAAGCCGTCTTGGGACCTGTTTCTACCAATAACAAAGAAGAACACTGTTAGTGCTGACCGGGATAGAGCCCAAGTCTGTGGCTTGAGAAAAATACGGCAAGTATGAAAGTGAAATAGATTAGTGAATTTGACGTATGCTTTAGGATTGTGAGATCATGCCCTTATATAGTACAGTTAGCCTTGCTTAGTTGCTCTCCAAGGCTGCTGATCACGTGGGCTCACTACTATTGCACAGATTGGTTAGCCTATGTGACTTGCTCTACATACGACTACTCTCTGCATTGTTCGACCGAGCTTCGTATCATTGTTTGCCACGTTTCATCACTCATTTATAACATAAGAACTTCCCAGTCATCAAAGCTTTGGGGTACACTCAAAGGGCTCGGGCCATCATTGGGCTGGGCCATCTGAATCATTGCTGTCAGCCCAAGTTCTCGGCCAAACCCAATGCTCGGTCCATGAATAAAATTTCCAGCTCTCCATAGTTGAAAACCTAGATACTGGAATTTACTGAACTTTGGTAACTGAAATGACCAGTTTGAATAAAGTTCTGATCTTCCATGTGACTAATTGATGGCTCATGTTTTTTCTTATCCTTTCATGAAACCTTATTTTGTTGTCTTCCCTGCAGTTCTGGCATTGATGAGCTGGAGAAAAGGTTGGCAGCCCTTAGAAATCCTTGAGCTGAAGATTGAATTCCTACCGTATGTTGATAATTGCAGCCTGATTCCTTCAACTTCGTCAATGAAGTCGATCACTTGAACTTGCATCTCCATTCCTCCCAATCATAATATCCATCGGACTTTACAGGGATGAAAATCAGCAACTCTCATTTTGTATCTTTTTGGTGCTTATCTGATGATTGTATTGCAAATATAACGTATGCCGGTGAAGTTAGTTACTCTGTATTTGCTCGGATAACAAATATTGGTGAAGTTGGATACTCTTTCAAGCTAGTGGACTCTCTGTTGAACCTGAATGTTTGCACACCGATGTCCATTTTGGGGTAAATTACGCTAACATCCCCTAAGCTTTTTTATAAATATACTAACCTTTCCTGTGATTTGGATAACTATTGACTTCTTTTACTTTTGAAATTATTATGCAGTTACTTTTTCTACCGTTTAAATCAAGCAAACATCGTCAGTCAATTTATTAAAATTTTAAATATTTTTTAGAAAATTAAACTACAATATAATTCTTACTACGTTTAAAACAGTATATGTTGAATTTTTAAAAAAATTTAAAAAAAGAATCTCAAAAATTCATGACAGAAAAAATCAAAGTGGTAGAAATTATTTTAAAGTTTGTTTGAGCAGAAAAAATTTTGAACCTAAAGTTTCAATAATTTAAATAAAAGTATTTGATTAATTTTAACAATAGAAAAAATAAATGTATAATAATTTCAAAAGTAAAACTTAAAATAATTGCTCAAACCACAAGGACATCAGTGTAATTTACCCATGTTTTATTCTGTCAAACCTGCAAGATTTGCAAACCGGAAAACAAAAATGCTACACACACACCCAATTTACACACCTTTTTTACACAACACCCAAAACGACGTCGTTTTGGGTGTGGACCAAATTAAAAAAAAAAAAAAAAAGAAAAATCAGAGACCAGAGAGAGAGAGAGGCCTCCGCCACCGTCCCACCCCACCGCCACCGTCCCACCCCACCGTCCCACCTCCACCTCCACAACCGACGGCCACTGCCATCATCTCCGTTCGCCGACGACCACCACCATCGCCGTTCGCGTCGCACCACCAGAGATCAGAGAGAGAGAGAGAGAGAGAGAGAGAGAGACCAGAGATCAGAAAAAGAGAGAGAGAGGCGAACGACGATGGTGGTGCGAGGCGAACGACGAACGACGATCGCTGATCTCTGGTCTCTGGTCTGTCTCTCTCTCTCTCACCACGACGATGGTTGAACGACGAACGACGAACGACGAACGACGAACGACGATCGCCTCTCTCTCTCTTTCTCTGATCTCTGGTCTCTCTCTCTCTCTGATCTCTGGTGGTGCGACGCGAACGACGATGGTGGTGGTCGTCGGCGAACGGAGATGATGGCAGTGGCCGTCGGTTGTGGAGGTGGAGGTGGGACGGTGGGGTGGGACGGTGGCGGAGGCCTCTCTCTCTCTCTGGTCTCTGATTTTTCTTTTCTTTTTTTTTTTTAATTTGGTCCACACCCAAAACGACGTCGTTTTGGGTGTTGTGTAAAAAAAGTGTGTAAATTAGGTGTGTGTGTAGCATTTTTGACCTGAAAAAGGCATTGCCAGCGAGAGTCGACTACAAAATATCCGGGTTTATCAGACAACCTTAAACCAATGGACTATATACGGTTTAAGTGCCCATAATTGACCAGTATCTGGAGACAAATATCCATATAACAAAAAAATCTTACTAACCACCGCCCACTAAGTTGTGAATAATATGCACTTAATGTCAACCAAACACGAATATAAATACTCATTTTACGAATACTAATAAATATTCACAAATATCAATAAATATTTTACGAATATTAATTGTACTTTTTATATATTGTCCACCGCCTAACGGGTTGTGGTGTAACATTTTCCTCAAAACAAAAAGCATAACACATCCGCCTCAAAAACAGCCAGCACGTCAAAAGAATGTTAAAGATAGATACTGGGCATCACACACCAAAGGAAAGTATGATTTATGTTGTTTAAGACTGACATTTCATGGAAAAACAAATGGCAGCAGTATTAACCGCGGCCACTTCAGTCTCATACACGGCCGAAAATATTCCGACCATGTACATTCCAACCTCCTTGGATGAGCATAAAATGTGTTACAGTGGCCGGCACACTGGAAAAAAGGAGAGAGCAAATGTTGCAAATATAAATGTCAATGAGATTTCCCATGTACAAGATTATAGATAATAATATATAGACTCAATACAGAGAGTATGGGATATTGCCCATTTGACACAAAAGTGGTACTTTTTAATGGACAAATCCCACCCCTTTTACTTCCTTATTGAGAGAAGCTCAAAGCTGCGAAGAGGGTCGTCACGGGAACCCTTCATGATTGATGTACGTGCAAAAGATGATGTTTTTTGCTCCAATCCCGGTTGGATTCTTTGTGTGGTGGACAAGCGGCCACCACTTGAGGCCAGACGGCTTGAGCGCACTTCACTGGGTTCAGCGGAGGAGGTAGGTCTGCTGGCAGAGATTGCTCGTTTTGAAGAGCTGCCATTTCGAGAAGTTCGGCCTCTTTCTGAATCAAATTCCTGGAAATGCACGTTAAGTTATTTACAATTAGGTATGAAGGCAATGGAGCCATAATGCTTCATTTCTTGCAAGACTAGAATAAAAGAATGATTCTGGGAGTAGATTGATTAGATTACTAAAATGAACATTCAAAATCTACTCATTGGCAGCAACCACTTTCGTAATCATTACACAGAGTACAAATCATGAAAAGAGAAGACCAGAATAAAAGAATGATTCAGGGAGTAGATTGATTAGATTATTAAAATGAACATTCAAAATCTACTCATTAGCAACACCACTTTCGTAATCATTACACAGCACAAATCATGAAAAGAGATGTCGAAAAGGAAGGGGAAAAAATCAGTGGAACACCTTCCTGAAACTTAAGCAATACATGTCGAGTAATTGAATAAATACCAACTTTGTAAGCACTGAGAAAGAGGACCTCACGACTACTTAATTATGGAAGACAACCAAGTACTCATGAGAGTTTTACATAATACGGATTTTTGGGCATTAAAATATAGCCACCTTAAGCTATGGACTGGTGATATTAGATTAGGTCTGTCAGCAATTTCAGTTACAACATTTCATACCACTCTGTACTGGAGTCCGAAGAAGATAAGGCAGGCCAAAAAACAGAGAATTATGCCACAAATATCAAGGCACAAGTTTCTATTATAAATGAAACATACCACATCCTTAGACGAGGGTGCATCCT
Organism: Arctostaphylos glauca; assembly: GCA_019985065.2. Taxonomy (NCBI): domain Eukaryota; kingdom Viridiplantae; phylum Streptophyta; class Magnoliopsida; order Ericales; family Ericaceae; genus Arctostaphylos; species Arctostaphylos glauca. The sequence goes on from JAHSPW020000001.1 coordinate 40,435,185, forward strand.
CTGGGGTCCTGTGTTTGGAGTGATCACCATGCCGACCAGAGGTTGAACCATGCCTTCTGGAAAATACTTCAACTGCACCCGAGAATTTCTCTCTAATCTCTTGCCCCACTAGATGACATATACAAGTTGAGGCACGGCAATCCATCAGAAGCAGAGACATCTTCATAAAAATATGTTGCCAGAAATTAAGGGCTCTAAAAACATGCCATTCCACCAGAAACCATGAGTCTTTGATGTAGGGCACATGACCTTGGCTCAGCTCATAAACCAAACCCCAACTCAAAAAATAATCCCAGACAGCATAAGATTAATCCATTAATAAGCCAAAACAACTACGGTGCTCTAACTTCCACACTAGAAAACCACTAGTCAATACTCAGGTGACCTCATTACCAAAGGTGTCGTCACAATTTCCACAAAAGGATTGGTCACTTGCTCTCCATTTGAACAGATTTCGTAACTAAGCACTGAATGTACTGTGGAAGCAACACTTCCAAATTCAAGTTTGGGTAGGAGATGATACCTGAGGTCCTTTCTGGTCTCTCGGCAGATGGTGCAGGAATTAGGCCAGCACTCCCGCTGGGATTCTAAATGGAGAAAAACAAAATTAAGCAACATTCTTGCGAGAAAAGAAAACCAAGCTACTATTTACAAGCACTTACCCGTCCTCCTCTAGAACTGGCACCAATCTGAGGATACTTCAAGATGGTCCAATCAAACACATAGTCAAACTGATAACCTGCGGAAGTAACACCACCAAAATGAAAACCAATTCTATAATATACACTAGAAGATTGGGGGGCCATGGAGACTAGCAGGGTGGTGAAGAAGAATTGACAAATAACCATAAATCCATCAAATGGACTATATACTTTCAGTTTTCGTTTACCTTCTCGAATAAACAAGTCACGGAAAAGCCTCTTCAAATATGAATAATCTGGTTTGTCTTCAAATCGTAACGATCGGCAATAGTGGAAGTATGATATGAACTCTGAAGGATATGATTTACATAGTACCTATCGCAAACAATCGAATCAAACAAAAAACTTATCCTTCTAATATACGATGCGGATCAGCATGCTCAACAACTAAAAGTCATTCAAACCACTGAATCTGGGTGTTCTACAGGCCCTAAGACAGGCCAAATATAGTTAGCCAAAAGATAAAGCTAACACACTATGGAATACTTGCTGTCTAATGACGTAATCGTTTTATATGACTACAATAACTGTAATCACGAACCAATGTGGCCATGCCCACAGGCCACCCGGTTGGGATGCACCAAAATTGAATCCAAGTGTGCCAGAACATGCCCAGATATTATAACCCATCCCTCAAAGGGCACAGGGACTTTTAGTGGTCGTTGATAATAATTTAGCTAGGGACCTTAAGTCAAAGCATCAATTTTGACATCTAGTATTTGATCAAACCTCACAAATAATACTTAATTTTTTATAACGAATTAAACTTATCCTAAAACTAAGAACGCAAAATTTACCAGCGCTAGATGCAATACCTCTATCGGTGTTAACATCTTCTTTTCACTGATCTTATCATATTTCTGCTTTTTGGTTCCGGCTTTCAGCCCCTGCCAAGGAAGACTGGTGCAAAGAAGCCATATGCAAAAAAAAAAAAAATTGAGACAGAGAGATGAAACAAAGCTGTGCTAAAGACTCTAAAAGGAGTAGACAAATCCCAACAAAGAAACTAATAATGACAGCTCATTTGTTCAACCTTCCTCTCAGAAAATACATAAGCACATAACCAAGAGATTCCAGATCATCCCTTCTGCTTTGTTCTGTCAGCAAATTAAGCAAACTTAGATGAATTATACCCAAGATCCAAATTTGCGACAACCTATCTCCCAATATCAAGTGGCAGCACTAGCATATAATGAGTCCGTAAACCACTCACCAACTCCAAGGTGTGTGTTAACGCTAGCATAGCGGGCTGTGCCTGTGAGATTTTTATTTTCTCTGCGAAAGTAAAATAGACCCCGTAGTAAATACACCAAAACAATAACAGCGTGCAGTACACTTGAAAGTAACACAAGAATAGACCTTAGATTACTGAAAAGAGAAAACAACAAAGTAGAAAATACAAAGTTGGTCAAGAACATGAAAAAGACTATTAATCTCATAGCTAATCATTGAGAAGTAGATTAACATAGTCAACTGCATGTAAATACTATAAACCCTCGGCAATTTGATTGAAGTTGAGATCAAATTTTTTATCATACCAACACGCTTGCAATGGGAAACCCAATAAAGAAAACAAAAGAACGAAAAGACATTTACTTCTGCAATGGAAATCAAATTAAGGACTAGAAAATCCTTCCAAGGAGACCTGTTTCACATGGTTTCACAGGATTGACCTCCATGAGGAAATCCTACAGCAGATAATTTGAGAGAACAAATCTTCAATTGGTGTTGGAATGAGCATATACAGAAGATGGGGCAGAAGTGGTAAATCAACTTCTATTCATGGAGAGTAATGAAGAGGGTAGGTCTTCTGTCATAAGGACAAGGAGAAAGAAGTCTTGAATTGGTGAAGAAGGTAGGGATCTAGCTGATTTAATCACCATCTTAAAGAGGAGGTCTGGATAGTAAGATAAAGAAGTCTTGGATGCAACGTGACCTTTTTGTTCTTGATGTGGTGCACTTGGGAAAAAGGAATTTGCTGCTTTGTCGACGAACTGAGAATCCATCAATAAGCTGAATTGCAATTTCTATAAGGTTATCATTTAATCACGCAATATTCAATTAAAAAACATATTGAGTGACAGAAGGGTGGATTGGACATGAAAAAAGTGATAAATAGTTGATACCATCTTGAATATTGTCTGGATTTTTTTGGCACTTTTAGTAAGTCCTCTTGAGGATCTTTAACGGCACAGAAGAAAAAACATTTTGGTTAAACTGATCGCCACCGAAATGGCTAATCATTCATCTCAAAGTACAACGCAACCCAGTTTTATGGGACCCAATGAATTTTTAGGATTATGTGTGAGCGTAGCATGGGCTGCAGGATAATGAAATACATTTTTCCCACACACTTGCGTGCATACGTACATGCTCTTATTTGCAGTGATTTATGAGCTTAGTACTAGGTGCTAACCCTAGCCAGCTTTAGCATTGATGAAAATCGAGAAAAAAGATACTAAATAGAGAAGTTTTGTTGGAATTCCTCGAAAGGGATGGAAAGAATATCAAACCATTGACTGTGAGCCAAATAGAGATTTCTTACCTGTAAGGTATGTGCTTATGAGTCTGAAGATCCCTGTACTTTTTTGCAAGGCCAAAGTCAATGACATATACCTGTGATAAAGAACTGCTACATCAAGGAAGGAAAATTATGGAATACTAATGAGTAGGTAATTGCAATGCCTATAATCTCCCTAAGAATACCATATATATGTTGTCTAATTGATATGATGAATTAGAGGGTTGTTTCTTACGGCATTTTCCCCATCTAGTTACACAACTATAGCACATTGAATAGCCAACGAATCTGCAGAGTTAAAGTTCTCAACTACTGGTCACAACCAAAAAATGGCCTCGAACACTTCCCCATTCTAACGAATTGACCCGCTTCTGACAAATGAACAAACAACAAAATACGTACATCTTTACCAGCCTTTCAGCCACAAGACTTAGTAAAATCAAAGTCATAAAACCAATTATACCACTGTCTAATGCCCGTCATTTATTCTTGGTTCACTAACTGAAGAATCGCACTCACTCTACAGTGAAGTGCAAGTGGAAGGAAAGACTAGGACTGTCAAAATCGGGTGGAAACAAAATCATAAGATTCCTGAAGCATGTAGATCTTGTGCACAAGAATTGAGACTTGTGATGTTTCTTGAGAGAGCTTTCTGGAGATTGGGTCACAGCCCCACCAACCAGAGGGTAGTTTCTTAGCAAAGCATGTAGCAAATATGTTGGAGAGCTTAGGAACATTCCTCTGCAACTGGATTTCTGTCTTATGTTGTTCTACTTATTTTGTATTAACTTAATGATCTTCTTCTTTCTGCTGGTATCCTATCTTCTATTGATGATACTTCCATTTCTTACTAGGGCAACAACAAGGCAATATACTACCGAAGAAGGCAGAATCACAGCAAGCACTTGCAGACAGGAAAGAAGCAAGCAACTCACCTGTGAGAGCATTCTGCCAAACAGTAAATGCACCAACAGTAAGCTATTTCTATGGTAAGTAAAGCCAAAACAAAAGGGCATTGTCTGTGTAACTAAGCTCTGAACGTAAGGGTTATAGAACCCAAGGGGAGTATGCTTTGAGCAAAATTCCGACCGCAATTCAATACCATATATACAGCAGAAGTCAGAAGGTTTCCCCCAACTAGACAATTCTATAAGGACCATTTGATGATACAATACAATCCATTTTAGGATTCAATCAATCATTCAGATTGCAAAAAAAGCAAGAAAAATAAATTCCCCTTAAAAGGAGTAACTGGAAATACCACGCACGGTATATCCTACAAATTGCAAAAGTACAACTTGTACACCAAACATTACCTGATTTGCTTTGCGCCCTAGGCCCATTAAAAAGTTGTCAGGCTTTATATCACGGTGAAGGAAACCTCTGGAATGAACGTATTCCACTCTGTTAATCTGAAAACATACCAAACGAGTGGTTCATTGGGGTCCCGTGGCAGCTCAAGACACATCTGTTGACTATTAAAGTAATATTGACTTCATGTACTTACCAACTGATCTGCAAGCATTAACACTGTTTTCAAGGTGAACTTCCTGTTGCAGTAGTTGAATAGGTCTTCCAAGCTTGGCCCAAGAAGGTCAATGACCATGACATTGTACTCGCCCTCAACCCCAAACCATTTGAGGTTGGTAATTCCAGCTACATAAACGAAAAAACAGAACTGTCAGAAAATTGGCGGTGAACAAGACAAAATTTACTTATGCTGCACCGAACATAAGGTTGAACTGGAGATGAAATGCTTCCTTGGGTAAGATACAACTAGAAAAGATGAGATAAGCAAGAAAAGGAGGAACACTAAAGAAAAATGCCAAGTCTGAAGCAGATTTAGCCCTACAGTCACTGAAATGCACATTACCAAGAATTACAGGATGATAATTGAGAATCAAGGTCATAAAAAGCTTAAATAGAAAAAAGGATTGCCGAAAAGCAAAAGGGAAATATGTTCGGCTACATAGCTTCTTTTCAATTCCTAGACAGCTACAGAGGTTAATTAAACGAGTTTTCAAAAATATCAGGACAACAGAAACTATAACTACCCATCAAACCAACTATTTTGTAACTTCAAAATGGCCCCTCCACCGAAATCCCTTAGATCTATCCTTCCAGCGCCAAGAAATGCATGGTCCCAACTCCTTGTGTGTGTGTGTGTGTGTTGAGAGAGAGAGAGAGAGTTACTTCCTCCCTGGAGAAGCGTATAAATTTTCGACTCATAGTGAAGTTGAGGGTGCTTCGTCTTAACAGATTCCTGAAATAAATCATAAAAATAAAAAAGAATGAGAACTACAATACAGAATGGAAAGAAGCAACTTGTTAGACCTTCAGGCTTCAACCAATATGGAAAGGAAAGAAAAAAAATGCAAAGGGAACCTAGTTTGCAGCCAGCTTTTCAAAACAAGAACATAGTGAGGAAAGAATGACCCAAGGCGACAATATGCATAGAGGTGAGTGGGTGAAAATTGCAGAAATTGAACCACGTCGATAATTTGGCTGCACAAATTGGTGCAATCTCTTAATGAACCCTCTTGTCCCACATGACTATTGTAATCACATCTAAAAGTTAACGTTTCTCAACCCTCATTGGTTTGTCAACCCACACACAATATTCTCTTGTAGAAAAATCCATCAGATAAATATAGTCATAATGTCGGATATTTCTCTATCCTTGTGTTCATTGTCTTGCTCATCCTAAATGTCTATGCAACTTTTTTTTCCCTTTTTCTCCCATTCACTCTATCCTCATTGGCATGGCTAGACAAACCACATAAAGAGGGTGTTGCACAGGATGAACCCACTGTATAGTTCTCTGGCATCGCACCTAAGAATGCCGCAATGCTTTCCAAAGTCAGCCAATCTGTAAGGCTTCACTACATGTCGTATGGAGAGCTCATTCACAACTTAAGGAGTCATTGCTACTTCCTCATCTACAACTTCAAACAAATGTGACATACAACTTTATTTTCTCAGGTACCAAAGGATCACAATAGACCCAAGTCGTAGAGCTATAATTTTGGAAATCTTAAAAGATTAATGTGATCAACAAAGTAATACCAATTTGACCTCGGAAGCCAAGTAAAAGCCATGTAAAAGTTTAAAACAGTTAAGTAATATCAATAAAGATTACTGTACTTGTAAAGGAATTCAAATCATAAGCAGAATTACACATGAACGTCATTATAAAAAGGGGGAAAACAAACATAAGCGAGTTGGGGTACCCCATGAGTTGCTTGAGGTAACGTTAAAGACTAAACCATATATTCATAAGAACAACTCACAGCCAGATAAATATAGAATCCACTAACAACACAAATCCAGATACCTCCAATGGGAAACAAAAAACCTATGAAGATGTACAAAAAAATATTCAGTACTAAGAGAGCAGAATACCAGCTTGATAGCCACTTCCTCTCCAGTTTGTACATTAACACCTGAGTAAATAAAGCAATAAATTGTACCAACAAAAGTAAGAAACACCACCAAAGATTCAAATCTGTAGATGATTACAAGTTAGTATGAAACACAAAGCAGGAAGTAAACTAGAACGGGCATCACCTAAATACAGCTCTCCAAAAGAGCCACTCCCAATTTTCCTTCCCAGCTTAAACTTTCCACCAATAACATGATCCATTATCTAATCAAGCTGTGGCGAACTTTGTTTATTCAGCTTTTACCACAATAAATAAACACCCAAAATCGATCAAAATTTTCCAAATTAACACTCCAGCGGATCGAAAAACATCATGTCACTTCGATTAAAGAACTGAAGATCGTAATAAACACCACAAAGTGATAGTACCCCGACAATCGAATTGTGACTGAATCAACTCAAAAGGATTTCCATATTTGAGCCCAGAAAGAGCACATAAATATCATCCACAATCAAAGAACTCATGCAAACCCTAAATCTTCAGAATCGAAACCTAATCCAAAAGAATCGGCGAATATCAATCATCTAAAAGTCCGCCAATCTGGCAGAATATACATGCACGTATAAACAAATAATATGCTGAAATACCAAAACCAAATAATGACGGATTTGGGGAACAAACAAGCCAATATCTGAGAGAGATCAGAGTCATAAAGACGATATGCTTGGTTTTAAAACGGAAGTAATACTTAGAGAGAGAGAGAGAGAGAGAGAGAGAGAGAGATTGGGCTAATTAATTGAATGACAAATAAAGTGGGTAATGGTTAAAGGGTAAAGGCAGATATCGAGTGTTTTTTTACCTACAAATCTAGGAATCGTGCATATTAAAGATAAAAATGTGTTCGAAATAATTGAAAACATATAAAAATCTTCACACACAGATTATTCAGATATATATTTAAATACAAATGTGTTAGGAATCGATCATTAGATGCACGTGAAATTTTTAAACTATTGATGAGTACACGTGCATTCAAATATATTTGTGTCCGAATGTATCCGAATAATCTATATTTTTAGTATTAATCTAAGATTTTTGATAATACGGTGAGTTTTGCATGCATTTAATAATTTTAAACATATTTGTATATAAATATGAACAAAATATATGTGTTTCTAGAATTTTTTTTTTCCCACTTTGTCATAATATGAATTTTGGGGGTAAAACGAAGGGGTTAAGCGACACGTATTCTCTACCCGCCACCTAGCAGGCTAGCACGTTTAATTGAGCTACTCCCCTCTCTCTCTCTCTCTCTCTCTCAACATGTACGTAACTACGCCCGGGTTCATACCCAAGGCTCATTTTAGGAGTTAATTGTTTTTTTAATTTTAAATAATAAATTATAAATTATAATGGGAAATATGAATGTTGGATGATAATGTGTAGAATGCATTTTGTAGAAGGGTAGTGTGTAATTTAAATAGAAAATTCAAAAAGTTAATCCGAATGTAATTTTAAAATTATACAATAATACACTTTAATCTACTCTTAAAAACTAAAACTATAAAATTACACAATACAAAATACAAAATACAAAAACGGAGTTTCCAAACACTCCCTTAATTTGCGGGTAGTTTACCTTTATCTTACAAATTAAACAAAACAAAGAATATCATACTTACTTTTTTCTATCTCATTTCTTATTTTAGTTGATGATAATTATGTAATAGACAAACATGCAACAATATGAGCTAAGATGGTAAATCATCTTATTTATTTAGTGAATTAAATGAGCCGTATTTTTTTATCAAGTTTATTTTATTTATTTTAAATCAATCATCTTCTTGAATGAAATGAACCTAGAAAGTAAACAAGTATGAACTGAAATCTCAAAATTTTACTAAAGACAAAAAATATATATTTTTACTATTTTTTATGTTTTTAGTGTAATAATTTTTTTCTCTTCTTTCCGAGATCAATAACGAAACACAACAAATTCAATAAAAACATATACAAAAATTTACAAAATAAAATTATACTGATAGTCCTTAAAAACTATTAATTAGTCAAGTAATAAGATGACAAATTAATCAGGTCTTAAAGTGAGGCTTTTTTTGTCCGGATCTTTTGGGTCATTGATTACGCTTCAATTTGGCAGTGAATTTCCCCATTGATTGAGATTAACTGGTTTCCCACCTACACAACAAGTTCATAAAACCCGATGGTGAAACATCCGATAGGCAATAACCGACATGCATCTGCAAAATAGCGAATAATAAACCCAGGCCTCGGACCTCACTAATTCATCTCCCAGTGTCTACAAAATAAGAACTACTAAAATTTTGGCCGATCGTTCTTTTTAAAATTCTGAAATTAAGAACTTCGAAACTAATCGATGTTGCGAAAAAACAGTTACCATATGTACATACACATATGGCAAAAGAGTTATGCCTTGTGGCCCACAAAATAATGGGCAAAACCTACCATTCATCAAAAGTAGAACAAACACAATAATGAGCCAAAACAGCAGCTATTTTTTTCCCTTTTTCCTTTTCCGACATCATAATCGCAGTTTCCATTAACGAAATACTTTCACATATCAAAGTGACAACATGCTACATTTGCTGACCTGTAAGAGTTCTTCTTTTCTCTGTATACACATTTTACAACCAAAAAAATAAAAAGATTACAAAATAAATTACAAATCAAATAAATCAGTGGTTCCATTTCTCCGTTCTTGCAAACAAATAAGGAACAAGACAGAAAACAGTTAAAAGGATCGCGATACGCGCAAACCAGTACCATTCAAAAGCCAGCGCTTCTCTCTACGTCTTTGACATCAAACTCTGAATCAGACCTTGTGTTCCCACCAAATTAGTCTCTAATCCACACGAACAAGTAATCAAGGACGAAATCTACCCATAAAAGTTGATTCCATCGTAAGTTATGGAGGGATCAGTAATGTCAAGCAGAATCTTTCCGTTTTTCATAAGCAGGTTCTTTCCGTTTTTCAGAAAGGGCTCTTTGAGGAACCGAGTGAGTGAAAAAGCTCCCTTCCGACGTTTCACTATCAGCTGTGTCGGGTGTATCCGACTCTTCCTCTGCAATAGGTAAAAACCCGAAGAAATGAGAGATGAAAAAAAAAAAAAAACTACAGTACGGCAGCAATGACAGGAGCACAGGCTATTTTGGTTGCATATGCATAGAATATTGAAACATGAGATCATGAGAAATGGATGTTGCATGGAAATGATTAAATGCATGCCAACATCGACCGGAGAAGAACAAAACCATGTTTTCAGAAAACAAGGAGCAGGGAAAAGAAGATAAACGCCTACCGAAGAGTGTCTTGATGGTTGGCCTCTTTGGTTTGGTGTTTTTCTTCTTCAATTCAGCTGCGAAGGGGAATGAAATGGAAACCAGGTTAATGGAAAGATCGATAACATACTAAGTAGCACCTGTACAAACAACTAGCATCAACAATAGACTAATGAATGGTCACAGATATAATCCATCTTTACAACAGAATGAAAATTGAAAGTTATCCTTGCCATTTCAATTAATAGTAGTACTGATGGTCAAAGATTGTTTTCTAAACTTCATTTCCCAGGTAAGAAAACTGTACCAAGCTAATATTTGCGCAAGAAATTGATCTAAATTTTAGGATGATTGATCCTTTTAATCCAGTCCAAATAATGTCATTTTCGGGGGCAAGAGTAAATGGATCTCAAGTTGTTTACTACAAATCTCGAGTTCTAGCTTTCGAATTCCTGGTTCAGATTCCCGCAAAAGAAAAAGAGGTCAGGGATCTCAAACTAAAAGTCTCTACAGTGCTCATGCGGTGTAGGTTTCCGATACAGACTACAATGAGTCATCAACGGGTCCAAATGGCTGAAATCTGAGTAACTTTAGCAAATGACAATGGTACTGATCTGTTACATCTAACAAATCAGTACCATTGTATTCAAAGAATATTTAAAGGACTGAAAACCTCTTTAGTTGGACCCAATATATTAGGCCCAAAATAAAACCATTAGCCGTGGCCACAACCGGGGAACGAGAAATTGAGGAAAAGTTGGAAATCTCATCACCCAAATACAATCTGAGCGAGAAGGGATTACATTTCACATCAAACCCTATGCCATCACTTCTTCCGAGACATCAAAGATTTCTGAGCCACTAAAACTTTAATTAGACAAGACAATAGCCAACATGGATAACGGCCATTACATTTTTAAAAGTAAGTCTTCCTGTGCATGTTTCCCCCTTCATGACTACGGGTCTAACCTAACAAGAGAAAGGAATGGTACCCATGCGCACAGAAGAATCCCACAAAAGTTAAAAGGCAAAGACTAAAGTCATCAAAAAAGCCCAACAGCTATTCATAGACAACCTCCACTCTACACCTTACAGTACACACTTAAAAATGTATCACATCAACTGTGCATGAAAACACACGCAACGCATGCATGCACAGAGAGAGAGAGAGAGAGAGAGATACCCATCCCAGGCACTTGATAATCGTTGACAATTTCAAAGTTCTTATATGTGTACCCTACAAAGTTGATGTCCTTGGATGAGAGCATCTGCCGGAAGGAGGAGAAGATGTGAGAACAAAACAAGAATAGAGAGAGACAACAAAGAAAAATTACAACTGTAACATAAGGATATAAATAAATTGTCTGCAATAAAATGAAAACAACACAATTGACGAAGAATAGATATTAAAGGTAAATTCCCTCGCGAATGCACTGGCATGTTCACAATATCTCGCAAGCTCAAGCTGCTCAACCACCTATCTCAAGATCCACATTCTAGTAAACTAGCACGTCTAATTGCTTCAAGCAGTATTCCTGAGCTTTCTTTCTTCCCATGAATTATTAAGTTCTTAGTCTATCATTCTCTTTTGTCCCATTCATCACTCTGAACATATTCATTACAACTATACTCGCCATTATGTACATGTTTATTAACAACCCTACATTTTTATAGCAAAGCACACCTCACAATAATCTTTCAAAACTTTCTCCTGAACTTAAAAAGAATCCTACAAATTATACAAGCCTTCCATTCATCATTCGTCTATTACATCCCACTGCTCCAATCTTATATTCGCGTCCCCGTCACTAACCCATTCCTTGCACATGACTGACCCAGGAAATTGAAAACATCACTCCTGGGGCTGGATGTATCTGGGGGATCAAGTTTTACGTCTTCATAGTTCCGATCACGATGTCTACAAAAATGCCCTCAATATTTTGTCTTAATCCTTCCCGACCTACAACATTGTCTTTAGTGGTTTAACATAGTTTTAAGGGTAAATTACACTTTACCCCCTTCAACTATATCCCCTTTTCACGTTGCCCCCTTTATCTTTTTTTACTACAACTTACCCCCTTCAACTATAGAAAGACGACATAATACTGTGCCGTTAGTTTTTCCGTCCAATATTTAATGGTAAAAGTCATGTGTTGTGCACATATGCCCTTAAAAATACTTATTGTGACTAGAATACCCTACACACAAACAAACACATATAACATGATACATAATATATAATTTATGGATTAAGTTAGTTAATATTAATTTTTATTTTATTTAATTTGCTTGTTTACATGTTAAATTCATAAAATTTGGACATAAAATAACGCTAACATATTACGTGTCATTTTTTATTCATATTCTATTATAAAATAACGCTAACATATTACTAAGTGTTAAAGTATTACGATGTGTCATACCTAAAACTCATTTACAATGCAAATTAAATAAGATAAGAATTAATAATAACAAACTTAATATATATATTATAAATTATGTATTGTATTGTGAGTATGTGTGTATGAAGACTAAAGAGTATTCTAGTCACAATAAGTATTTTTCAGGTCACATGTGCTCAGCAATGATCTTTGCCGTTAAATATTGGATGAAAAAACTAACAGTGAGGTATTATGTCATTTTTTTATAGTTGAAGAGGATAAGTGGTAACCAAAAAAAGATAAAGGGGTAACATGAAAAAGGGTCATAGTTGGAGGGGGTAAAGTGTAATTAGCCCTAGTTTTAATCCCACTCTATTTTATTGACCAATCTATCATCAAACAATCATCTACTAGAGGTTACCTCTTAAATGTTCCAAATAGGTTCATCCACAAGTCTATTGGTAAATAAGCATCTGATGCAGCTCCATGCTGTAAGTTAATTGGTGTTGCAAATGTGCATCTCCCAAGCATAAAACCAATTTTATTTCTAAGACGTTATTTCTAAGACTAGTGTGCCCTCTCTTCAAAAAATCGCTGAATGACTCATATGTTCAATGTCAAAACATCAAAAAGATCAGAATGTCAATCTCGAAAATCGGGCTTCCCTACATGGAGCTAGATTATCCAATCAATCCTTTGCAAAGCTTTACCTCTTCCTTCTTTTTTTCATAAGCCTGTGCAAAGTTATAACTATAGTTATATGCAGTCAATAATGTTGATGCTCGAAGCCTCGATGAATCCAAAACAAGTTTCCACCTCCAGGCGTCACATATCATTACACCAAACAGCTGTTTCGATTAAGTGTGTTTTGTTATCTGATAAAGCAAGAGAAGATCCCGTTTTCCCCATTTTAGCTTAGGAACAAAAAGAAAAATGACAAGGAATTGCTAACACAAGAAGTATGTTGAAACCCAAGATAATTTGAAGTCAAGCAAACCAAAATAATCTATGAAAACCAAATAGCATTTCTATCTCAGTTTAAGCTCCAAACAGTCTTACCTTTCTCCATGGACCTGATCTGGATGAACCTTGAGATTGACTATCGGCCTGCAGCCAGGAAGAAAATAAGACACATACAGAGGGCGACAAATGGAGCCCCAACGCATTACCTCCACAAATCCAACGAAGAATTTGGGGAAATTTGAGGAGAAAAGATACCAACCTCGTCAAACTTCTCAAAGTTTTGAGTATCCAACTCATCTTTGACCTCGGGAATGAATGCAGCCTCCATTTGGTATATTCTATCCCAATCAATACCTTCGAACCAGGGGTGAGCCTAAAATAAAAGAAGCGACCAGGTTATTCCTTTTATTTAAATCACTGGCAGAACAGATAGAGAAGAACATAGAACAGGACACACCGTACTACACCTTTATTTCATATGCGCCTTTGGAGCCCAGCCTCTGGTTGACATTACACAGTAATTTACTAATAAGATCTTTTGCTTCAGGAGATAACTTTGCTTCTTCAGGAAACTTTAGGTGTGTTCTCCAGTTGACTATCTGCACAAATGAGAGAAGAAAAAACCTTACAAAGGAAAAAAATTTAGAGAACAATTTTACCATTGAGTGTCAATTAAATGCATAAATAGCATCAAAAGAAAAAACTCGGCGTAGTTGCAGGATGAACAAATAAGAACAGGCAGTCTAAAAAGAGCCTTGCCGTGTGAACAGAACTCTCATGATTGATCAAATATCTGGAACTACTTTAAGACATTAAGTATTTAGAATTCTGGCTGGTTTATTTGCTAAATGCCACTAAAAGGAGCTGATTTGGCCACGAATGCATTTATCATCCTTTAAATGCTACATCTTTCTCATCATTATGGTAGTACTAATCCCCCAGAGCATATTAACCACAGAAACAAACCACCTGAAAGGAACACACTGTTAGGAGATCCACGTAATATTGAATAAAGATATTGATTGGCAGCATCTGTAGTTTACCTTCCTACATGTCGACATGGGATCATCAGAATAAAAAGGAGGATATCCCACAAGCATTTCATACATAATAGCACCAAGTGACCACCTAAAAAAGCACCAATCATAAGTCTATTAGAAGTCTAAACCTAATTTCATAAAGCCTAAACTCATCATCGCATGAAACTAAATTTGATTATGCTATGATAAAATGAGATATAAACAATGGACATCTGAAGGTCCCATAATAACATGCATAAACCACTAACCAATCACATTCCATTGCATAACCTTTCTTCAGCAACACTTCTGGAGCAATGTAATCAGGTGTACCAACAGTAGAATAAGCCTGTCATGTCACATTATCAGTAGTCTACATAATAAACAAACAAAACCTACTGGAAGCCACCATCAAATTCTCAAAGCTTAAACTAGAATATTACAGACTCAAAAAATGTTATTCCTTCTAAATTATAATTTACTATCTATTTGGTGGATGACATAATTCAGCCCAGGACTATTTCCTTTGGATGACCAAACAAGGGAAAAATGACTTAGACAAAATGTTCTCTACCCTGACAAATACTCCATATAACTGTGTCAGAGCGGGTAAAAAAGGAAAAGGAAAATGAAAATGCATTCACTCAGTGATAGAAACATACAAGTGTCCTCCTGTTTTTCTGCCAATGCTGCAATTGCTCTTGCTGAGTGCGCTTTGGAGCTAAAGGACGTCCACCATTTTGTGAACTTCCATTAAAACTGTCCCCCCCTGAAAAATCCTTCTCTTGGAGAGTGCTGCAATCTAAGGGTTTACATAGTCCAAAATCTGACAGTCTCAAGTGACCATATCTATCAAGCAGCAAGTTATCAGGCTTAATGTCTCTGCAGCAGGCAAGGTCAAGGAGTCAGATTATCTGAAAAGTAGCAACGACAATAAAATATGGAAATGCAAATATCATTTTTTATGCATCAAACACTACTAGCTACAAACCTATGGATGTAATTGTGTTTATGAATGGATTCAATTGCCAACACTGTTTCCGCCACATAAAACCTGGCCTCATCTTCAGTCAATGTATCCTTTCTCATAAGCAAAGTCATCATATCTCCACCAGGCAGGTATTCCATGATCAGATACAAAAACTCATCATCTTGGAAAGAACAATATAGTTTGACAATGCAATTGCTGTCCACCTCCGCAAGCAAATTTCTTTCAGCTTTGACATGCTCAACCTATAAGAATTCATAAGCTAACTTCCAATAATCTAGTGAACAGACCACAATACCATCATATGCGAGACAAATAATACCACACCTGGCCTCTACGAAGCATCTCCGATTTCTTAAGCTTTTTCATTGCATAAACATGACCTGTCGTCTTCTCTCTGCAAACTCTAACCTACACCAGGAAAAACCCAAATAATGTAAGCCAACAACTCAATAAATAACAACACTTTTCAGTAACAAAACCAAGAGAAAAAAATTTACATACATTTATTATTCTAAGTACCAAGATACTAAAATTCTCAGGAAGAAAGGAGGAAAAAGAAAAACAAAATGGATGTAGCTACAGCCTACAGGGTAATGTTTTCAAGTTCTGTCTCTCGATGCAAACTGCTGTTAATCAAAGACTAAAATAGACATTGTGGCTAGATGGGGAGAATGCCAAAATTCAAAGGGAGTGCTATAAGGACAAATTTCAAGACATCATACCCCGCAACAAAGAGGAATTAGAACAAGAGAGCAAATCAGGAATGATTGGACATATTTACCTCCCCAAATGCACCCTTTCCAATCATAGTCAGTAACTCAAAATCATCAGCACCCATTTTACTTCTCTGAAGGCGCATGTATTCTGTTTCTTTCTTCTCCAAGAATTTCAGGAGGTTGCTTTGATCTTCCTCAGAGACATCAGCATCAGCCAACTTCTTCTCTAATAAATTTCGTCTGTGCAGGAGAGAAAAGAAAGGGAGCTTTAGACATAACATTGCATTCTTAGCACAATATATGCAGCTCTTAGATCTTATCAATGAAGAATCTCAACTATATAAGCAGCTTTCTAAGAGAGATTAAAACAATCATAAACATCAAGAACAATATCTATTTATCAGTCTCCAAAATATAATATCTCAGGCTCCTAGAAAATCAGCGGTGTTATATGGCACGACGTGTTGGACTACTAAGAAACAACAAGCGAGTAAGATGAGTGTAGATGAAATGAGAACGTTGAGATGGATGTGTGCTAAGAACTTGCGAGGCATAATTAGGAATGAAAACTTTCGCAGAATGGTAAGGATGGCACTAATAGAAGATAGATGACAGAAAATAGATTAAGGTTGTTGGATATAGTTATCATCGATGGATTGATGCGGTAGTTAGGATAATTGATATAATTACGATAGATATAATAGCACTAAGGGGAGAGTTAGAAAAAAATTGACTTTAGACGCAGTAGTTCAAAATAATCTAGGTTCCTTTGATATCACTGAACTCAATACCCTCAACAAAGTTGCTGATAAAAAAAATACCCTCAACAGAGCTCGATGGAGAAAACAAATTCTTGTAACTGACCCTAATTGATTGGGACTCAAGGCTCGATTTGATTTATGTTGGTTTCAAAATATACCTGGACAAATATTTTTCAAATACACATGCACA
The DNA here is from genome assembly GCA_019985065.2 of Arctostaphylos glauca. Lineage (NCBI taxonomy): Eukaryota > Viridiplantae > Streptophyta > Magnoliopsida > Ericales > Ericaceae > Arctostaphylos > Arctostaphylos glauca. The sequence continues at coordinate 40,452,129 of JAHSPW020000001.1, forward strand.
TGAGCCACAATAACAAACTGGCACAAAAGGTGGCCACCACTTTGGAGTCATTATCACTTATCACATCCAAAGAAGTGAGCATTGGTGAGATAGATCCCACACAGAACTCATACAAATACTCTTGATGTATTTAATTAAACTTTACCTCTTTGACTAATACATAGGCTGTTCATTAAAGTCCAGAGTCAAACAGGTGAACATCACAAGTAGGAGAGGGCCGGTTCCTCCCATATAAATTCAAGAAAGAGCAAAAACAGCTGAACTGCTGCTTAGTTGCCCACTAGTATGATATGTGGCACCTCCTGTTTTTTTATTTTCTAGGGAAGAAGTTGGGAATGAAATTCATTATGTTATGCCTTGGCCAGTGAGGCTTTGTCCAGTTGGAAAGTTAAGAACGATGGAGCAGAAGTGCTAGGAGTGCCTTAATGTGTTGTAAACCATGCAAAAGAAGAGGAATATGAGCTCTTTTGAAAGGGTTAAGATAACTATTTAGGAACTAAAAGCGGCTATGTTTCTAGCAGATTTCAGAATCTTATACTTAGATTTGGCGAAGTACGTTCCGTCTGGTACAGGTTATTTGTATTGAGTGCTAGTTTGTCTGCATGCTTTGTATCTCCGTGTGTTGCACAATGCTATACTCTATCCCTTGTAGAGAAAACATGATTCAGCTCCATAAATGAGACAGCCACAATAGCAGTTTCTTATAACGATACTAGCTTTTCTTGTAGATGGTCACACTAGGTAATTTAACCTCCAGTTTCAAAGATATCTCCAATTTTGTTTTAAATCAAATTCTCCGCTCCCATCAGCAAATAGACATCTTAAAACAGACAATCATCACTTATGTAGAACAACCCTCAAAATGATAAGGAAAATCATATATATGGAGATTCAAAAAAAAAAAATCAAAAGTATGTGCAACGTACCGCTCCTTCCTTTCCTGAAGGTTCTTCATCTGCTCCTTGTAATGGTTCTCTATATACTGCTTCGCTGCTGCAACTCTCTGCTTTGTAATATTTGATGCTTCTTCAGCCGACAATGGCTTTGAATCTTCTCTTCCCATAGAGGGGGATTCCTTGTTCTTACTTGAAGATCTCAACCGATCTCGCGGCTGAAACTTCTGAAACCAGCTCCTAGCCGAATCCATTACTCAAGAGCCACCTCAATAACCATCAATCATCTGCATAAATTTAGAATGCCCTATGTATGCAGCCCACCACCAAATATCTCCTTCACCACTTTCACACTCGTTCCCCAGATGGGAACAAAGTCAAACCCCCTCAATCTGCAGTGGTATACAAAATTACATTAATCTAACCCAATAGATTCTTACTAATCTTATCAAATACTGGAATTCATGAGACATGCATACTTTATACACGTATACAAACACCTAAATATATATCTAGATAATCAAATAGGTTAAAGAACAATAATCAAAATCGTAACAATTAATCATCTTTATTTCCTCAGAAAGTTTATATCTAGATTTTCTACAAATTTGTTAATCCCGTGTCCTAAGAAAAAAATAGAAAATGAACTGACAAATATAATAAATCAAATTCCACAAGAATAATACGGAGTATTTCCCAATTCACCTATTCAAAATGAAAAGCATCGAGCGAGACAAAAATAGTTCAATTTACACTAAGAGTAAGTGCCGGAAAGCTTTACGATCTACCAACAAGATTTCTTGGAGCCATAAGAGTCAACAGATCAGAATTCAATCATATTCACGAAACCCATGCAAGATTCGCGAAATTCATGTACAGTACAAGTTGAAAGAATCTGAATAAACATTTAAGAACGAAACCCTAAAAACCAAGAACCGATCGGAAAGTTTAAAGAATCGAGAAACGACAAGCATAGAATTCGGATTACCGTGTAATTGTCGCGACAAGGAGAGAGACCAATTCGATCCGCGAATTGCTATAACGTATAGACAAACAATGATCGTTGTATCTTAATGTATGTTTAATGTATAATAGAATTAACGGACGGAGAGAATAAGACACACAAGGGACGAACGGACAGTTAATCCGCCATTCTCGGTCGCAGGCAGAGCATTACAATGAATCTTCTCTCTCTTCTTTTTCTCTCTCCGTCTTGCCTTTTCGGTCCCCGCATGATTCCCTCAATTCGGTTTACGTGCTTCCCAATACACTCCCCCTTTTATATAGGTTTTCCCAATTGTTTTTGAAAATAACTAAATTGTGGAGACAAAACAATAATGTCTAATTTTTCACGTTTGTCCAATTTTGTATTTTATCTAGTTATATTTGTGGTAGAACACGAAATTATGAAAATAAAATAAGATTCTGCCTAATATTTTATTCGTTATAATTTAAAGTATTTGCTTCTTAAAATCGCACATTTTGACGTCTAATTTGTCAAAAAATTATTTTCATTTAATTATGGTCGTTCAATTGGATTAGAAAGTGATTACCGTTTTTTATTTGTTCAATTCAATCCAGCAAATCAAAATTAAAATGTTTACTTCTTAAAAATGCGCATTTCGATGAGTAATTACTCTTCAAAAAATAATGTAATATGTCATTGATTGATTTTTTTATTTTATTATTAGATTAGACAGTCATTCTATTGGAGAGAAATCATTGACTATTTTATTTTTGTCCAACCCAATCCAGCTAACCAAACACTACTGAGGGTACGAAGTTGTTCATAGATTATAGGTGGGTTAGGTAAAATAACAAATAACTGGTACTATGAAGAGAAAATAAAATCCAAAGTCAGTTATATTTTATTTCATTCAATTATTATGGTTTGTCACTTAGGCCCTTGATTATTATTGAATTATGTTGGTCGAAATATAATTTAATCTAGTTCAATTTATTTGGACTAAATTATTTGTAATGTGTTTTGATCGCATTTAATGCAAGTTTTGTTGGACTATTAATGTGTAATGATTAAAATGCCCATATATATAACTACCTTTAGATTTAAGAGTTTTTATTGGCAGGTTAATTTTGTCTATTTATATAGGACAATTGTAGTATCACGTTTGCTAACCAAATTACGAACACATTCAAAAGTCTACAATAATTTAATCCAAATGGGCATTCATTTTGGCGTATTAACCATTCAATAGTCCAACAATATAGTTTGGCCAAATGGAGCCTTAATCGTCTTGAATTACAAAATATTGCAACGTATTTTCATGAACTATAAATAACTGTTGACAAAACATTGTTAACGAAAAACGTAATTCATTATATTTATCGTCTTCAACTATTAAAGTTTCTCGTTTAACCACATTTAATTATATTATATATTTTATAACTCTCGCTCTTTATATTTGCAGCTTTTAATCTTCAACTAATCTTATCAACTCTTTCTTGTTCCTTGAGTCAATATTTTTCGTTGTGTGCACGTATATGTCAGTGAACGCGCCTCATTTTTTGTGTAAAAAATAATAGCTTTGGGATTTCAAGCTGTGATCTGGTCCAAACATAATGTATTCTATAGAAAATATGAAACTCAGCTCAAAAAATTATTAACTGATGATAAGGAGTTTTTTTTTTCGCTTGAATTATAAGGTGAGTTCATTCTAATTTTTAAAATATATGAGTTTATTACAGATGGAGAATGTGTGCAGTTTTTTTATTTGGATGAATAAGAATTTGAAAGCACAAAACAAATTATTTGAAAAGTAGTATCAAATAGTTGACAATTTTTGTTGAAAATCAAAAAGTTGCAAATTCAAATGTTGAGGTCTAAAGTGAAGATGTGTGAAGCTGGTGAAAGGGATAAATTGTAGGGTTTCGTACTTAAAAGATGATGGAGTGATATTTTGATAGTTGAGGGGTAAATTGTAACTTTTCCTTTTGTCGCTTTATTCTTGCGTTAGGGATCAATAATTATTCGCAGTTTAAGGTGTAAGTTGCAAAGTTCTATACTTTAAGGTAGTTAAGTGATAACTCGTGATAATTAAAAGGAATGGAATGTAATTAGTCCTAAATTCGTTTAGTTGAGTGATTTGGAGAGAAAAAATATATTCTTTATTTATTATGAATTTGGATACATTAATAAGGATAATGTGTGGAGAAAACTAAGTACGACAATTGTTGGACAAGTTATTTATATTTTTATATGTGTGGAGAAAACTAAGTACGACAATTGTTGGACAAGTTATTTATATTTTTATACTCTTTACATATAATAAAATAAATGAACGGGAACATAAAGCGTTTTAGAAAATACGAAACTCCTATCTACAACAAGTTTAGCAATGTAATTCTTTTGATTGGGTTGATCCTCCAATAAATGAACGAGAACATAAAGTGTCATCCATAAAGTTTTAGCATTCGAAAGGGAAGTGGATATTGTGAGGTTGTGATGATCTGTCAATTTTGATCTGATTCGTCTTCTTGATCCTAGTTGTTCCCATTGTTGGGAAGTGGATATTGTGTGGTTGTGATGACCTGTCAATTTTGATCTGATTCGTCTTCTTGATCCTAGTTGTTCCTGTTGTATGTGAATGAAATAACCAATTAGTGCCACTGGGCTGTTTTCAACTTAAAAACATTCTGATGCTTAAGTTATAACGTATGGGATGCGTGAAAGCACAATAATAATTGTAATTGTAATTAATAACGTATCTGAACACCATATTTTGGTAATAAAATATCTTGAAATCTTTTTCTTTATTGTTCACTGTCAAATTTGGTTATTTCCTTATAGCATAAGAATTTTGTAACAACTCGCTCTCGTCTTAAACAATATTGTCCACTTTAACTACTCAAACCCTATAGACTTTCTAGTAGATCACCCATCATTGAATTGCTCCACGATTAATACGCTTAACTATGAGTTTCATTTAATTTTTGCGCAATCACGACTTTAAAAGAGCTTGTACAAGGTAGGGTCATAACCTATTATAAAATAGTACTGAACTTACATTCACCAAGCAATGCGAGACCCTTGACCACCCATCTGAACGTCCATCGAGATTATTTCTCTTAGACGCTCGACCTCACAGCTGATACCATAACCTGACTGGAGTATCACATATTTACTAAGCAATAACTTTTCAAAACGATACAGGTTCCTCTCGACAAATATGGACCACTCTAGCCGAATGGTGGCACAGTCGTTTGGTCTCAAGAATATCCGTTCAGCTATTGGAACTTATGGCTCATATGGGCGGGCCAGAAGCCGAACGTAGTGGAGCAGAGCGAGGGAAGCAAAACGACCGAAGCGGAGCGGAACGGATTAGAATTAAAGTTAGACTGTACGACCTAATTAGATTTGTATTCTAATTAGAGTTGGTTTACCTAATTAAAATCAGACTAGATTGGAATATAGTATATTTATAAACACTCTTTATTGTATAATCCTAGGGATTAAGATCAAATAACAAAATCTCGTTTCGCTCCCGTGCACGTACCCGATTTTGGAGAATCACGTAAATTTTGTGTTGATTTCTTTACAATTTTGTATTCGACATTGTGTGTGTGATTGAGTGATTGCGCTAACAAGCAATACATTGGTTGAAGCCCCATGCTACCGGTAAGGTCCATATTTGTCGATCCAACCCGAACTTCATCTCGATCTACTCGGTCCCATCGCTAAAACTCCACGCTATCAACACAACCCATGTGTCCGGGCTCGGCCCTCCGTTCAACTCATTTGCTCGGGTTTGAATCAGTCCGATAATTCGACTCACTACAGATATATTAAAAGTTAAAAGATCAAAAAATTCAACACCCGAAAAAGAGTTGGAGAGGAAAATTGATCTGGGTCAAGCAAAATACCCAAAAGGTGACCGAGTGCGATTCCCCAATTATTAACATTATCTACTTCACCATTTTGTGTTGGATCTTGTGAAAAGGATCAGATCAGATCACAAAAAACGGTTGCCGGCGCCATATCTCACACTTTTTATTCGCCTCCAGCCCAATTTTGTATTGAAGCTAAAAATGTACTTATTTGTTATGGCTAGGATTTACTGTTCTATTATTTTTTTGGATAAACCATTTACTGTTCTATTCTTTGAATGTGCAAAAACTATTTTTTAATTAATTTCAATTCGCAGTAGATTTGTTTATACGATTATCTTGAAAATTGCATGAATTAAATAAAGTGTCCAACAACACATACTTCAAACTAATAAAAAAATACGATAATGAGAACACAATAACAAAATATTAAATTCAGAGATTAACACCATTTGCCTTGAAATTTATTAGGTATTAATGTTATTGTCTTTTTTATTAATTCTTAATATTTATCAAGTTTGTCTTAATGTTAGTGTCTTTAGCATCATCAAAAGCTTTTTAAATTTCAGTTCATCTTTTTATGCTTTTTTTTAATTTATCTCGTTGAAAAAAAAAGAAAATATACAAAAATAACGAAAATTGCATGAAAAAAAATACAAAACATCGAATAATACCTATTATCTTTGAAAAAATAAATAATTCAAACTTAATAGATGATCACACTACGTGGGAGTTTTCAACAAAATTGACCTATTTTGATTTTTTAGCCTTTTGATAAAAAAAATATAAAGTTAGTTGGGCTAACTTTTGACCTTTTCGTATTTGGAATGTCTTAAAATATATTTCAAGACTCTATTGTGAAATAATAATGAAGGTGAGTTTAGTGGATTAAAGTATAAAACGGGGCCAACGTTTCAATCTATCTACTATTACTTTATAAAATTAAAATACAAAAAATTGCCCCCCTCTATTAAAGGGAATCCAACCATTTTACCTATTATTGTATAGTAGGCAGATCTATGAGACATTTGACAGGCACAAGCGGGTCTGAGTTAGATTTGGCATTAGCCGAACCGAATGATAATTGAAGACTCCATACTTTTTCCCTTTCACGTGGGCCCTCAGCCCAATTTGCTCCAATGTTGGGCGGGGCAACCCGCATGCCATGTGACCAACCCTTTTTTTGGCACACAACCAGTGTGTGAGTCGAGTTAAACAAAGAGTGTCAACATGATCACATTACATCAGCTTTTGTCATTTCATGTAGCCTATAGGTGGCTCGACAAGACCGCATGAAGTACGACTCAATACTCGGTGCGTCATGCATAACATCAGAGGTAACAGCAGTTATTTCTGACGTCATGGTGCATAGGACGATCATTCACAAGACGTGGTGCACGGCACAGGTGTATTGGATGTCGTGGTACACATGCCTAACACAGTTCTTTATATAAAGTTATTGAGGTACCTTGCACAGGGTACGCGTTATTACCCTGCTCTCAAGTTTTTTCAGTTAGAACTTTCATTTTTTAGAAATTGACTTGAGAATTAGAGTGTCATCCAGCTACTTTTAATCTGACATCAATAACTGGTCGTTCTTTTTGCAGGCTAAGCAAGAGAAAATCAATACAAATAACCTAGAGATCTGTCGGATTTTGAACTCCACACTATTTCTTACTCCACCAGTCTCATGATTTTAATCAATTACAAATAAAAAAACTTTCTGCTTTTAAATAAAACACAGAATGACTTTGTACGTAGTTTTTAAAAAAAAAAATACATAAAGTCAGATTATACAACTTTTTATAATTGATTAAAATTATAAAACAGAGGAAGTATTAATTTATTATATAGTTTTTGACTTTGGTGTGTGCGAAAAGAATCAATTCCAAGTTTCTAAGTGTGGGCTTAACTCGATTATTCGTAAACAAAAAAAATTGTCTCTATTTTTTTTAGTTTTTTATTTCTACTTTATTTTTTTTTAAGTTATTGATTTGTCTTTATGAAATAAATTTATAAAATTATGTCAAAAAAACTCACTAAAGACGAAAAGTATATAAAAACAAACAGTGATTTTGAATTATTTTTTTATCTTTTATATTTTGTTAAATTTTGTTTATTCTCTATAATTTTTTTGAAACCTCCCATCGAGAGTAAATAATAATTCATAAAAAGTTGTAATGTGAGGGTTATGCAGTGTGTTGCGTACAACAAAATTGTATTGCGTATAAAAAACGGTATCGTTTTGGCATCCAAAATGTTGTTCAACTACTACAAAACCGTTTGACCGACATTTTTGTAGCCAAGACGATGCAATTTTTTTGTGAAACACCTCATGATGTGTGTTGTGCACAATAAATTCTCGAATGTAGATAATGTAATGGAGTAGTTTTGAGTACTCTCAAAAAAGGAAGAAAAAGAAGGCACAATGTTCCTTAGGATTGGGGCATTATGGGACCTTACAATGCCCATTTGAACAGAATCAAAGGCAATGGCACATCTTATTCTGAATTCAAAAGCATTCCCTTTCCCTCACTAGATGTGAACCTAACAACTAAACTGAATAACACCTGCAAACCATATTCCACATCCCTTGCTTTAAGGGATGCCAAAAAAAACAAGCAGTGTAGTGGGCCGAGCTAAATGACAGGTCCATGTCATCACGAGTCAATGGGCCGAACGTCCATCAATCGCCCTCGAGCCTAAGTTGTAAAATTTAAGGATATCGCTTGGATAATTCAAATTAGTGAGGGAGACGGGACGAATCAAGGACGGATGTTACTATTTCTGTTCTTGATTTTTTAATTTATATTTAATTTTTGTTCCCGCCCGATTCCGGAACGGTAATTATTTTTACCCTTTATTCTCGCTCCGAACGGGAAATGGAGATCTCCAAATAAATAACATAGATCCAAAATTTTAAAAAAATTAACATTTTTGTTATTGGTAAAAGAAAAACTAATGATATCTACCTGCATTTGAATTTTTTGAATGACATACCCTACTCTTTTTAACAAATTTCATCGTCCGTTACTGTAAAATCTATATGAATTTTTTGCCGCCAAAACAAACGAATTGCGTATCATACAAATCGAGACTTTTTCATTGATTACAAACAGAAGAAAAACAGAAAAGGAAGAGTATTGGACTGAAAAGTATTCAAAATTTATAAATTGTATATTTCATTTAGCAAAAGGTTGATGTGCGATTGGAATTAAAAGTTGACTAAAGGTAAAAACTAAAGTCCTAATTGAATTGTACACTTTTACAAGTACAAAGGAAATGGGGCGGGGCAGGGAACGAGAGGTTGCGTAGGGATTGGGAACGCACATACATCCAAATCCTATTAGTTCCCCAATTTTTTTTTCAAACTAATCCCCGAAACACGATCTCCGAAAAAATTCTCGAATTTTCATCCTGAATGGGGCGGGGAAAAGGATAGAGGCAGCCGAGATGAGTGAAATTGTCATCCCTAATTCAAATCGAAGCAATTGAATTTTCGATTCAGACTTATACGACATGATCGATGAATAACAATACATCAACACCCTACATTTGTCATATATTTCATACATCACACTAGATAAATAATATATTCATAAAATGCGATTCATTTTCAAGATGTTTTGATAGTGAAATAGTAGACACGCAAGACTAAAAATTTTGTGCTAAAGAGCATAAAGATTTGAGTCCTCCTCGAGGCATAATATTGAGAAAAGGTGTGTTCGTTTTGAGTATTTCTGAAATAATTTTTAGAAACAAAACTCTGAGACGTTGTTTGGTTATAAGTGTCTCAGAAACTTGTCTGGGAAAAATGTGTTTCAGAGACACTTTTTATAGAGAGAAAAAGTTGTCTGGGAAAAAAGTAAAAATATTTGAGAAACTTGTTCTAGAAATTTATTTCAGAAACTTGTTTGGGAAAAAATCTCTAAAACACCTAACCAAACATAACACAAGAGAGTTGGAGTTATGCTTTATGCTCATTTAAAAGACCGTTGAAGCATTAATTTTTAGATTTGACTAGCTAAACAAGCTAACAGTACTCATTCGAGGAGGGTATTGGAGTTCCTCTAACGTACTGGTCCCCGCCAAAAAAGGGATGAAAAAGGAAACCGAGATGGCGCAGGTTATTGTGCGTGAGCCCCCTGCTCACGTTAGAAATTAGAATGAATCGTTGAGGAGTTGGTCGTCCTCTTCCCGAAGCTGATCCGTACCACGATCGTCAAGAGAGATATAACCGAGAGAGAGGCGATTCAGGAATTGCTTGTCCCGCGAATCTAGGGTTTCTAAGGATTGGACCTTTCTTGAAGACGCGACTCACGAGATTCGGTGAGAAATCGGGCTTTATTAGTCCCCAATTGGTTCAATCGGTATATACACAGATATACATACGCCTGGTACGTGCGTTCGTTGGCGGACGAAGGAAGCGCTGAAATGCTGTATCCGCATTCGAGTCATTTGAACCCAGTCACGAGCTATTCGATTTGAGTTGACGAGTGACTGTAGTTGAGTATGTTGAGTTGTTGAAGTTGAATGTTATGATCCTATTTCACTCGGAATATACTTGAAAAAGTTCCTCAAAGCCTGACACTTGTGGACAACATACAATTATTTCGCGAGAATTGCTGAATTTTGACTATCTGTTTCGCCACAGCTAATTAGGGTTCTTTGGCTTGCGAGGCATGATGCTTGTTGGTGGTGTGGCTTCTCAGTGGTTACTAGTGCTTACGTTGGGACAGTTTAACTAGTCTTAGTGGAACATCATAAGCATTAAGCATAAATGTTCAGCTGCTAAAATTTTAGTTAGATGTTTATATAACTAAAGTTTTGATTGATAAGTTATTGGACCAGGGGTATCGCTTGACGTGGACCGACATTAAATGGAAGAAGAAGAGGAAGATAGAGTTCTGTTAAGCAGTTTGGGTGTCACATCTGCACACCCTGAAGACATTGAGCGAGATTTATTAGCGAAGGTTGTTACTGTATTTTCATAATCATTTTGTCTACAAATCTATTTTCACATATTTACCGGGTCAAGTGTGTAATGCACTTGTCGTTCAAATGTAGATTGAAATGCACATGCTTTACAACAGCCAGATTTGTTGCTATCAGTATGGAACTCTAATAGAATCATCTACTTGTTACATTGCCTCTTGCTTGAGTTCAAAGCATTGTTCGATAATTTTTTGTAGTAGGTTACTGCTGATGGTTACGCAATTGTCGTTCACACAAATTTGAATTAAAGCAATAAAGTGTATACGGTGTGAACTAGCTTAGCTGGTAAAGCTTCTTGGTTGATCTGGGACTGAATCCTTCCTCACTAGGGATAGGAATACCTTCCGACCATCATTATTCTCCTAAAAAAATCCATAAATGCATAGGCTCTCTCAGTTTCATCATAATTCTCTATGACAATAGGCTTATGTAATGGCGGAAGTCTGTGAGCTATCATATTTGTGAGAGAGAGAGAGAGGGGGAGACATAAAGCTTAATATGTACAGCTGTCATTGGAAGTTGCAAATTTATTCTCTCAGGGTAAAAGTATTATAGGTGATCTTCCATGTGTATCTGCCTGTGCCAGCAATGCTTTCATAGGGTCCACGTTATTTTTTTTTGGTTTGGTTGATAGATTTAGAAGTTCCATGTTACTGGCCTCCTAATAATTCTTAGTGTGCTAAGAAGTACTTTCAAAAAAATGTGCATGCTTAGTAGGAAAATATACTGATTGTCTAACATGTATGTACTCAAAAGAACAAAGATGACATAATCCACGTAGAACTTGCTGTTGTTTTGACTGTCACAAATGTGCACTATTTGCTGATTGTGTCGTGCAATTGTGCGTTTGACTTGCACCTTTCCTCGAGGATAGGTAGGAGATACTTGTGCGTTTGACTTGCACCTTTCCTCGAGGATAGGTAGGAGATACAACGGAATGCATAGCATCTGGAGACTGATCAACTGTTAGCTTAGTTGATGAGCATGTGATTCTTGTGGTCCGAAGGAGTTGTAAGCATTTTCTAATTTCTCGAAACAAAATCTGATGGTAGCTATTATCTGACGCAGGCAAGAAGTAATGCTGGGGAAAGTAGTGAACATGGAGGAAGCAGGGAGGAAGAGCTCCTTGGCAGTTCAGAAAACGAATTGCCATCTACCAGCCGTGCAGAACTGTATAATAAATTAAGGGCCGTTGAAATTGAGATAGATGCCGTTGCATCTAGTGTTGAACAAGTCAAGAACTTTGCAAGAAATGAAAATGACGTCTCTGATGGCAATGATGGCAGGGGCAAAGGAGATGAAGAGGGTGAACGGAGTGCTGTCCAGGGTTTGCATATTAATTTAAGCCTACAGCATGCATTGGCGACTGATAGACTGCATAGCCTGAAGAAAACTAAGGGTCAGCTTGAGAAAGAAATCTCAAACTTGTGCAAGGATGGTCCTTCCAAGGTTAATAAACATAACAAAGTGATACAAGATCTTGTTAAAGAAGAACCAAGGCTGAAATCCAGGTTGAAAGAAGTTCAGAAGACGACCAAGATTCCAAAAAAGCGTCAAAAGATAGTTTCATTTGTTGAGGATGGAGATTTCGACGCAGCATTACATTCAGCATCTTCTGGGTTTATTGAAACAGTAAGTTAAACATGGTTTTTTTGGTCTAGTTGTCTAAGTTGGATAAACAACAGATCTAGTAGGTGGATGGGGCTTTAAGTGGTTGATTTTAATGTTCTTATTCATTTATAGAAGTTAAAGTCTATTGCAATTGTTATTGGATGTTTAAAGTTGCTTAAGAGGATACAAATGATGTTGGAGCTATGATGATGAACTGTGTTTTTTGTCAGGAAAGGGATGATTTAGTTAGGAAAGGAATTTTAACACCCTTTCACAAGCTTAAGGGCTTTGAGCGCCGGATCCAAACAGCAAGGCCATCTAATAGGCACGATGTACTTGAAGAAGATCACAAGACTGATGATCTTGCTTCCACCAGTATAGCTAGAGCTGTCCAGTCTATGTCAGAGGCTGTTCAAGCTCGTCCAACAACTAAGCTTCTCGATTCAGAATCCTTGCCAAAACTTGAAGCACCCACTCATCCTTTTCAAAGGCTAAGAACCCCGCTGAAGATTCCTCGATCACCTGAAAAGGAGACGGATACAAACAAAGGCAAATTAAGGAAAAGGAAAAGACCATTGCCTGGAAAGAAATGGAGAAAGCTAGCATCTCAAGACGGAGATGGTCAGGAACAACATGGTATGTTTGGTAATTCTATGGGTTCTTTAGCTTAATTACTGTATACTTTTATCTTATTATCTTGAAAACTCTTATCCTTCTTACGACTTGCAGAGGAGTTGGTCAAGTTGTGTGGTGTCATAGTGTTTGTTCTTTGATGACCTTTTTTTCTTATTTTTATGACCATTGCACTAGATTTTTGAGATACCTATAACTTCATTGGGCGATGAATATCTGCATATAAGGCCGTAATCTAGAGATCATTTGTATCTTGGCCTCAAGACTGTCATTTGATGTGATGCTGTGAGGGTTGCTTGTGGTTGGGTTAATGGGCTCCAGTTTTTTAGGAAATGCTTATGGAAGCGGGGGAGATCAGGTTGTGCGACCATTCCCCAGTTGTTCCTATAGTAACCTGGGAATCATTTATATCTTATCCTCGCCACTTTATATGTAGTTGGAGATGGTAATGCGTGCATAGATACATGATAAACTGTATTTGGTCTACCAAAAAGCCATTAATGGTTCATGAACATGAATATTTCCCAATGGCCTGTTGTATTTTGTTCCTGACTCCAAACCAATGCATGCACAAACTTCTTTCCAAGCTTGCACTGCCTGTATACTTCTGGCATATATTTCTCATGGTGTTATTATATTTTGTTTGTTGTTCTTTCATGACAAATTGTGAATTTTGACGCCATGCTATGCAGATGTGAATTAATACCAGGGAAGATTGTGATTCTTTTCTAAGTGAAGTGAATTTGTACCTTTTTCTTTATTATGTATCTTGGAATATGATTTCGTACTGAACTTGTTTATGTACCAAAGATGCAAAGGATGATGTGGTGACTTCTGATTATGAGCAAGAAGACCAAGAAAACAGTGAAGAAATTGATGGTAGTGAATCTCCTTTCGTGACGCTTGAAGGCGGTCTGAAAATCCCAGAGACCATTTTCAGCAAACTTTTTGACTACCAAAAGGTGGGGGTACAGTGGTTATGGGAACTCCATTGCCAAAGAGCAGGTGGGATCATTGGAGATGAGATGGGTCTTGGTAAAACTATCCAGGTCTTATCTTTTCTTGGTGCATTGCACTTCAGTAATTTGTACAAACCAAGCATAATTGTTTGCCCTGTTACACTCTTGCGTCAATGGAAGAGGGAAGTGCATAAGTGGTATCCTGGCTTTCATGTGGAGTTACTTCATGATTCTGCTCAGGATTCAATTGGTAGAAAGAAGCGAACCAAGCCTGATGATAGTGATTATGGAAGTGAAGATGATGTTGACAGTGACAGTGAACAAAATTTACGTTCTAAAAACACCAAAAAATGGGATTCCTTGATAAATCGTGTTTTGCGATCACAATCTGGGTTGCTGATTACCACTTATGAGCAACTACGTTTGCAAGGGGAAAAACTCCTTGACATTGAATGGGGTTATGCAGTGCTTGACGAAGGACACCGAATTCGAAATCCAAATGCTGAAGTTACTTTAGTTTGCAAACAGCTGCAGACGGTTCATCGCATAATAATGACTGGTGCCCCAATTCAGAACAAGCTTACTGAATTGTGGTCTTTGTTTGATTTTGTTTTCCCTGGAAAGTTGGGTGTCCTTCCTGTATTTGAGTCCGAATTTTCAGTTCCCATATCTGTTGGTGGCTATGCTAATGCTTCACCATTGCAAGTATCCACCGCATACAGGTGTGCATCAAAGGATCTTTGAAATCTAGATTGTACGTGAAATTTCATCAATTTGATCTGCTGTATTTCAAATTGTTTAGGAAGTTGTGCATACTTGAAATAATGAAGAAGTATGGAAATACCTGGATTGACATTGGGCAGTAATTGTCAATTTTTGGGCCCCCTTCCTCCTTCCCCAACTGGTAGAAGTTACACCAAAAAACTACAGGGAAACAATGTATTGCTTTACCTATATACTCGAACCAAAATTACTTAAAACATGTTTAAGTAGTGCCTTCCACTGAAGGTACAAGATTGTTTAATGAGTCGAAGATATGAGTTCTTGGACCTAGCTGTGTAGGTCATTAGATTCATTACCATTCTGTTTCTCACCTTTTTAACATGCCAAGCATCCCGCGGTAAATCAATTCCTCCTATGAAATTTGATACTGTGCAGGTGTGCAGTGGTTTTGCGCGACTTGATCATGCCTTACCTCCTCCGGAGAATGAAGGCCGATGTGAATGCACAACTTACAAAGAAGACTGAGCATGTCCTCTTTTGTAGCCTTACTAAAGAGCAGCGATCAGTGTACAGAGCATTTCTTGCTAGCTCTGAGGTAGAACAGATCTTTGATGGAAACAGAAACTCTCTCTATGGAATTGACGTGATGCGTAAAATTTGCAACCACCCTGATCTGCTTGAGAGAGAACATTCTTTCCGGAATCCGGACTATGGGAATCCTGAACGCAGTGGAAAACTTAAAGTTGTTTCCCAAGTGCTGAAAGTGTGGAGGGAACAGGGTCATCGTGTTCTTCTTTTTGCCCAAACTCAACAAATGCTTGATATTCTTGAGAGTTTTCTTGTTTCTGGTGGCTATAGTTACCGGAGAATGGATGGTATGACTCCTATAAAACATAGAATGGCATTGATAGACGAATTTAACAACTCTGATGATGTTTTCGTCTTCATCTTAACAACAAAAGTCGGTGGTTTGGGTACAAATTTAACTGGCGCAAACAGGGTGATCATCTTTGATCCTGACTGGAACCCTTCTACTGACATGCAGGTGGGTTTGTGTTGCTTCATTACGGTAATTAGTCTTTTAGTCCATTCTCCCAATTTTTCTTTAAGATGAACATACTGGTTAGGTTGTGGATTGAGCCAAAATATGTCAACGTTGAAGCTTTTGACATCTTGTCATAGATCTTTTATGTTCATTGTTTTCGTAGAGAGATATCTGTGGTTAAACCTTTTTTGTGCTTTTCTGCATCAAGAGACTGAGTCTCTGTATTTATACATTGCTTCAGTTTCTTCACGCATTTGATCTGGACTGCAACCAGTTTCTATTCCTGAATTTTCAGATAAAGCTTATCCTCTGAAAACAGTGGCATTAGTATATTTAGGCGACTTGTTGCTTATGACAGGCTAGGGAGCGTGCTTGGCGTATTGGTCAAACCAAAGATGTAACGGTTTATAGGCTTATCACTCGTGGAACAATTGAAGAGAAGGTCTATCACCGGCAGATTTACAAGCATTTTCTTACCAATAGAATATTGCAGAATCCGCAGCAGAGAAGGTTCTTCAAATCTCGAGATATGAAGGATCTCTTTGCATTTAATGATGAAGAAGAAAGTGGGTCTACCGAGACATCTAACATTTTCAGTCAACTATCTGGAGATGTAACTGTTGTTGGGGCTCAGAACGGATACCAAGATAAGCAGGAGTCCGTGACAATAGCAGCAACAGCAAATGCTGATGATGATGCAGTTGACAAAGGGAACGATTCCCCATCCAAAGGGAAGGGTGAAGGAAAAGCTGTTCATAGTGATGGCAAAGTTAATGAAGATACGGATATTCTCCGGAGTCTTTTGGATGCTCAAGGAATTCATGTGAGTTTCCTGTGCAAATGCCTTTAAACGAGGGTAGCTTTTACCCTTGTTTGAGTGTCTATCTTTTAGGTCCTGTTTGCCATTAAAAAATTTCCTTGTCAAACCTTTCGTGAAAGAGTGATTTATTTTTACTCACCTTTGTGTGTCTAGTGTAATTAGGTTGGAGTTGACAAAATTGGAAACAAGCAGTTTTTTCTTCCACAATTATTAGAAAATGCACCACATTGGGCTTGCCGTTGTTTTATAATTGAATGTTTGGCTCTTTGTCCACTTTGCAGCTGCTGGGGTGTAATATGTGTCTCTTCAACACCTAGAAAACCTTTTAAGTTTAGTTTCCTATCAGCTAATCAAGTTCTACCACCTTCCTTACGCTCCAGAAGTGCAAATTAGATAAATGATTATGGTTGTCCCATAAATTCTACTTCTATTGCCTTAGTATGCCTTGCACATTATCACTGCTTCCCCTCACTCTCCATTCTAATCTTTTTGCTTCAGAGTGCTATGAACCATGATGCCATTATGAACGCCCACGATGAAGAGAAGATAAGACTGGAAGAGCAAGCTTCCCAAGTCGCTCAGAGAGCAGCAGAAGCACTACGCCAGTCACGAATGCTTCGAAGCCGGGAAAGCATATCCATTCCAACCTGGACCGGAAAAGCAGGAGCTGCTGGTGCACCCTCCTCTTTGCCCCGGAAGTTTGGCTCAACCGTAAATTCCCAATTGACCAACAATTTTAAACCCACAGAAGAATCATCCAGCAATGGCATTGCAGCTGGGGCATCTGCTGGAAAAGCATTATCCTCGGCTGATTTACTGGCGAGGATACGCGGGACCCAAGAAAGAGCGGTGGGTGATGCAATTGAACATCAGTTTAGCGTTGGTTCGAGTTCTGGTGGTAGAGGGAGAGATACCGATAATAGGATTTCTAGGTCAACCAAAAATTTATCTGGGGTGCAGCCAGAAGTGTTGATTCGACAGATTTGTACGTTTATACAGCAGAGAGGTGGGAGTTGTAGGTCTGCTAGTATTGTTGAGCATTTCAGGGATAGGGTGCCTTCTAAGGATCTGCCCTTGTTTAAGAATCTTTTGAAGGAGATTGCCACTTTGGAGAAGGGTCCTGATGGGTCATCTTGGGTTTTAAAGCCAGAGTATCACCAATAGTGACAGATTTAAAGCCAGAGTATCACCAAAGGTGGGGACACCAAAAAGCCTGCTGCTCTTGGTTTGCATCTTTTGCACATCATCAAAACGACACAAACGTAGGTCAGTACCTTTTGCTAAGTTATAATTCAGGTTTATGCCTTCCCCATTTTGTAAATTTCTTATTTGTGGATAGAGGAGAAATGAAATATATAGGTTTTTTTTAAGGATGAAATTAGATTTATAAATTGTTGGGAATTGAGTGAAGCCTGATTGCCTTGCTAGACCTTTGGTTATTAGCACATACTCTTCACTGTCTACCATCGCAGTCCACTATTCTTCAAAAGATCGTTTGCTGACTGTTCTAGTTACGGAGTTTCCTTTCATGCGAGGATCCATCTAAAGAATGTATTTTTGTCCAAAGGAGATTTGGTCTTTTTAGTTTCGTAGACCAGTAAAAAAGGAAAATTTATTTTGGAATATAATGAAATAGAGCTACTTTGGATTACCTATGAAATGAGGCATAAAAGGAACCATTACTAATAATTCCATTGATCACGAGTTACGAAGTTGAACTGAATTCTGTGAGTTTAATTTCTCCTTGTTCTTCAGTAGCTCAGGCGCAGAGCAATCGATGGTTGGATGTTTAAATTCTACTCGGGGAGATTTGATTCATTGTAAATTTTTTAATTCAAAATGAAATAGTCTGCTTTGACTGATAAGAATCGGTATTCCTTTTTTGTCTTTCCTTTTGCCGCTATCCTGTTCATGATTTTCCGGTTGTGAAAGAGGAGGGATTTAAACCCTCCGTGGTTCGTTTCCACGTGCGTTAATCATCTGAGCTATATAGCCCCACACCACCTGATGGTTCATTCTGTCATCCTAGCTTTTCCTTTTGCAAATCCAAAATATTGAAACATAGCAGTGGAGCTGTAAATCATTGCGCGAGCCGAGCATTTATGGGCTATAGTTCTGTTGTACACAAATTTCTTCAAACTTTCTAACTCGCAAAAGTACCATTAGAATTACTAAGGTGTGTTCGTTTTAATTGTTTCTGAAATAATTTTTAGAAAAAAAACTCTAAAATGTTATTTGGTATAAGTGTTTCAAAAAAAAATCTAGGAGTTAAATCTTTATAGAGAGAGAAAATTATTTGGGAAAAAAATAAAAATATTTGAGAAATTTATTTGGAAATTTTTTTTCCAAACACCCTTGAACGAACACATCCTAAGTTCTTGGAACGTAACAAAAGATTAAAGTGGAAGAAAGCAAAAGCGAAGACTGCCTCTTTCCAAATAAGATTCTTCGATCTCTCATGGTTTTGCACCACCGAAAACAATTTCCAGTGCATTTTTCCTCCCTCCCTCTAACCGAATAGCTTTTCTAAAACTGTAGAACTCAATGTTATAAATTTCGTACCTTACCGGCCTATACTTACCGTTTTGACATAAAAACAATACCAAGTAACTCTAGTACCGTACTGTTCTCAATACCAGCTCGTACCGGCTATATCGGTCGGTACCGGATTTGTTTTTTCTTTAAGAGTTGCGAAAAAAATTAATTTTTTTAGACTTTCTCTCTATAATATATATATTAGTTGCGATAAATCCGATACGGTACCTGGTATATGACCGGTACCGGTACATGTCGTACCAATAGAAACAATCGATACCCAAACCGATTCGGTATTCAGAACATCGTATAGAACCTCAAAGGCATGATTGACCGAAGAAACAATTTTGAAAATTTGAATACAACATATCTAAGAACCCCACTCAATATATATTTAGACCCGAGGGTTTCCGTGCCAAACGAATTTGGAGAAAGGAATGATATGTTATGCGGAAAATGACCATGGTTATACATTAGGGCCCGAGTAACTAACACCCTTTTAAAGCAACAAATGCATAAAATTGCCTGTGATAGATCAGGCTGATTGAACGAAAGTGGATCTAATCTTGGCCAAAACAATGGGCCGGCCCAGATGTTCCGATGGTAATTTGCATCATTCAACTGAAAATGAGTGAAAACAAGCTCATCCAACAATAGAAAGAAAGATAATTTATTCTCTGTTACATTGTAACCAACACTTTTAAAGTTCAAGCAACTTAAGAGAAGCATATAAACACGTTCCAGTATACGTCATTTCCAGAAATGGAGCATTCACCAAGAAGGAAAATGGAACTATTGGATTTTGTGGCTCGCCCCCCTCCAGGACAGCGGGATGAAGGACTAAATTCCAATAAGCCTCCCTTACTCAACTAGAATAGACAGTGAGTGGTACCTTTAATTCTTTTCACTTGTTTGATTATCTTTTCTTTCTCGGGAGAATAGCAAACAGACACCTCAATCGTATTTTCATGACACGCAATCAAAATGCTGCCCATCCAGCTGCACTAGTCTTAGTTGATCCAGATCCAGTTGTGGAAGGAAGATTCCTCTGCAAATCCCAAAAACAAAAACGATTTAGCTATTTAGATACCAACAAAGATGGTAAAAAAATGACTGGCATCAACGATTATACATAACTATTCCCATTGACAGTTAGGGTAGCAGTAAATTTGCCAACCAAAACTCCAACTTAACAACTAAAAATAGCATAGATGTTGCACTTGTTTGCACCCACCCACACAACACACATGCACAAGAAAAATGATAGGACTGCCCATATTGTTATGACAGAACTGCTTTCACTCGTGTTCCTTTTCTCCTCTCTTTTTTTTCCCCTTGGGCAAGTCTGAGGCCGCAGAATTGCATGCTTCTCCTAGATACCCACTTTTACTGGCTTCTGCTCTTGAAACTATTTACATGCAGACCATAAAACCAAGCTAAGACGCGTATAATTTCTAGACTGACAAAGCATGCAATCCATATAAGTCATACTGAGAACAATGACAAGTCGAAGGATAACAGGAGAACCGTGAAGACATCTCTTCAATCTTGTATTTGTGAGTGTGTAACTTCGTCTAATAGCATTGCACCAAATTGCAGGGAAAAGGCAGAGAATGTCAATTGTCAAGGCAACACTGAAGATCCAAAAATACTGGCATACATTACCCCACAGGAGATAATGCATTAACCGCTTCTACCTGAAGGGTAGGGGCTAAGTGCGAGCATAATAATGAAAGGATTTTCTAAACCAACTATTCCATAGATCCAGCCGATTTGGTCTGGTCCTATCGATCCAGCCCCGGAATTTAGAACAGTCAGCCTGTTTTGGATGGTAGACGGGGAGAGCGGAGTCGTGCCCATTCTCTATATCTGCTAAAGTCGGAGAAAATTACGTCTCTGAGCAGAACTTTTGCCATCTGTCTGCAAATAAAATTTCCATTGCAAGTCCGTTGCGAGATATGCAGGAAGAAAGTGATCGCGCAACCAGAAAAAAGTGAAGATGAAGGTGATGAAAGACACGCAGAGCTGTGAACATGGAGTTTACACAAAGAAAAGTCGAGAAGAAGAACATGCAAAGCTGTGATCATGGAGCTTACAGTTGAATACAGTTTTCATTACATATGAAAGCAAACCAAATTAAAAAAGAACAGGATAACGTAGAGGCAATAGAGAAATACCTCTAGTGGTGAGAGATCTGATAGAGGATCAGTAGATCGTCTCACATTCTCCTTGGCCCCCTTGAGACCAACACCAGGACTGACGGAAGTCATTCGAGCAGCAACAGGATCATTAGGTGGGGGTGGTAGAGGGGACCTTATTTTTCCACCCCCAACAGGTGGAGGGGAAAGGCTCAGGGCTTTAGGCTTTGCCGTTCCAGAAAGCCCTCCAGACAAACCAGCAGCTGAAAGCATACCAGTACCCGCAGATGGCTTATTCTTCACATTTATTCGAATGGTTTCACCTTCCTGTAACCCAAACAAATGAGAAGTTAGTACCACCCAGAAGCCAAGAAAAGCATCACTTTGATCCAGACAGTCAGAAATATTTGACACGAATCACTGTTTCAGATGATGTCTATACCAAATAATAGGTGATGTAATCTAATTTGTTTTCCTTTGTAACTCATCAAACAAACATATGCGTTTGAGGAATATAGCAGTAGTAGTGATAAGGGACCAGGCAAGACAGTGATGTCAACAAATCAAAAGGAAGGGCTCCAATGGTAGCCAATCTTAACATATATAGCATCGTCAGATAGTTGATTTAAACTGTGAATGGCCTAATCCAACACAAACAATCATTTCTAATTGTGTGCACTTATAGTATCATCACCCACACGCACTGTACTACTTAGAACAACCATTGGCTAACCAACTCAAAGGACATTATGTCTACTATGACATGCATACTTTGACTATAAGTCACCACTATTACTAACATGTTCTTTCCACAAATTTTCCTGCTCATAAGGTAGGTGCAGGGCATATTGCATCCGTTATTATGTTGCTATGGACTCAGACAACTAACTCGTTTCTCTGTAGAATCCTGTTAATTCTCGTTACAAAGCCAATCATTAACAGATCTTTCTCCTCGGTACAACAAAGATCAAACTCCAAAACACAATCGCAATCAACCCATGAAATGAGAGACCACGGGAAAGGATTTTTTACTATCAAATCAGACAAGCACCACCAAATCAACGCCATCCAGGATTAGAACTTTCAGTAAACGCATTGGATTAGACTCCCTCTGTCAAACAGAAGATCTTATCACTTGCCAGATAGTTAACTTGTATATGTACGAGTTAAAAAGGTTAGTTGGAATGATACAACTGCGTACTCTTGAATCATGTTGCCGGTATAGTCCTAGTACAATTGTAGCCAGGAATCGTATGTAATAAACATAATACAGCATACACTGCTCTTAGCTCTTCAACAGATGGAGGGAACTTGGAACTATTGCCACTAAATTAATTTTTGCCATTTGAGTGCTTCATATGGAAGATAGAGTGAAGGCAGAAAATGGCCTAACGCAATGACACATTAGCACACACCAAATTCACACAAACTGATAATCTGCAAAGAATACCAGTAAATTATACCTTCAGTCTGTGATTCACGGCGGGATGAATATCAATGTGACTATCGTCACTGGCTTCACCAACCTCGTTCTCATTTTCTCGCTTCACGTACTTCTCGTGATCCGACAACGCCACGTTAAAATCAAACGCCTCATTCCTCTCGTTAAACCCTAATCCAATGAATGCGTGCTTCCCCCTTCCGTCCTCGATCTTAAGCACAAAATATCGTGACGAGTCGAGCACAGGCTCGACGGAAGTCTCCCTCTGGCCGGGATAAACGAAGCAGGCCGCGAACAGCTCCTCGCCAGCGGCATTCGGATCCTCCAACCGGATCTCGCACCGGTCCTTGCAGGACACGACACGGAGGCGGCCGGTCCAGATCTTGTCCGACTGAAGCCACTCGCCGCACTTGTACCCTCCGCTGGTTGATCGCGGCGGGATCTTGAATACGGATACTTCCCGAACGACTAGGAGTGTGTGCTCGAGCGACTCTTCCTCTTCGATCGACATAGGTGTTTAGGTATCCTCGAGCTTTGCTATGCAATGTGTGAGGAATCGATGAATCTCCAAGGTTTCGAGAGAGATTGGTAGTTTAATTTAGGTTGATAGGGGTTTTTCTGAGATCGGAGGAAGCGCAAATCGCGACCGAATGACGGAGAATATAGAGAGGGAAAGCGTGTGATTGACACCGGTGCGACGCGGGGTTGAGGAGAGGGAGGGAGGGAGGTATCAGTAGGTTGCGGAAACGTGGAGTAGAATCGTGTTGGTAGCATGATATATAATTTCAAAATCATATCTATATGTAAACAAATTACAAATTATAATTGTGCAAAATTTAACTTTTCATTATTATTTCAATAATTTTACAGATTCTCAAACACGCCCGTTGTGAGTAGAGATTTTGTTAATTATATCAAGAAAGTTTTTATACACAGACTTTAGAGACACAGACTGGACACAGATGTGTCCGATACCATTTGATGCATGTGAGACCTTAAAATTATTGAGTGCTTCACATGTATTCAATGGTGCCCGGTCTGTATCTCTAAATCTGTATAAGAAGCGTTACCCTAATTATGTTGCATTTTCAATTAAACATTGATTTATACCGTATATTACACCAATTAGTAATTTGTTTAGATTTTAGCTGAAGTAATGGATCTTTTTCTTATTTTTATACGACTCGACGTCTTTAGTCTCTTGTTTACGCATACTTTGAATAATGATTATGGTCAAATTACAGTAACTTCAATGATGATATTAAAGAAAAAAAATCTTTGTAAGATTTATGACTCATTCTGATTATCTTAATTGTTTATTTAATTAAAATAAATAGTGGGTAAGAAAAATAACTTAAAGTTATGGATTTTAAATAATCTACACAATAATTTTTACTATCTCGTTCTAATTTAAATCTCGCTCAAATTTATTGTGCAAATAATATTAATTATACAATGTTATGGTTTACGTGAAAAACTTGTTATCTCGTCCCAATTTCAGTCTCATAATGCTCGTACCTGAGCTAAAATAAAAAGCGCAAAATTTGCCCGTGAGCGAGTCTTTAAAACTATATTTGTAACTTGTATTTGTGTAGATTACACTTAAGACTCCTATAAATTTATAACATATTTCATTTATGTTCCAAAAAATTGTACTAGTATGTTCCTAATTATTAAAATTTGTGAAAATAGCTTTAAATTTATTGACTTCACAAGGGATTTTATTTTATAAATTACATTTCCTCTATCGTTTTGGACAACAAACTATCTTCAAAACATATGAAACATAATTGAAAACGACATTTTTTACTTGATTATGAAAAAATATTTTCGAGATAATGGCAATATTTGTTTACTTTGTGTCAAAATTTTAGACCTGTCAATGTCACTTTAAATTTATTTGCTTTGCTTTGCAATTAATTAATTTTTTTATAGATTACATCTCCTCTATCGATTTGGACAACAAACTATCTTCAAAACATATGAAACATAATTGAAAACGACTTGATTGTGAAACAATATTTCCGAGATAATGGCAATATGTGTTTCATTTGCGTCAAAAATTTAGATTTGTCACAACTCGTAATTCATTGTTTAAATTTGCTTAACTTGCAAGCAATGTTGTGAATATCGTACCGTACTGGGCAGTCAGTACCATTTTGGCATAAAAACGGTACAAAACACCTTTAGTACCGTACCGTTTTCAATGCCGGCCCATACCGGCTGGTATGAGATTTGTTTTTATTTTTTTTAAGAGTTGCGGGCAAAAAATTAATTTTTTTGGGCTTTCTCTCTATAGTTTATATATATATATATTGATAGTTGTGGTAAATTCGATAAGGTACTCAGTACATGATCGGTACCGGTACGTACCCTACTAATAGAAAAATCGGTACTCAAATCGATCCAATATTCATAACAAGGGATGAAAATATAATTATAGTTGGTCGTAATTAGTTCGACATTTGTAATTGATTCCATGCTGGACAAGAGATGCGATCATAAATTGACAAAAATCTTGCAATGAAATGTGGTGGAAGTACAGAAAAATGGTCTACGAGAGTCCTCTTTGCAAAACATCTGCATTAAAAGTAAAGATGAATTGTTATATTTGTTTCGTATTTCAAACTATAAGGTGTACTTAAGAGAAAATTGACATTTTATTATTTATGGAGCATAATGACTTTAAATATAAATCCAATTCATCAATATTTTCGAATTCGGATCTCAAATTACAAACCATCACAAGATTTCAAATTCGTCAAGCTCGTGCACATCTTATAGAACAGTATTCATCCTTAACAACTTGGCCAATTTAATTATTTTAGTATCAAGCTCTTTTCGGTAATATTTTGAGCTAATTTCATAAAAGGGTTTGATCCAAACCGTGGTTAAAAATACTGACAGAAACTGCTTTATGAACCACTATTTGGATCAAATCCTTTTCAATAATATTTTGAGCTGATTTATCGCGGGTACCCTTAAAAATATGTTTTAAACACATTGAACGGTTCGGATTGATAAGTTTGTAGCAATTAGAATGTAAATGAATGAGTGAATGACAGAAGAATTGGAAATGGAAGAAATGTTTATTATTCAAGAATGCGAAAAGTAGTTGCAGGAACCTCTGTTCCAATTCACAACCAACTCAACAAATTACTTATTTTTCTAGCATAACCCTATACTCCTCCTAGACACCTTTTATACTGTTAATTTCTTAACAGAACTCCCCGCTAGATTTTCCACACAACAACCAACTGTACAGTAACTAATTCAACTAACTCTCAACTAACTCGCTCAAGTCACATGCGTATCATTACTGTCCCCTTGATTTAAGCCTTGACCTCAAGGCAGGAAGTTGGGAAACTTAGTCTGCATATGAGAACAAAGCTCCCAAGTGGCATCTTTAGTAAAAGAATTAGACCACTAAACCAAAATTTGAGCAGTAGCTTTACCCCTATGTTTGACCAAACGTCAATCAAGGACTGTCACAGGTTGTGGAGCCAATACACCAGCTTCAGTAACAGGGGGTAATTCAGTATGGATGGCTGTATTGTGGCCTAATTTCCTTTTGAGTAGGGACACATGAAAAACTGGATGGATCTGTGAAGTAGAAGGCAAGGCTAATTTATAGGGCACTTGCCCCACCTTGTGAGTGACTTGATAAGGGCCAAAAAATCTTGGGGCTAATTTCTGATTGGATTGGAACTGAGCTGTTGTTTGCTTGTAAGGTTGGAGGCGTAAATAAACCCAATCCCCTAACTGAAATACCCTTTCGTGCGATGTTTATTAGCCATTTGTTTCATACGGTTCTGGGCTTGAGACAAGTGTTCCTTGACAATTCGTAAGGTAGATTCTCTATCCATTTCACACTGATCAACTGCAACAATAGTGGACGAACTAGGAATGTAGTGAATAGGAGAGGGAGGAGGTTGCCTATACAAAACTTGATAAGGCGTAAATTGTGTAGACGAATGGTAGGTGGTATTATACCACCATTCCGCCAAGGGTAGCCACCGAACCCATGCCTTAGGCCTGTCCCCAGCAATGCACCTCAAATAGACTTCCAAACATCTATTTACGACCTCAGTTTGGCCATCAGTTTGGGGGTGATAGGCTGTGTTGAGAGATAAGGTTGTGCCCTGTATCTTGAATAGTTCTTGCCAAAAATGACTTGTAAAAATCATATCCCGATAAAAAACAATGGAATTTGGCATGCCATATAACTTGAAAATGTTATCCATGAAAGCTTGGGCCACATCTAAAGCTGTATAAAGATGTGAAAGAGCGATGAAGTGAGCATATTTTGATATCCTATCTACCACAACAAAGATGACTGACTTGCCATGGGAAAGTGGCAAACCTTCAATGAAATCCATGGAGATATCTGACCATAAACGAGTAGGAATAGGTAAAGGTTGTAGCAACCCAGGACTGGCCACTGTTTCATTCTTATTTCTTTGGCATACATCACATTCTGAAACTACTTGCACACCTCTTTTTTCATACCTTTCCAGTAAAAAAACCTCTTAATTCTCTAGTAAGTTCTTTCAATGTTGAAATGACCACTCAAAGGACTGCTATGCAACTCCTGGTGAATCAGAAGCTTGGTATTGGCATCCTTGTTTACCACCAACTTCCCATTGTAAGTTAAAACATTATGGTGCCATGAGTATCCTTCGTGGGATGTAGGATCAGTAGTCAAGTCAGTGATTAAAGTCTGCAATTCTGGGTTATGAATCCAAGACTGTTTAAGAGCCAATAACCAGTCAGTTTTGACCATGGACAAAGCTAAGAGGCTGCTGGTGTAAATCACTTCTTGCCTAGACAGTGCATCTACCACCTTATTATCATGCTCGGCCTTGTAGGAGATCTCATAATCATAGCCCATCAACTTAGTGAGCCATTTTTGTTGCATGAGAGTTGAAATTTTTTGATCTAGGAGATATTTAAGACTTAAATGATCAGTCTTGATGATAAAATGTCTTCACAAAAGATAATGTCCCCACTTATGGACAGCATAGACCACAGCTAGGAGTTCTTTTTCATAAGTGGACAAACCTAGATGTTTTGGAGCCAAGGCCTTGCTGATAAAGGTAATGGGGTGGCCCTCTTGCATTAGAACTGCACCAAGTCCCACATCTGAGGCATCACACTCGATTACAAATTCCTTGGAATAGTTAGGCAATGCTAAGACAAGAGCTGAAGTCATAGCTATCTTGAGATTTTGAAATATCTCCTCTGCTAAGTCATTCCATTCGAAGGCATCTTTTTTGAGCAAGGAAGTGAAAGGTTGACAGATCTTCCCATACCCCTGCAAAAACCTCATGTAATACCCAGTAAAGCTCAAAAATCATCTCAAAGATTTGATATTATTAGGCCTAGGCCACTTCCACATGCCGTCCAATTTGACAGGGTCAACTGAGACTCCCATATCAGATATAATATGACCCAAGTACTCCAAACTCCTTTGCCCAAAAACACATTTAGATCTTTTGACATAGAGTTGATTAGATCTAAGAATTTCCAAGGTGGTGCGTAAGTGTGCCAAATGATCAGACCAAGAAGGACTATATATGAGGATGTCATCAAAGAAAACCAGTATAAACTTTCTCAATAATGGTTTGAATATATTGTTCATGAGTCCTTGAAAAGTTGAGGGAGCATTTGTCAATCCAAAGGGCATAACAAGGAACTCATAATCACCTTCATGGGTGCGGAAAGTACTTTTTTCAACAAGGAACTCATAATGATCTTCATGGGTGCGGAAAGTAGTTTTTTCAATGTCATTCGAAAAGACTCTTATTTGATGATAGCCAACTCGAAGGTCTAATTTTGAGAAAACCATAGCTCCATTCAATTCATCTGACAATTCATCAATTTTGATGGTTAGTTTGTTCAATGCTCTGTAATCCACACACATATGCCAAGTATTGTCCTTCTTTTTTACTAAAAACACTGGTGAAGAAAAAGGACTGACACTTGGTCTAATAATGCCTGACTTCAACATTTCTTTCACTAATTTTTCAATCTCATCTGTATATATGGATATCTATATGGTTTGGCATATACAAGTTCGCTTCCCATTTAAAGAGGAATTTTGTGATCAGCAGTTCGTTGAGGTGGTAAGGCAGTCGGTTCCTCAAAAACATCATAGAAATCTCACAAAATTAACTAAATTTCAGGGTGTACCTCGTTTTGTTCCTCCACAGTAGACATACTATACATATAGGCTAAGAATCCTTATTTGGAATGCTTTATAGTTTTGCCCAACAGTTTAGGATTTACCTATTCAACCTTCAATTGAGTTTCTCCCTTCAGTCCCACAAGATTTTCTTGAATATGGAATTTCATACTTAGATTTCTAAAATCCCAAAGGATTGCACTACAACAAATCAAACAATTCCCTACACTTTCTTCCCCGCGTTTTTTAAAAAACCCAGGGAATACTTAAATTTTCATGGCTCCTTATTTCCCCCCAAGCTTTCCCCCTCATTTTTTTGGTAAATAGCTTTCTCCCTTATTTCCCCCCAACTTTCCCCCACTTATTTCCCCAATCTAAAAGCCCTAGCTCAATCTTCTTTGCTGCTCCTCCCCTGCTCGATCTACTCT
Source organism: Arctostaphylos glauca (assembly GCA_019985065.2). Lineage (NCBI taxonomy): Eukaryota > Viridiplantae > Streptophyta > Magnoliopsida > Ericales > Ericaceae > Arctostaphylos > Arctostaphylos glauca. The sequence goes on from JAHSPW020000001.1 coordinate 40,481,379, forward strand.
GCTCCTGCTCCTGCTCCTTTTCCTTTGCTGGAGCTGCTGCTGCGATCAAGTATGTTTCTCTCTCTCTCTCGGTCTCCCTCTCCCGTTCTCTCTTTCGTTCTCTCTCTCTCTCTCTCTACATACATTCATATATATATATATATATATATATGTGTGTGTGTGTGTGTGTGTGTCTTTTGCATAGTGGCAGTGGACAGGGGTTTGCTCCTTCACATACACCAAATGTTCTAGCTAATTACGATGGTAAGCAATTATTTTACCATTTCTAGGTTTCTTTTTATATATTGATTTTATCACTATTAGCTTCCTAAAGGTGCTTTTCCTGTTTTCAACCGATTGTTTAGTTTAGTGGGTATAAAGAAGTGACAAGTGTATGAGTAGAAAAACTTGGAAGAGTTTTACTTGAAATAATTGCTTAGAAAGAGGGCTAGGCCAAGGAGAGGAGGAGATTCAAATTCAATCGGAGATTTCCACTTTTAAAGCTACCCATGTGCCATTAGACCATCAATAAAGCTTTTGCTTGAATTTATTTTTATGTGTTTTTCTGGTGTGCTGCATATTAAATGAAACTTTTACTCAGATTAATTTTGAGTAAAGGGTTAGAGATGGTCGTATGTGTACTATGACTAGGCGTGGTTTGTTTTGCCTTCTTCACAATGCAGGTTATACAGAAACTGGGCTCCACTAGCCAGGCCACAAATGTGAACTATTAAAAACGTTGCCATGATTCATTTTGTGAAACCCCGATCCTTTTAATCAATTAAATTATTTTGAAAATTTAAAATTTTAAGTTTATAAATTATTAATTTTATGGAGTTTTAAAAAAAAAATGATTCTTTGGTCTAAATTCAAATTTTAACGAAAATATCGGTAATGTGATGATGTTATTAATTTAACCGACGAGGGACACATGGATTATGTCCGATCACTCGAGAATACCGAATTTACAGTGTTTTCGATCACGTTGATATAAAAATTTATATACATTAATTTTACGAGGTTTGTCCGCGATCGAAATTGAGCAGATTTTGTACCGAGCAGTCGAGTCGGGACCGGGTAGGCCCCACCTATTTTCTCATGGCTAGGAATTGTAGGCCATCATTTTTCTTAAGCTTACTTATATTATACACTAAGATTTTAATCATGCATGCATAAAAAAAAAAAAATTTAAAAGCACATGTATAATTGGTCAAGGCCAATGGAAACACATGCAATTGGGAGACCTTAGAAGCAAAATCTGATCCCTTCCTTTTCCCCCTGATTTACACGGCAGAATACACACATATACACTTAGCACATGCCATCCTCTTGGTCTATAAATACACACACCTCACTAGCACACTCACACTTTGCATATTTGGGGTTCCTAGCATTTTTAGAGAGAGAAAGAGAGAAGGAGAGGAGCCAAACTAGCAAGAGAGAGTTAGAGAAGGCTCGGGTTAGACTCGGGTCAGTCTCGGGACGTGCTCGGGACGCTCGAATCCAGAGCAAAACGCGACCGGAGGTACCGGTTTTCATTCCTCTACTTTACGCACCTTGTGTTTAAATGCGTTTCGTTTTTTTCTCGTTACGTTTCGGGTCGAGATTTTTGATGATATTTGTAGCTTAGACACCATACTACTCATGCATGTTCAAAAACGGGGTCGTTATGTTGAAAAATGAGAAGTTTTTGCCGTTTGAACGGAAAAAAATACACTGCCCAGTTTTACCGGTAGTAAGCCCTACTAAATCACTTGGAGTTTTTATTCTACAACTTTTCTACGAAAAATACTTATTAGGGGTTGTAGTTGACACATTTTAGTACGCATGCATGTTGGACCCGAGGCTCGGAGAGCTCGGGAATGGGAGTAGCGGGCTGTCAAACACAACAGCTGTTAGGTGCAATTTCTGGCAGATTGTACTGCCCAGTTTTGGACAGTGCTTTTCGTCCTTCTCGTTTCGTTTCGAGTCAAGATTTTTGATAAAAGTTGTAGCTAAGACACCATACTACTTGTACATATTCAAACCCGGGGTGGTTATGTTGAAAAAAATGGAGTTTTGGCCATCCGAACGACAAAATGCACACTGTCAGATTTTACCGGTAACATACCTTGCTAAATCATTCGGAGTTTTTATTCTACAACTTTTCTACGAAAAATACTTATTGGGGGTTGTAGACGACACATTTTAGCACGCATGCGTGTTGGACCCGGGGCTCGGAAGGCTCGGGAATGGGAGAAACTCGCTGTCAAACACAGCTGATTTTCAGCTGTTGAAACTCAGCTTCTGGACAGTTTACACTGTCCAGTTTTGGGCAGTCCGGGCAGCCCCTATTCGGGCAGCCCATGGTTCGGGCAGCCCCTGCTCGGGCAGTCCTTGTTCGGGTCAGTTTGACACAACTTAGTAGAATTGGTTCGGGTTGATCTCGTACGAGCATTATTTGAGTTTCGAGACGAAAAATATTATTTTTACCGGTAACTTTCGTTTGAACCAAAATATTTTTAGACCCAACCCGAGACTAAGTTGTTGACCGAAACTCGTCACTTAACCCATAAAAACAGTACCTTAGCCGAACACTTAGAAAAAAAAATTAAACCACGTGACCCTTGGACACATCGAACGCCGTTTTTGACACGAGTCTAATAAACCATCGAAATATGCAATGTTTTTTTATAAAAAAAATAATAAATAAATAAATTAGATTACGATCATGCTAAATCCTTTGACCCTTATGCTAGATCCCGAAGTCGGTGACGCGTAGGACAATACGAGAGTTTTTGGGCGAACGACTATCGAGGTGAGTTTTGTTACGCCTTGTTTACCGATTTTAGGAAAAAAAATGTACATATTTATCTTTTTTGACAAAAATTCATGTATTTAGTATCCATGTTATTCGTATTGGAATCAATTAAACGAATATTGAGATATTTATCGAAATCATGAAAATTGCTCGAATTATGAAAATTGGCATAAATGAGAAGTTGGCAAAATAGACATGTTTGGTAGAAATGTGGTTGATAAATAATATTTCCATGCTATTCGGATTTACTTTTATAGATTATCGAGAAAATTATCGATTAAATATTCATACGGTGCCCCGACCGCCAGGGGATAAGAAATATAGCGAGGTGAATGAAATAAGGTGAAAGGATCGACGACCGATAGATCCGCCGGATGACGTCATGCCGATTTTATATCTGATAGGGTAGCTCCCTATATTCGGTGACCGTTGAACAAAATAACTGAATATTATTCTAAATGGAATTTGTTCCTAGAAGTGAAAATTCACTTGGAATCTGAAATGAGAAGTTTGACTTCAGAAAAAGAATTACGATTCTTTATAAATGTGATGGATCACTTGGCATAATTGTGAACTATAAATTATTTTAAATTGCACGTATACGAGAAAAGTCATTTTCTGCCTGAAATTCGATAAGCATTGTTATAACGAAATTCACACTAGCCTAGTGCTTAAGAGTTGTTGTTGATTACAACTACAGGTGCTTCTGAAGTCGAGGACGCTGCGTGATTTTGTGTATCTTCGTCAAGTTATTAGATTTTCATGTTGTTAGTAATGTACTCTTTATTTCAGACTTATGTTTTTGTACTTTTTGATACCTGGCCGAGCCGCCTGTGGCCGAGCCAAGGCTTCTACTATGGATGATGTAATAGTTAATTTATCACTAGCACTTCGGGAGTATTTTTAATGTTATTCCGCATTTTTTTATATCGCACTCTGATATTATGGAAATCCCTAAACCAGTTTTATAAATTGAGGCCTTGATGGATTAAACCCCATCGGCCGGTCGCGACCATGTGTTTTTGAGACGGGTCGTGACAAGGGTGGTATCAGAGCATGGTTTTCGGATTTTAAAATAAAACCCCGGTGCTATGAGATTTGAGACACGATGATCACACACTTGGATGTAATAGTTACTTGGCTATGTGTTATTACCTACGTAACTTGTATAAATAAGTAACGATCACGCGTAGGCCAGTACTAACAAGACTATATCTTGTGTACTGTCGGATGAAAGGAGTGAAGTGATCCTTTTGCCCTCTATTTACTTTGCATCTTTACTTCAGATGGTGAGGACTCGGACGAATGGAAATGCCAGCGGGAGTGAAAGCGGGAATGGAGGCAACGAAATGGCAGAAATGAGGGCCATGATGCAGACACTCATAGGGGCTATGCAAGCCCAACAGCAGGCATTTGAACGTCAAGCACAACAAGCCGCACCTCAACAGCAGTCAGTGCCACACCCCAGTCCACAAGTACCAACAGGAGCAGAAAATAACAACCAACAAGACCCACCTATCGGTGTCCCTATGGCAGATCTCGCGCTCACTCGCGAATTTCTAAAACTGAAACCGCCAACATATAATGGAGGCATGGATGCAGTGCGAGCGAACGAATGGCTAGCTGAATTGGAGAAGAACTTTCGACTAATTGGGTGCACAGAAGTGCAAAAGGTGGAAATTGGAGCGTACCTACTGACAGGAGAAGCTAACCGATGGTGGAACCTGAAGAGAGTTGGGGAGCCAAGGATGGTTTGGACCAGATTCGTGGAGATCTTCAAAGAGAAGTATATGCCCAGAGCGATGCAGCACGCTAAGTGTGCAGAATTCGAACAACTTCGGCAAAGAGGACCTATGACCGTTGCGGACTATGAAGCAGAATTCACCAATCTTGCAGAGTACGCCCCACATCTGGTGGGAACAGAGGACATGAAGGCTCGAAGATTCGAAGAAGGGCTGAGACACGACATCAAGAAGGTGGTGCGACCTCTACAACTGCCCACATATGCTGAGGTGTTGGATCGAGCGATTTTGGTTGAACAAGATGCTGACGAGTTCAGGAAATACCACGAGAATCGAAAGCGGAAGAACTCTGGAGTTGGAGGATCGGGAAATCGCAACCAGAAGAGACAGAACAACAGAAACAATAAAAATCGAGGACAAAGGCCACCATGTAACACCTGCGGAAAACTTCACGGAGGAGAATGCTGGAGGAAGGTAGAGGCCGGGAAATGTTTCGGATGCGGACAAGTTGGACACATTCGAAGGAATTGCCCAAATGTCAGGACAGGGGCTAACACTGTTCCAATCGGAGGTCAAGGTGGCCAAGTGCAGAGAAATAATGACAGACAGGTAGCTAGACCTGGGGAAAATAGGAACAACAACATCAATCAAGGGAATCGCAACAACAACGGGCAGCGACATGGTCGAGCTTTCACCATCGTTCCAGGGGACCAAGCCAACAATGAAAACGTGGTCGCAGGTAACATTATGATCGATTCTCTACCAGCATATGCACTTTTTGACTCTGGTTCTTCGCATACGTTTGTGTCCAAGTGTTTTGCCATTAAGATGAATAGGGAGGCCGAACCTTTGGGTTATGACTTACTTTCCCAACCTATGAGTAAGGGCACGGTTTGCTCTACTAAGTATAGAAGCTGTAATGTTTACACTGACGGCCTGTGCATGATCACGGATCTGATTCCGTTGGATATGAAGCATTTCGATATCATTTTTGGCATGGATTGGTTATCCAAATTTGGGGCAACGATTGACTGTACTAATAAACGTGTTGTATTTAAAAAACTCGATGGAGAGGAGATTAGATTTTCGGGTGAGAGAGTGATTACACCCCTGTGTTTCGTGTCTATGACTCGAGCCCGACGACTTTTGCAGAAGGGTTGTCGAGGATACCTATGTAGTATTTTGCCGACTTCGTCGGAGGGCACTTCGGTTGCCAACATTCCTATTGTATGTGATTTTCCTGATGTTTTTCCTGATGAATTGTCCGGGATACCGACTGAACGGGTAATAAGTTTCTCTGTTGATATCGTTCCCGGAACACAGCCGATATCCAAAGCGCCATATAGAATGGCCCCAGCTGAACTAAAAGAGTTAAAGATACAACTGGATGATTTACTCGACAAAGGCTTCATTCGACCTAGTTCGTCGCCTTGGGGAGCGCCGGTTTTGTTCGTTAAAAAGAAGGATGGAACGATGCGTCTTTGCATCGATTACCGGGAGCTGAACAAGGTCACCATCAAAAACCGTTATCCGCTTCCGAGAATTGACGACCTATTCGACCAGCTGCAAGGAGCCACGGTGTTTTCAAAGATTGATTTACGATCAGGATATCACCAGCTTAGAGTCAAGCCTGAAGATGTAGAAAAGTTAGCCTTTCGAACTCGCTACGGGCATTACGAGTTCTTGGTAATGCCATTCGGAGTGACCAACGCACCGGCAGCCTTCATGGACATGATGAATCGAGTATTCAAGCAGTACCTTGATGATTTCGTTATCGTTTTTATTGACGACATTCTCATTTATTCCAAGAATGAAGAGCAGCACGCTAAACACCTGCAAACCATACTACAGAAACTGAGGGAGGAGAAGTTGTATGCCAAGCTCAAGAAGTGTGAGTTTTGGCTAAGAAGTGTGAACTTTTTAGGACACATTATCAACGGCAACGGGATTTCGGTAGATGCTCAGAAAATCGAAGCGATTGTAGATTGGCCAAGACCTACGACCGTCACAGAAGTTCGAAGTTTCTTGGGACTCGCAGGGTACTATCGAAGGTTCGTCCAAGATTTCTCAAGGATCGCTATGCCTATGACCGAATTGACTCGCAAGGGGGAACTATTTGTCTGGACCGACAAACGAGAGGAATGCTTCCAAGAACTTAAGAAGAGGCTTACGTCAGCACCAATTCTCACGCTACCAGAAGGCACTGAAGGTTTCGCGATCTACAGCGATGCATCTTATCAAGGGCTCGGGTGTGTCCTTATGCAGCATGGCAAGGTTATCGCATATGCTTCCCGCCAGCTGAAGACTCACGAGAAAAACTACCCAACGCACGACTTAGAATTGGCAGCAGTGATTTTTGCCCTAAAAATCTGGCGCCACTACCTTTATGGAGTCACTTGCGACGTTTTCACTGACCATAAGAGCCTGAAGTATATTTTCACGCAGAAGGAGTTGAACCTACGGCAGCGACGATGGCTTGAGCTGATGAAGGACTATGACATCAACATCCAGTATCACCCAGGGAAGGCTAATGTTGTCGCAGATGCCTTGAGCAGAAAGGCACAAGGGATACTGAATCGACTATTCACTTATAAGAGGGAGTCAATAGGAGTGATCGAGGGATTCTGTGCAGCAATCGCAGCCGAACCAGCAATTTTGGAAGAGATTAAGCTCAAACAAATGGAGGACCCAAAGCTCAAGAAGATCCACGATCAGATGGCCACCAATCCAAACTCTGACTTCACCATGATCGAGGGTCGATTATGTTTTCGAAATCGCATCTGTATACCCAACGAGCCAGAAATCAAGAGGCGAATTATGGACGAGGGGCATCGGACAAAGTTTTCAGTACACCCAGGAATAATGAAAATGTACCAAGACATGAAGCGGTCATACTGGTGGATGGGAATGAAACGCGACATCATGAAATACGTGGAGAGATGCTTGCAATGTCAAAAGATCAAAGCCGTACGCCAGAAGCCAGCAGGACTACTTCACCCACTACCTATACCAAAGTGGAAATGGGAAGACATAGCTATGGACTACGTGATTGGTTTTCCACGGACAGCCAAGGGGAACAACTCAATATGGGTAATAGTCGACCGCTTGACAAAATCCGCGCACTTTATTCCGATTAAGAACACCTATTCAATGGACCAGATGGCTAGCACGTACATTCGGGAAATCATTCGACTGCATGGGACGCCAGTGACGATCACTTCAGACAGAGACCCAAGATTTGTCTCTCGTTTTTGGCAATCTTTACAGAAAGCGATGGGCACAAGGTTGAACCTTAGCACAGCCTTTCATCCACAAACCGATGGGCAGTCCGAACGAACAATTCAGACATTGGAAGATTTACTCAGAGCTTGTGCCATGGAATTCCAAGGCAACTGGGAAGAGCACCTATCTCTAGCAGAATTCACCTACAACAATAGTTACCAGGCCAGCATTGGCATGGCACCATTTGAAGCATTATACGGCAGGAAGTGCAGATCCCCATCATGCTGGACAGAAGTTGGAAAAGCGGAGCTGACAGGACCAGAGATAGTGCAAGAGACGACTGAAAAGATTAGTCTAATTCAAGATCGACTAAAGGCTGCTCAAGATCGACAAAAGAGTTTTGCAGATGCTAACTGCCGAGAGTTAGAATTTCAAGAAGGAGACTGGGTCTTCCTCAAAGTCTCTCCGATGAAGGGAATTGTCAAATTTGGGAAGCGAGGGAAGCTGAATCCACGGTATATTGGGCCATTCGAGATCATCGAAAAGGTAGGACCAGTAGCCTATCGACTCGCGTTGACCTCGGAATTGAGTAATGTACACGACGTCTTTCATGTTTCGATGCTGAAAAGATACATATCCGACCCGACTCATATTTTAGAGCGACCGCCAATTCAACTTAAGGAAAATATGCGCTATGAAGAACAACCCGTACGACTTCTAGATACCCGAGTCAAGCAACTAAGGAACAAAAGGGTGCCGCTGGTCAAAGTCTGGAGGGAGAATCAAACAACAGCAGAAGCCACATGGGAGTTGGAATGCGATATGAGACGGAAGTACCCGCACCTCTTCGACTCAGGTTTAATGAACATTCCTTATGATATTATATTTGAATTTTAGTCTTTAGAGTAATTAGACCTACCATTCAGACCTGAGAGCAACGACAGTTTGGGGACCAAACTTCCCAAGGTGGGGAGAATGTGAAACCCCGATCCTTTTAATCAATTAAATTATTTTGAAAATTTAAAATTTTAAGTTTATAAATTATTAATTTTATGGAGTTTTAAAAAAAAAAAATGATTCTTTGGTCTAAATTCAAATTTTAACGAAAATATCGGTAATGTGATGATGTTATTAATTTAACCGACGAGGGACACATGGATTATGTCCGATCACTCGAGAATACCGAATTTACAGTGTTTTCGATCACGTTGATATAAAAATTTATATACATTAATTTTACGAGGTTTGTCCGCGATCGAAATTGAGCAGATTTTGTACCGAGCAGTCGAGTCGGGACCGGGTAGGCCCCACCTATTTTCTCATGGCTAGGAATTGTAGGCCATCATTTTTCTTAAGCTTACTTATATTATACACTAAGATTTTAATCATGCATGCATAAAAAAAAAAAGAAAATTTAAAAGCACATGTATATGCAATGTTTTTTTATAAAAAAAATAATAAATAAATAAATTAGATTACGATCATGCTAAATCCTTTGACCCTTATGCTAGATCCCGAAGTCGGTGACGCGTAGGACAATACGAGAGTTTTTGGGCGAACGACTATCGAGGTGAGTTTTGTTACGCCTTGTTTACCGATTTTAGGAAAAAAAAATGTACATATTTATCTTTTTTGACAAAAATTCATGTATTTAGTATCCATGTTATTCGTATTGGAATCAATTAAACGAATATTGAGATATTTATCGAAATCATGAAAATTGCTCGAATTATGAAAATTGGCATAAATGAGAAGTTGGCAAAATAGACATGTTTGGTAGAAATGTGGTTGATAAATAATATTTCCATGCTATTCGGATTTACTTTTATAGATTATCGAGAAAATTATCGATTAAATGTTCATACGGTGCCCCGACCGCCAGGGGATAAGAAATATAGCGAGGTGAATGAAATAAGGTGAAAGGATCGACGACCGATAGATCCGCCGGATGACGTCATGCCGATTTTATATCTGATAGGGTAGCTCCCTATATTCGGTGACCGTTGAACAAAATAACTGAATATTATTCTAAATGGAATTTGTTCCTAGAAGTGAAAATTCACTTGGAATCTGAAATGAGAAGTTTGACTTCAGAAAAAGAATTACGATTCTTTATAAATGTGATGGATCACTTGGCATAATTGTGAACTATAAATTATTTTAAATTGCACGTATACGAGAAAAGTCATTTTCTGCCTGAAATTCGATAAGCATTGTTATAACGAAATTCACACTAGTCTAGTGCTTAAGAGTTATTGTTGATTACAACTACAGGTGCTTCTGAAGTCGAGGACGCTGCGTGATTTTGTGTATCTTCGTCAAGTTATTAGATTTTCATGTTGTTAGTAATGTACTCTTTATTTCAGACTTATGTTTTTGTACTTTTTGATACCTGGCCGAGCCGCCTGTGGCCGAGCCAAGGATTCTACTATGGATGATGTAATAGTTAATTTATCACTAGCACTTCGGGAGTATTTTTAATGTTATTCCGCATTTTTTTTATATCGCACTCTGATATTATGGAAATCCCTAAACCAGTTTTATAAATTGAGGCCTTGATTGATTAAACCCCATCGGCCGGTCGCGACCATGTGTTTTTGAGACGGGTCGTGACACATTTTGATGTTAGTCTCCATTACATTAGCCAGGCCACAGATGAATTTTTCTAGGCAATTTTGTTTGCACTTTTTGTTGTTCTTATTTATACTGTGAAAATAAACCACGTGATTGATCTTTTGAAAGTTGAATTCACAGCTGCACACGTGTAAAGCAGAAGCCCTATTGAAGCTCCACCAATTCGAAGATGCCAATTCAAGTCTGTCAATTAATCGGATGCCAATTCAAGCTCCACCAATTGGAAGGTGCTAGTTCCATTTCCTCATCTCAGTATTCGCTTTATATTTCATAGTATTATTATAGGCTACTTTTGCATTCCTAAAACACTTTGTTCTTCTGGTTTTGTATGGGGAAGTGTTTTTCCATGTCTTTTTTTTTTTTTCACTTCGGTCTTGACTAGTATATATGCATAAAATTTTAAAACTTTTGAACTTCTTAATACATGTGGCGTATGTACTCTAAATTTGGTTGTGTTGTTTGATTTCAGGGTCATCCATGTTGAAGATCGCGGTAGCAACTGGTTTCTCCTTGACGTAGTGTTCTATATTGGCTTGATTTTGAAAAAAATACTTGATGTGTTGTGAATTCTTAAAAATATTTGAGTGGCGGATGTATTGGAGAGATTTGGCAAATTGAGAAATTATGGGGAATGAATTTGAGATGTTTTTATTTCATAGATGTTGTATCTGGATATAAATTGTTGGTTAAACATTAGAGAAATTGAAAAAATAGCATTAGCTGAATTTGAGTAAAACAATATTCCATGCGTTTATTATTATGTTACCAGCGTTTGAAAAAATCTAAACCACTATGGACACCGTCTCTAGGTGCTTAAGATGTCAGGAATATTCCTGGCGTTTTACAAAAACCCGGGAAAGGGGTTGCCGGTCCTTGGATTGGAAATAATTTGCGGCGTTTATTAAATGTCGGGGAAAACGTCGGTAAGTATTCCCGACGTTTTTGAAACGCCATTTACTATTTCTGACAGCGGCATCGCCGACGTTTCTACAAATGCCGGGAAAAACGCCAGGAAAACTTTTGCCGGCGTTTATATGACTTTTGCCGGCGTTTTAAAAACGCTGGGAAAACCCTGATATGTTGTAGTGTTGGTCCCAATATTGATAATCATTGAATTCTGAGGACCATGTCACAGCCCCCCAATGACAGTAATCGAACTTCAGCTGAAAACACGATTGCTTGCATTTCCCACACGAGATCCTTGCACACAGCTCTACTACAGAGTTTTGTTCTATCTGCCACAACTACTGATAGATCTGGTGTAGGCTCAATAGGAAAACCTGAATACCTAGCCATGCTTCGCTCAATGAAATTATGTGTGCTTCCAGAATCAATCAAGGTTTTGATGGATTTTCCTTTCAATTGGCCTTTCATCCTTATAGTTCGAAACGAATTACAGCCTGCCAATGCATGCATTGAAATCTGTACGTTATCATCTGGATTTTCCTTTTCAATTTCTTGAGTTATCAATTCTTCTTCTTCTTCGTCATCTTCGCCAATTAATAGGTAAAGCTGTCTACGTTGGCATCTGTGGCCCCTCACATACTTCTCATCACATTTGTAACACAAATTATTTTCCCTTCTTGCCTCCATTTCTACGGGTGTGAGTTTTTGGATAGGGAGTTGATTGGTAACTCGATTATTGACTTGGGTTGGCATGTTATTTTGGGTAACATTTGTGGTTTTCGGCAGATAAGTGGGTGGATTTGAAGGTTTGGGAATGGCTAAGTTGGTGGTTTGTGGCCAAGCAGAATTGGGGGATTTATATGATATTTTGTTCCTTCTTGCTAGGGCTTCGATGGTTTCTTCTTGAAGGCGAGCTAACCCAATTGCTTGCAAAAATCGTTGTGGGATGAAACATCTGTACAGATGTCTTGATTTCCTCCCTCAATCCACTCAACAAACAACTAACAAAAAATTCAGTTGTTAGTTTGATTGGCAAGCTCTTCAAATCTCTCTTTATATGCCTTAACTGTTGTGTTCTGTCTTAATTTAGTCAATTCCCCAGTTGCATCCTCGAAGGCATTGTGGCCGAATCTAACCTTTAAATCAAAAACAAAATCTTTCCACACCAATTTGTCTTGGGTCTTCTCATACCATTGAAACCACTATATAGCTTTATCATCTAGATGCATAGACGCGAGTCGCACCTTCTGTCCCTCTTCGATTTAATTGAATTCAAAGAAGCGCTCGGATTTGTAAGCTCAACCAACAGGATCATCTCCTTGAATCTTGGGAACTCAATCTTGGTGTAGCGGGATTTGATAGAGTTTGTAGAAAAAGAAGAATTTCTGGTGTGCGTGTGAGAACCCCTTTCCTATTCTCCACTAAGATTTGGAATGTGAATTTTTGCTGCCATTTGATTATACTTCATGTTGATGTTGATGATGAGTTCTTTGAGTTCTTTGAACTGTAACTCCGAGTTTTCCTTAAGTTGTCGGATAGCCTCTTCATTGCGCTTCAATTCTTGAGATCTGGTGTTTTCCGCCATGGTTGAACTGTCGTAGTTTTATTTGAGTTGAGTCCGAGAAGCGGTAGCTCTGATACCACTGATAAGTTTGCAGCAATTAGAATGTAAATGAATGAGTGAATGATAGAAGAATTGGAAATAGAAGAAAGGTTTATTATTCAAGAATGCGAAAAGTAGTTGCAAGAGCCTTTGTTCCAATTCACAACCAACTCAACAGATTACTTATTTTTCCAGCATAATCCTATATTCCTCCTAGACACCTTTTATACTGTTAATTTCTTAAAAGAACTCCCCGCCAGATTTTCCACACAATAACTAGCTGTGCAGTAACTAACTCAACTAACTCGCTCAAGTCACATGCGTATCACGGATCATTAAAATTTAATCAGGAATGAAGAGTTTAAATGTTAGCCTAATATTAGTTTAAAAAAGTGTTGGTTTATATAACTTTTCCTCATATGGATAGGTAGATGATATTTTTGTAATTCGATAAAAAATAATAAACAACTTCCGATCCGAATATGATAAAATCGGATAGCCATAAGGGAAAAAGTGAAATTTAACTACCCCAACCTACTGAAAAAAAAGAAAAAAAGAAAAGAAAAGAAAAGAAAAAGATATCATTGGTTGAGCAGCGGTACACAATGCTTTTCCAGAGCATCTGATAACGGTTCCCAAGCATATCCTATTAGACAATATTGTCCCAACCATTCAGTAATAATTACGCAAAAAAATGCCTGTCATATGGTATTATCGTTCGGACAATTACGTAAATAGAGACTGTTTTGCTTTGTTTTTAGCCTGTACTAACAGAAGACTCTTCCTTAACTAGGGTTTTTGTTCGTGGGTTTAGGGTTTCCAAATACGAGAAGATTCGGTTCAATCTGGTAAGCTTTCTTGAGATTTTCCGCCGTTCGTCGTCATTTCAGGACTCGATTCCGGTAACCCTCAATGCTTTTTCATCCCTCTTCCCCATTTTTTCCTCTAGGTTTCTTGAAAATTATGATCCCGACTGCATCGTCCGTATTCCGTCTTTGATAGACAGTATTAGCGTCCAGTTGGTGTTGGATTTTTTGCTGTATTTATGTTCTGTGGTTTGCAACAGGTGAACAACAATTTGACACAATGTATCTTCAGTGTTATATAAATGAGAACGGTGACAAAGTGTACACCACTAAGGTATGTCATCCCGTCCCGTTCTTCCACTTGTTGGTTAGACGATGTTATGTAAGTATTAGTTATTGCTTTGGTATTGGATATCCAAACGAATTGATGTTGCCTTCTGTTGTCATGTCGCTAGTTCTTTAAGCTATTTTCTTGTGGGTTCGAACATTTGAGAAGGGATAAAAGTGGGTTTGGGTTCTGTTAGTTTGCTGCTCGAGGTTTAAGAAAAGGGTTTTTGAGGGCGGGATGTGGGCAAAATCAAGACGGTGGAAATATTCTATGAATACCCAAGACTTTGTCCTCGGTCTATTTCATACATTTCGAAGTTACGGAACTTGATATTTTAGCTCAGATCATTTGAGGGTCATTGGCGATGAAGGGTTTGTGATTTCTTCGTTTAGTTTTATGACTGTTGATGCTCAAAATATCAGCAAAATTTTACGGAGCTCAACTTTGATGGTCACTAAATTGGAGCATATGTTTATGTTAAGCCTAATGGTGGTGGCGAAACATGGTCCAAATTGGATATGGATACCTAACTGTACGAGACGGCTTTTAAAGGTTCTTGTAGCATGGGCTAAAGAAAAAGGCTTTTTTATTAATAGAAACATTGGTAACTCTAACTGCGTATGGCCTGTGGAAGAATGTGCCGGAACTAGGATAGGACAATTGATACTGTATGCATAACCTTGTTAACAAATATTTGAATTTTAATAGAAGATCACACAAGAAAAACAGCCAAACATTTGTAGGAATATTTAGTGACAATTGACAGATCTAATGCACTTTTCCATCGTTGATGGTTACTTGTACGTCTTCTGCCTTGAACTATACCGTAAACGTTGTGAAACATTACTTGGGTAGCTTGTTTCCAGATCCTGGATTTTGGTGAACCATATATTTTTGCCTATTAATCTGATTCTGATGAACTCTTAGATTAGTATCTATTCTATTTATAAAGGGAGAGCACAATTTTTTTTTGGAAGCTCTGTCGTGTTTTTAAACTTGACAAAATTACCCTCTACAAAAAAATGTTTTCACAAACTAACAAAATGATAGAGAATTAAGTGTCGGGGTAAAATTGACATTATCTCAATTATTCAAAAAAAATTACCCACTCATTCAAAATTTAACCCATTTCTCCAGACTCATTATCACAATATTTTAAAAAATTTGTAACTACCTCCTAAATACGTACAACCTTCTAATTTCATCAATTTTCATCTCCGAAATTTTGCTTAGGTCTACGATGACTGAAGCGACATTAGCCTGATACGTACTTTTTTTTAATGTATTTAATAATGTTTGACTTGCATGCCAATTGCATGTGCCTTGACCGCTAGTGGTCTTGAAATGGACTGCAGTTTCATTGTTGTCAAAAAACTTTGAAAGTTCTGCTATGGTTGTGCTTACCAAAGTAGTCTTGACTTCCAAAACTAGTTTATGCTAATGGAATGCATTCCCTTCATGCTTTTGTGGAAGCACTTCATAGCATTTGCATGCAATGCACTGAGTATATGCTAGGTACTATTAGCAATATTGTGTTCGGTTTAAGTTGATGACAGCTTTCTTCTTCTTTTGTCCTCTCTTTTTCCTATCTTGTTTTCTTCTTCCTGTTATACAAACTCTTGCATTTTTCCAGGCCATTTTTTATGCTTCGGCTTCATTATTATTTTACTATACTGACGCTGTTTTGATTTTCTCTGGGCAGAAAGAATCGCCCCTTGGACTGGCTACACAATCCGCTCATCCAGGTATTTTCTTTTTATTCTTATTAGATGTCTTTCTACATCCAGTGCACTATGAAGTTAGTTTCCCCAATGTTCTTTTTTTTCTAAAGAGAAGTCTGAAATTTCAATGTTCTTTTTCCTACTGACGCTAATCATGCTATTGTAGCACCCACTCATTTTGTTGCTTGGTTTGTTAAGAAACTTATCTACCTGCTATCAAACGCCACCTATAACCACATTATACCTTCGCCTCTCTTTTCACTTTCTCCTTTAGGTTTCTCTTCTCATATACGAGTGGTGGTACTTTTGGAGTTTTTTTATAAAAATAATATGAAAACGAAAAGAAGCTAGTAAAATACCCCAAAATTGAAACATTTATGAAACTACTCTAGGTCGTATCCTTGTGCTGTGACCTACGCCACATGTACGCCACGCTGTCTGGTGCGGGTCAAACGGTCAAGCATCTTAAGGTCGCATTACAGACCTGAGACCTTAAGGTCGCATTACCGTCCCACGACCTTAGGGTGCATTACCGAGTGAATCGATTTGCTTGATTTCGTAACTAATGTGGTCGGTTTGGTTGATTTTGCAAGAAAAAAGTCCCTTATATTTCTAGATTTTTATGGTTGATGTGGTCGATTTCGTATATTTCAATGGAACTATCATCAAATGTTGATTTCGTTCAATGGCCGAAATCTTTTACGTGAATAAATCTTTTTGGTTCGGCCTTTGATTTTTCTTCTTTGTTGAAAAGATTTCGTGCACTTGTAATATTTAGAAATTTTAGTTTGGAAGTTTGATGTTTGAGAAACTCCACTTGATGTTTGTTGGTAATCTAATAGCATGGTCTGTGTAGTGGTGGGTGAGTTTTATTTTGATTTGTGTGTTTGGGGGGGTGTGTGTGTGTGTTTGTGTTTGGGTGGTTGCGCGTGTGTTTGTGTTCTAAAATTTTAATGACAAAAGACTAACCTGCAGAGTCTTTCATCAAATTTACCCAAACTATTCTAATTCTTAGATTCAAAAAGAATACTAAATGACTTAGGCCCAATTTGGCCTAACTTGATTATTCATTATCAAGTGCCTCAATTTTTTGTGGGTTATTGATCCGTCTTGATGAGATAGATCTAAAAAGTATAAAATTATGTCCAAAAGCTAAAAAAAAGTCACTAAAGACGACGAATAAGCACAAAAAAATTATGTTTTTGGATTATTTTTATCTTTTTTGAACTTCTTTCCAATTTGGTCCATGATTTATAACTTTTCTGAAAGCCCTCGTCGAGACGAACCAATAATTTACAAAAAGTTGACGAGAAACAAAAAAATATAAATTTTTTTCAAATAAGGACGAAACAATAATCAAATAATCAAGTCAGGCCAAATCTGTTAAGCTATAAGTATACTTTCAGTGCACATGTGAGGTTTTTATATACAAAATCCAAACACTCGTGGGAGGGTTTGTTAGCTTTAAAAGAAGGATATTGGAGACCAAAATCTCATTTAAATTGCTTCATCATTCAATTAACTTGAGAATTTGCATGAACGTTATGGTTCCTCAGTAGATCTATGGCTTTCAGTTGCCTTTCATGTGTTTCACCGGTAAGAGTCGCAATGACCTATGACGGGAGAAGAAGGCAGACATTGGGTCGGATGAAGAGCCCGCAGCAGATACGTCTGTCTGAATAGTGGCCGCGGCTAGTGAAGATTTGCTTGCCTTCTCCAGTACCAGATTATGTGTCCCTTGCACGGGAACTCTCTCCCGTCTCCATCTAGACTTATGGCAGGGAACATATATGTTTCTTTTGTAATTTATGTTTCATTTCGGACCAAAGTTGTGTGTTTATATGAAACCCTACACAAGGTCACATTATCGTCATGCGACCTTACTATTTGGTTAGGGTTGCGGGTCGGGCATGTGACCACAAGGTCGCGTTTCCTTTATGCGACCATATGGTCGTGGGCCGGTTATGTGACCATATAATGGAGAATCATTGACCATTGACCTCCAGCGTGGCGTACAGTTGGCGTAGGTTGCATTTGCCTCTTGCGACGAAGAGTAGTTTTATAAATTGTTTTGATTTTGGGGTATTTTGCTTACTTGTTTTGATTTTCATAGTATTTTAATAAAAAACCCGTACTGTTGCGTGTATCTTATCAGCTTCTTAATGATACGATGATGCTGTTTTTCTTGGTAAAATTATTGAACTAAACAATGAAATTGCAAATCCCATTTCCTCGACTCCAATAGTTGATTACTCTTTGTTTTTTTGTTCCCACTGTAGCTCGTTTCTCTCCTGATGATAAATTTTCAAGGCAAAGAGTTCTCCTGAAGAAGCGGTTCGGATTGCTGCCAACCCAAAAGCCTGCTCCAAAGTACTGAGCAGTTCACCGTCTTCTTGTTCGGAGCATTCTTACTATGGGGATATTTTCAAGATCATGCCAAAAAGATAGCGTCGAAGTGTTTGTTTTTTTGTAGCTGTCCAAATTAGCAGCAACTGAAGGTTGTATAATGTTGGTGCTGAAATTGAACTGCACGTGTGGGAATTTTTTGTTAGACTTGTTGCTTGGTAGTCAATTATCTGATTTATGCCCAGATTGAGCCTGTGAAAACATTGTTTTGCTACATTTGTCTGTGGCGTTCGCTTGTTTTCCCGTTGACATTGGTGCTTAAAGTTGGTGGTATTATCGCAGCACCATACTGTCATTACATGATCTGCTCCCTTGCAAGAGTGAAGCCCTTTCCTTTGAAAGTCAGGTAAGGTTCTTGCTCGCGAGAGGTCCGTTTTTGTTGAGGAGTATACATTGTACTGACATAGGGAGTAGTGGTTGCTGGGATTTGAGTTGGACCGGTGGGAACTTTACCTTTCTGTTTCAGTGAATTCCCTCCTACGAACTGGAAAAATGCTCACTCAAAGCGCAATTTCTGGATTGGGTGCCAAGTTGCTAGATGGATGAGTTAAGTAGAGATTGTTTTGCGTTACATTTTTGATAGATCTCAGGCCCATATTTCTTTCAGTTTTGGTAGACCCATTTTGTGATAGATCGCAGGTACGTCTGTTCGTGCCAACATGGCTGTCTGAAAGAATTTATGGTTTGTTACAGTGTAAAAAAGTCACCAAATGACACTGTTATTTCACTAATGTAGTACTATTTTTGCATAACACCGCTTATAAATCATACAGTTGCTTTCAATTGCAGGATGGTGTACAATTTGCTTTCACTAATGTATTTACTGTTGGGAATGCACAATGATGTACGGTACGGGCAAACAAAAGCCTTCGTTCAGCTTCGGCATAAACAGCTGCTAAATGATCAGATTAAATAAGCGCAATGAAATTTGTCTTTTTTTAGTCGAGATAAATAAGGATTTTGAGTTTTTTAGGGCTGTGTTTTTGAAGTAATTTAGTGTTTTAATTGGAACTTAAAAAAAAATGGAAGGAAAATAACTGGGAGAAAAAATGCTAGAAAAGGTTTAATGATTTACTCTGTTTTGCTAATATTCAAGTTTTCTCTGATTTTTAAAATCGGGACTAAAAGAACATTAGCATTATAAATAACATGATCGGCTAAAAGAACATTAACATATCCGTTTACAGGAAATTGTTAGTTTCTTCCCCTTCTCATTTCTTTCCCAACCCCTCAACCCAAACAGAGGAAAAGGGCAGAATCATAAGAAAAAAATGTTGGTGCACTGAGAATTTAACCGCATCTGGGAGAAGCTACCGTCTCCGGTGATAGTCACGAAGAAGATATTAGAATATCTTTGGATATATTCTTCTATTTGTATTTTTGGTAAATATATTGTAGCATATATTTAGTCAAATCAGTTAGCTAGTTTTTAGGCTTCACTCCTTGATCTTAGCAGATAATCTCGGCTAAGATTACGTAATCAGTTAGCTAGTTTTTAGGCTATATCATTGTATATATAGGATGACGGATCTCGGGCCACTGAATTTTTTTTTGGGAGTTTCGGCTATAAGACATGAAACAGGGCTGTTCCTACATCAGCGAAAATACGCTGAAGATATCATTGGACGAGCCAATATGGCCTCGTGCAAACCTGCCAGGACACCAGTAGATACTAATCCAAAGTTAAGTGCCAACTCGGGAAAACCTATTGCTGATCCTACTCTGTTTCGAAGTCTAGCAGGGGCGCTGCAATATTTAACTTTCACTCGCCCCGACATATCCTACGCCGTACAACAAATATGCTTGTATATGCACGACCCTCGAGAAGCTCATTTCGGTGCACTTAAACGCATCATTCGCTACTTACGAGGTACCGCTCACTATGGCCTGCACTTACATGTTTCTTCATCTTCTACTCTAACCGCCTATAGTGATGCCGATTGGGGTGGA
Organism: Arctostaphylos glauca; assembly: GCA_019985065.2. Taxonomy (NCBI): domain Eukaryota; kingdom Viridiplantae; phylum Streptophyta; class Magnoliopsida; order Ericales; family Ericaceae; genus Arctostaphylos; species Arctostaphylos glauca. The sequence continues at coordinate 40,501,476 of JAHSPW020000001.1, forward strand.
TGTCCCGACACCCGACGTTCTACTTCTGGGTATTGCGTCTATCTTGGAGACAACCTTATCTCCTGGTCCTCAAAACGGCAAGCCACCATCTCAAAGTCTAGTGCCGAAGCCGAATACAGAGGCGTGGCTAATGCCGTTGCCGAGTCGTGTTGGATTCGAAATTTGTTGCTCGAGCTTCACTGCCCAGTTCAAAAGTCCACTGTGGTTTATTGTGACAATGTGTCTGCAATTTACTTATCAGGAAACCCAATAAATCACCAGCGAACCAAACACATTGAAATCGACATTCATTTCGTTCGCGAGAAAGTTGCGATCGGCCAAGTACAAGTTCGTCATGTTCCATCTCGCTATCAATACACAGACATTTTTACTAAAGGCCTGCCTAAAGTTCTTTTCGATGATTTCAGGTCCAATCTCAGCATCCGTCCACCTCCCGCTTCGACTGAGGGAGCGTATTAGAATATCCTTGGATATATTCTTCTATTTGTATTTTTGGTAAATATATTTTAGCATATATTTAGTCAAATCAGTTAGTTAGTTTTTAGGCTTCACTCTTTGATCTTAGAAGATAATCTCGGCTAAGATTATGTAATCAGTTAGCTAGTTTTTAGGCTATATCATTGTATATATAGGATGACGGACAAAGGAATAAAGAAGGGAAAATCATTTTCTTATAGATGAGTCGAACTTCTACTTCAGTGTAGTCGTTTTGGCTCAGAGACAACACACTTCTTTATCTCGGTGAGCAACTCTTGGAAGATCTCTGTACGACCGTACGATCTGCTGTCGAGATTGATTTTGTTTTTTTTTTTTGATAATCGAGGTATCCGACGGCAAAGAGCCAACCGCCTATTCCTCAAGGCCCTGGCGGGTCGACCGTTGAACACCCCAGTGGCCCCAGGTTTGTAGTTGACGAGTTTCGAACTAGGCATCTTTGCCTGTTGATTTTGTTTTTCTTTGTGATGATTTTCCGTCGTTTTCTCTCTTCAGAGATGGCTGGGATTTTTGGATTTCTGGTTTTGACACTATGTATGACATTGGTATGCGAAGCTGCCGTATTTCATCCGATCTCGGACTCTCACCGATCCGCCGCATTGGAGCTCTTCACTCCGGTTGATGAATCCTTTGGAAGGTCAAATTAAACTCTGTGTGTGTGTGTCCGGTTCAATGTTCCTTTGTTATGTTGTTAATTTATCTGAACATAATTCTCCATGATTTTGCGTTTAGAGAACTGGACAATATAAACGAAAATAGACACTTTTTTGTAGCTGGTTTGCCCTCGTTGCTCCTTTTAACAGCATTGGAAGCACCGACACTTCGTTTAGTAAAACAGTTGTTTTAAAGTTAATCGTTTACAGCTTGCAAGAAGCATATGAAGCTTTACGAACATTTGAGATTCTTGGAATTGGGAGAGAGCTTAATATAAGGGCTTCCACTTGCCCCTTTGTAGTGGATACTCTTGGGTCTTCGTCTTCAAATTTAAAGGACGTGTTTGATGCACTGAGGGTTAATACGCTACTAAAATGCGAGCTTAATGAGGAAGTTTATGCGGTAACTTTAAGCTTTAGCACTGATAGTTTTTATTCAGTTCTGTATGAAATTTCCAATATTACACGCTGATACATTTCACTGATTTTTGTCTTTTTTTCCCCTCCTTAAGGGCATTGCTTCAAGACTTAAAGCATCTGTCAACGATGCAAATTCATTGCTCGACTTCTATTTGTCTATTGAAGGTTTGAGGCTTATTAAGGTACTTAAAACTCTGCAGCAGTGATTTGATGCTTACCACAATCTGCATTAATGTCTTACCTTGTTCCAATGTCGTACATGTTGCTGTTAGACGGACTTTCTTTTCGTCTTATTATAGGATATGATAGTTATCCTTTGGCTGTTAAATAACTTCCCTGTTTTCTAAATCGTACTTGTGGCCTTTTCTAATTCAGTTATATTCTTTACGACTTAAACATGACTTAGTATCATTGTATGTGCAGGACCAAACTTCTGAAATCGATGTGCTTCTAACCGATGCTGATGGAATTTTTAAATCCATAAAGGTTGGTATCACTATTGTACTAGAGGGAAAATATAGAAGATCTTACTTGTTCTAATGGTGGGATGTGTGTGTGGGATTGTTTACGCTCATGCGTGTATTTGTATAAAGATGTCTTTCCTACATTTCAAAAACTTACTTTTTTGTATGTTGAATTTTTTTTGAAACTATTGGTAGGAGCTCGGCCAAAGTGATGGAAGGTGGCGCTATAGTTCTAGCAACCCTGCATCGAGTACTAGTGCTGCTGGTAATTATCTGCCTCCAATGTGTATGATTTTCAAGTTCTTTTGAGTGCGCTGACTTGGATGTCTACCTAGGATGCTTAACCTTTCTTTTTCAGGATTTAGTATTGATAGGTAGTTCATATCAATCATTCTGTTTGTTAAACTTGAATGTTTGCAGGAGTAGCACTTCAAACACTAGCTGGAGTTGTCTCATTAGCAAGTTCTGAGATTGATCAGTCTCTGGTAAGTTGAATTTGTTTTTAAGTTTGTGCTTGAGAAATATGAGTATTTTAAACATCAGAGCTGCATTTTGGTCCTCTTTAACTTCTGAAAAGAAAAGGCATGTCACTTTGTTGTTTTGATTTTCAGAGAATCTACAATCTTGTGCTTTGAGCTGTTGCATTGATGCTTGCCGAAAAGTTTGTCTACTTTTAAGATGTTGTGAGATCGTAGTTGTTTTGATTTTCAGAGAATCTACAGTCTTGTGCTTTGAGCTGTTGCATTGATGCTTACCGAAAAGTTTGTCTATTAAGATGTTGTGAGATGGTAGTAGAGTCATGCTTACCTGAAGCGCTGAACTCTTGTCTGTTTCTCCAGAATGGTTTGGCTGGGTGAATTATTACAAGGCTTATCCTGTCTCACAATGTTGCGTCCACGTGGTTTCATATGGTAGTTGCTTAGTATTTGCTTGAGCAATGTTTCTCCTAAGCTTTGTAATGAGAAAAATTATTCAAAGTTATCTTCTAATATACCTGAATTTATTTAGGGCTAGCATTAGTGCAACAGTGAACCCAATTAGACTTGGGTTTGGGTAGGGTCATCACCTTTTCTCCAAGCCTTTTGGATATCCAGAAAGGATGTGGACTTTGTAATTGTGGGGTCATCTCCTTGGCTCAGGCTTGACTTTTGCAAAACTAGAACCATTGCGATTAATTACAAAAAAAAGATACCATTGCGATTTCATGTTTTAAAGCATAAACAGTATGAGTTTACGGCATTGCCATGAGTAAATTAAGTTTTCAATACCATTCAAGCTGGTGTTCAGTGAGGATGGATTTGATTACAGCTTATAGTTCCTTCTCATTTTTTGATAAGTAGATGATACAGATTACACTGTCGATGTTCTACCTCGATAAGACAAACAAAACAAATGATCTAGGTCATCCATGTATCATCCTCCAGAAGTCTAGAAATTGTTCGACAAGGTCAACTCAACCTGAGCACCAACTTTGAGAAAAGACCTAAAATTTACTCTTCAGTCTGCATAAATGTTCTCCGAAAGTTATCTGATTCCACTCTTTCCAAATTGGTACAATCTTACCATGTCCCCTTCAATTTCCCCCCTACTTATTTTGGTTCTATTTGTGGTTATAAATCCATCCCTTTTGGGAATTGTAGTTTGGTATTTTGCAATAGGGGTTTGCTTATGTCTTGCAATTTAGCTATTACCTTACAGTTCTTTTGAGATGAAAGAAACTGGCTTCAGGGCTATCTAGCTTCAGCATAACAGACTTGTTTCCTAATGGCATGAGTGAGAGAAGGATTCAAGAAGTTGTAGAATCACACATGTATTGCATATTTGCATGTAAACTAAAACTAATCATCTTATTTCTAATTTTAGAAGCCTTGTCCTAGAGTTGTTTGTACTCATAAATGCTTTTATCATGTCTGGAATACAAAAATTTCATTTGTCTCGCTTATGCCTTTCAACTTCTCATAAAGGATGCCTTACCTATTATTAGTGAAAGAGAGAGGATCAGAAGATCACTCATAATTCTCACTCCGGTATGATGGATGAGAGTTATCCTGAAAGAGTGTTAAAAGGATCACGGTTATGTGCAAACAGTATCAAGTCTTGATAATAAACCATATAAATATATGATACTGGACTTACCAATTTTATTCCTCCATTTCCCATCAAATATAGGGGTGTTGGTGCAAATGGCTGTCACTGTTTCTTTTCGTATGCCAGTATGTTGAGTGAAGCAATGGGACATTCCACCTTTAGGCACAGCAGGATTCATCCAGGAGAGCATGTAAACAAGGACATCAATGATGGAAAAGATTTCCTTTTAAGCGAAAGAACTTAAGGTTGAGAATTGAGACCTTGCGCATAAGCTTCAAAATAGATAACTTTACCCGGCTGGAAACCTACTTGTATCTCCCAAATGCATCACAAGCACATGTAGCTACCTCAACTCTCTTACCTTTTGCTGGTTCTACAATTCCCACTCTTGCTAAAATGGGAAAAAGGAAAAAGAATCCAGTGCCGCCTTCCATGATAAAGGTATGGCTATAGAATCTGGAACATGTTAAATGGTGCCTATATTTGTTGAAGTAATCCTCCAAACTTCGCATTAAATTCCTCAAAAGGTTTCCCGCCTCATGACGTCCAAATCAACTGAGATTGGACTGGGAAATATGGATCTGAATTTAAGTCAAAAGGGTTAAACAAGGCACCCCTATTGAGGTTGGTTTACTCTCTTTTGCTAAATACTCCTTTACCGCTTGCCAGTTTACATTTGAACTTTGTTACCCCAATGTTGTATGTGTAACGTTGAAAGGAGAATGAAAGGGATACTTCATTGCGACGGTGGATGGATTGAATTGTACATATATCCAGTGGACCTGTCATTTTCTACTGACTCATCATCTCTTATTTATGTGTACGTCTGTACTTGTTTAGATCTGTGCGTGCTCTTATATTTGCTTGTGGAATCTCTTAGGTTGTTCATCTTGCTTCTAAAATAGTCATAAAAGTTTTTTACGATTTTTTTTCTCATGTTTAAAGTTGACCATTCTTACTACTTCCAGATTCGAATTCTAGCAAATGATATAGTGAAGCTCTTTGACGATATTGAGAAATACGGTATGTTCATCTATTGCTATTTGTTCCGCTCAGTTTTTCATGGTTGATTATCATGCAACTTCAATTATATTCATGGGATTTTGGGGTCGTTTGTTTTCTGTAAAATTTGCTTGCTCAGATGGTAGAGTCTTAATTAGGCAAGTTTGGACTTTATGTACTGAACAATCCACCCAAGAGCATCTAAATCACTTCATCACGTAACATTTCCTTTTAATTACGAATGTTGATTCTAAAGCCAATATTTTATTTCTGAGTTCCATTTTATTCTGAATGTAACCCTGCTGTCTACTGTAGATGATGGCGCCTACTACTTTGATGAGAAAGTTGTTGATGCACGTGAATATCAGGGTCCTCTTTCAGTTTCTTCGATCGTAGTTCGTGGGCTGACAGCTGTTGCAGCAGCTACTTCTGGAAGTTTAAATGTGTGTGGACGCTTGCTCATCTGGAGTCTATTTAGTGCTTTTGTAGTACGTCATATATAATGGATTTGCTGACACACAGTCTAAAGCTTATGCTTTGAATTTTCAGTTGCCAGGAGACAAAATATTGGGCTTGGCAAATTTTTTTCTTGCCATTGGAGTTCCTGGTAGTACCAAAGACTTCTATAGGCAAATTGAGGCATTAGCTTGCTTGGAAAGTAGTAGGTAACTACTTGAAGGAGTTCTATTGGCCTTCTAAAGGACTATCTCTGCATCATGATATCATATTTTGTAGTTCGTACAATAGTGGGTGGACTCATTTTAGTGGGAATAGTCTTGATGCTTGCTTGCTTTTGGAAATGCAACTTATATTGCTGGAAAAAAAAATGCGGTATGGGTTCTAGTATCTCTCTCGTGATGTATAGGTACTGGGAAATGCAAAGAGTTAGATGTGGAAACTTCTCCACTTCATGACCATTAGTTGAACTAACTTTCACTGTCGTTCTGGAATTTACTACCTAGTTTAATGTGTTCTGGACTTTTTTTTAATAATTTTTGAGGCATATTTACTCCATTACAGGGTTTCCACTCCACTGATTTTATCTCTTCCAGCTACCGTGCTTTCCGTGACTAGAAAAGACCAGCTCAAGGTATTTTATCTCTATTTATTTTTTGTTTTTCTGTATTGACTAATGTGCTTTTATCGTGTGGGGTTAAATTGCACTGAAACTCCCCGAGGGAGTTTAGGGTAAAACGTTTTTAAGACCTTAGTGAAATGGTAAATCCCTCTTTCTGTTAACTCTGTTACAAGGAAAACTCCGACATTGGAAGTTCTTGCCAATTGTTAAATCTTAGGGGGCTCATTGCATTAAATGATAACCTCAAGGGAGGCCCTCGTTATTTACAAAATTTGTAATTACTTATTTGTCAATGTAATATTGATCACGACTATACTTTTTATTTTTGATTTCCATTCTTCCTGCACGTCTTAGATACTTTTTTGTTAATACTTCGTCAGTATCAATGTTCCCCCTTATTTCTGGGCTGGTAGGTGATGAATTGCATATGCAAATTCAGTTATCTCTGTGCTTTCACTATCATAAGGCGATTAATAAACAAGTTTGAATTGATATAGGAGCATTTACAGGGATACCATGACCACACATATTACAAACATCAAATCACGTCATATTACACCAATGGTGGAGAGGAACAAAATCATTTATTTTGAACAACACTGATGTTATCTACCCCCCCCCCCCCCCCCCCCCCAACACGCACGCACACACACACACACACACAAAAGGAAAAGGGAAAAAAAAGAAAAAATACCTCGACTCCCAACCAAAAACACACACCAAAAGGGAAAAAGAAAAATAAAGGACAAAAAAGTCATGTCTTCGCATCTTAATATTTGGATGGATGTCTTTGATAATGTACCGCACTTGTGGATCCTTTCTTCTTCTCCCAAGGTGCTTGAATTCCAAGTAGGGACTTGTAGCACAAAGCTGTCATGTGTCAATCTACCTCTTGAATCCTTGATAACGCAGCAGAAAATGAATCTTCCCAAGACCTACTCTTTCATCTTTGAGTAATGGATCAACTGCAAGTGTTTGTTCCGGTCTGTTGATATAGCGGTTTAGGTTATTGCTATATTAATTTCATCGTTTTTGTGTTTATTATTTTGATTAAGTTTTTAAAGCATTTTTCATGAATTTCATTTCTTGCTTATGATCCACTATTTAATTCTAATTTTGATATTTTTGTGCTTATAGGTTAGGGTGACTACTGTATTGGGATCTGCAGCACCGCCTCTATCAGTAAAACTCTTGCAAGCTTTCAATTCCGGTACAAAGGATGCTTCTGTAATTGAGAGCCAGGTGCTGCCTAGACTGTTTTGGTTTCGCTCAGATGCACACAAGCATGTTGTTGCATCAGTTGTCCGACTTGTATCTTTATAATCTTGTCATTTCCTTGATGCAGGAACTCAAGTTTGATTCAAAAAAGGATGCCCATTTCTTGGATGCATTGCCGAAGAGTGTGGATGTAGGCAGTTATCATTTTGTATTTGAGGTAATCGAATATGATATTTTCGTTTCTTTCCTCCTCCCTAGACCATGCAGCGAATGAGCCTGAAGCTCATATCCTTTCTATTTGCGTCCTCTCTTTTTTCTTTTCTTTCTTTTCCATCCTTTCCTGGTAGATTGTGCTACATGATTCAGAGAACAAGAATATTTATGTCACTGGGGGCCGAACAAAAGTACCAATATACGTCACAGGAGTAATCAAAGTTGACAATGCTGAAATTGCAGTACTGGACAGTGATCTTGGGAGTGTAGAAACTTAGGAGAAGTAAGCTACTTGCTTTGTTTGTTCCTTTTCCTCCACAAGACTACCTATTGCTGAGCCTCAATAATTTTCCACGATTGTGCTTTGCCCATTTTCCTGGAATGTTGTGTGCTTGATTACCCTTTACATATAACATGAATTACTCTTCCTTGTGTTTTTTCAAGCTTCTGTTATAGTTCCAAATCTAATCACTCTCGTTAATATTTTTTTGCGCATTCGCTGGAGTTGATGTTGTTATTCAATATGGAGTTGATTTCAAAAGAGTAATATCTTCACCATGCTATGATTATTTGTCAGGCTTGATTTAGCTGGAGAGACGACTCTTTCTTTATCAGCAAATCATCTGCAAAAGCTTCGTCTATCCTTTCAGTTGACCACTCCATTTGGGAACCCCTTTATACCACATCAGGTTTGTATTCTGCTTTTGGTTTGCCTCTTTAATAATGTTCATCCTACATTAAGTTGTTGCAACTCTTTTTGCTTGCAGGCTTTTCTAAAGTTGAGGCATGAGACCCAAGTTGAGCACATCTTTGTGTTGGGGAACTCTGGGAAACAATTTGACATCATACTAGTTAAGCTCCTCCAGTCAACCACGTACTAAATTCCTTTTTTACCACCTCCTTCAAATTAGACCCACAGTTGCTTCTTAGAATGACCAAGATATAATCACCTTAATTATGAATTTACCCAACTATAACACCTAATACCAGTGGTTATTTGATGCTGTTTCCTTTTTAATTTGCATTTTTTCTTGTAGGATTTTCTGGGACTGGTTGATAAGTTTTTCTATCTTTCCGGTCGATATGATATTCAACTTGCTGTCGGGGATGCTGTCATGGTAAGCACTGCCTCATTTAATTCTTATATTCTATTTAGTCATTTGTTTTGCTGTTTGTTTTTGGGTGGTGGGGGGCCGCTTGTTGTACTCACATGTTGTTTTGGTTTGCCTGAATGTATGCTTTTCAATTATCATTATTTTGGTTGCAGGAGAATTCTTATTTTCGAGAGCTTGGCAATATTGAATTAGATCTCCCAAAACCACCTGAGAAGGCTTCTCGCCCTCCTCCACAAGCTGTTGACCTTAATGTGAGATATGGACCCAAAGCTGAGATAACTCACATCTTCAGATCTCCAGAAAAACGTCCACATCCAGAGCTCTCTCTTGCATTTCTGGCCCTTGTTCTCTTGCCAGTCCTCGGTTTCGTGGTTGGGGTGAGTCTTTGGTTACAAAATTCTCATCTTGTACATTTCGAATTCTAGCGGCCTTAGATTTTAGATTATTATAACTTATTGCATGCTGGTAAGATTGGCCGAGTCAAGTCTGTTTCCACGTTTGTTGGGATCCCAAATGGTTTAGAATAGTCCGAAATGGTCCAGTCTGTTCACAAATGGTTTAGATACGTTCTTCGTTTTAAGAACTCAAGCATGGGTTGAAATCGAGATTCCTTTCGGAAAAAAAGATTAAGCTTTTTCTTTCTCTCCTTGGGAGGGAAATAGACTTTTATCTCTCTCTGTTTTATTTAACTTCAACCTTGATATTTCATCCAGTTTGTTTGTCCATTGTGAGGAATCAAAGTTTTTGAGTGAACACAATTGCTGTACTTAGAATAGCTTCAACTTCCCAAGATTTTCCCTTCAACTTCCTTGAATTGCCACTTGAACTCAAGATAGAACGAGCAGAAAAATCCTGACACTGTTGGGTTCGTTGAATTTTAGAAATGGATAAACATTTTGGGACATCCATACGTAAAAAAGTGGCCGACCAAATTCAGGCAGAGGGAGTTTGTTGTTAGTGGTTATATTTATCGTGGCTTCTGAAGGTACTTATGTCTTGCAGTTTTGTGCTCTCACCCCTTACCTCTCCTTTCCGTTGGTTAATTATTGTCTTGCAGTTTTGTGCTCTCACCCCTTACCTCTCCTTTCCGTTGGTTAATTATTCTGCTTTGAAGGACAATTGTATTCCAACTATTTTAAACTTCCAAACTAGCTTTTGGACATTAACAAACATTGCATACTTTATGAAATCTTTCGACAGCTATTGCGACTAGGTGTGAACCTGAAGAACTTCCCAACATCAACAGTACCTGCCACGTTCGCCATTTTGTTCCATCTTGGCATTGCAGCAGTTCTGTCGCTCTATATGCTTTTCTGGTTGAAGGTACTTCGCACTTAGCGTTCTTGGATATCTCAGTTGCCTGCAATCATTTTGACTGAACATCCTATTATTTCTCCACAGTTGGATCTATTCACGACGTTGAAAACGCTTGGTTTCTTGGGGATCTTCTTGATGTTTGTCGGACACAGGACCCTTTCTCACCTTGCCTCGACATCAGCCAAGTTGAAATTGACCTGAGAAAGCAGAATTTTTGTGTTTGTGATCACGGCATTCAGAAATGAGGAAATACACCCCCTTAGAAGAGAGACGCGTGTCGGTAATCTTGATTCATTTTTGTTGTGGGATACTAAAGCACATAAGTACCATTTACCAGAAAGCTTTCACCCTCCAATCCTCCAGCAAACCATTAATGAGCCAGCCGAGCATATTTGTTTCGAATTTCTTGATCCTTGGGCATGGCTGGGCATAAACCCCCTGAAAAGAGAGACGGTTGTCGGTAATCTTGATTCATTTTTGTTCTGGGATATTAAAGCACACAATTACCATTTACCAGAAAGCTTTCACCCTCTTAGTCCAAAGATGACTCAGATGAGGTTTTCTCAATCGAAATTCACGGGGTTTTAGAGGGTAAAATTTGAGGAGGATTGGCTCATAGTAAACCTCGGTGTATTTGGTCAAAATTTTAAAGGAAGTGAGTATTTGATGATTTATGCATAGTTTTTTTTTTGAGTTAAGTCTTCTTTGCGATTAGTTATTTTACTCAACAAGAGAAATATGAAAAGTATAAAAGTATAGTCAAATTTTAAAGAAGTCCAAAACGATTTTTAAAAACAGCTAGAAAATTTTTTTTTGGGAACTATTTCTGTCTTTTTGGTAATAATTTTTACTTTTAGATTTTATTTATCAAGACAAATGATTAATTCAAACAAGTAATGTAAATGTGATAGAAACTAAGAAAAAATAAAACATAATAATAGCAACATCGAATAATTTTGATCAAACACTTAGGGTCCATTTGGACTGTGGTCTTTATTGGTTTATTTATTGAAATTTTTTTTGTCCTTATTTGAAATTTTTTTTTAATTTTTTATTTTTCATCAATTTTTTTGATTTTATTGGTTCATCTCGACAAGAGTTTTCAGAAAAGTTATCAATCATCGGCTAAATTTGAAAAAAATTTAGAAAAGACAAAAATAAATAAAAAAATAGAGTTTTTTGTACTTATTCGTCGTTTTTAGTGATTTTTTTAAACTTTTGGACATAATTTTATACTCATTAGATTCCTTTTATCAAGACGGACCAATAAACTACAAAACATTGAGATTTAAATAATAAATACAAAAAAAAATGAATAAAGACAAAAATTTAAAATAAATAAATACTAGAGGCCAAATAGGGGCTTATTTTCATTTCTTGGGTGTTTCTTGATTTGGCTGCTTGAATCATTTGCGGGAGTGGTAAGTGAAATTGCGATGTTGTTTTTCCTGTTTGGCATAAAAAATGCATTTGAAATCACATAGAAAAGTAATTTTTTTGTCATAAAGTAATATAAGGAAAAATGTTTGTTTTGTAGAAAAAATTCTCAGAAACTGGGATTTATTGATCGCGTGTAACAAAAGTTGCAGAACAATTCCCTGTTTGATTAAAAATGCTTCATTCTTATAGTGAAATATAAAATGTATAAAGGAGAATTTTTACAAGTAGCTACCAACTTCTTTCATAAATAAATCAAGGGAATAATTAATCTTTTCCAGAAATACAGTATTATTAAGTTCAACTTTAAAAAAAATTATTTTATTGGCTAGATATTATCTAAATATAAAGGAATTGACTTTTCTTATATTTTTCTGGTTTAAAATAAGCTTCATTGTTTAGGTCATATATGATATATCTTACCGGGAAATAAAAGATTCCAGCGCCTTGTTTTATTGTCGGTTTATTACAAACGCGAAACAAAGGCGCTGCGCTCTCTCTCTCTCTCTCACACACACTTAGCGTAGCGGAATGGGAATGGGGAAGTGAGGATGTGAAGCAATTAGGCATTGGAAAGGGAAGAAAAAACCAGGGGCTTCTCAACTCCGCAGTCCCGATAACCGTGGGGAGATTAGGGTTTGTCGAACAATTGGAAAAACCACAACAAAATGGAAAAGGCTTCTTCAGGTTCATATACAGGCAAGAAACGTCAAAGAGAAGAAGAGACAGGACCCGAAAGCAACGACTCTAATCAAACTCTTTCACTCGGTTTGTTCTCTCACTCTCTTAATCCCATAACTGGACTGTAAAATCTTGCTCTGAACATAGAATCTCAATTTGCGCAGAAGAGAGCTTGACGTTTAGCGATACTCTGATCGCTCTTCAAATGATGCGTGCTCAATTTCCTCACCTCGACAAGGTTTACTTTTTCTTTCTTTTTTCCTGTTCGGACATTTTTTTGTGTAGAACTTGTGTCTTCTAATAATTTGGATTTACTTATCCACATTATATTTCAGATGAATTCCACAATTGTCGTTTTAAGTGTTGGGTGATTACTTGATTGTTTACAAAAAGAAGAAGACGGTTAAACATATGGTGATAAAGTAAAAGTAGGAATTTGAAGTAAAGAACTAATTCTTATTTTAAAAAACTTGTCCAGAAAATCTAAACACTTTCAACTTGTTTTACTACTTGATTTAATCATGTTAGAAGTCACCTCTATGTGGGCAATGTTTAACCAATGCCCTGTTGATTGAGTTCCCCAGGGGCCAGTGATGTACGTCCTGATGTCCTACATTGTATGAGCTTGGCCTTATGTATATAAGTTCTTGTGCACCCTCTTCTTGCAGGCTGATTTTTAAGAGTGAGTTCTATCTAGGGGTTTGTATCTTTTGGTATTAGAGCTAGCCGCTACCTTTTGGTTCGAGCTGCGGGTTAGTGTCGATTAAGTATGGGCTTGCCTTGTATATATAAGCTCTTGTGCACACTTTCCTTGCAAGCAGATTTTTAAGGGTGAGTTCTACATAGGATTTTGTATTGGGTGATAATAGGTTAATTGTCCACACGCAAGTGTTTTTTTTGTTGTCGGGGGGTTGTCAATATAGGGATGAATGTGGCAGTACTGGCTAAATATCGAGTAAGGATCTTCTGCCCTAACAGTGTATGCTGTTGATGATTGATATCATTCATATATTGCAATTCTCAATCTACTTCCTTGCTGTGTTATTTCCAAGTGCTGGTAAGGTCGCCGCAATGTGATCTGGTGGTCACGGTTTTGAATCGTGGAAATAGCTGCTCTTGTGGGGTAATACGACTTACATCCAATCCTTCACTAGGCCCTGCAGTAGCAGGAGCCTCATGTACTGGATAACCCTTGTAGTATATAGGGGTCATCCTTCTTTTGTACTTTGTATTGTTCACTTCTTGTTTTAGTTTAACTGTTAAACTTAATGGAAGTTAGGAAAAATCCTCTGAAAAAGATGATTGCCTGTAGTGATTGTTCTCATGATTAACCTATCCGAAGTTCCCAGTAGGCTTCGTTGCTGTGGAATTTTGAAATGCGGATATTGGTATTTTTTATTTGATTCCTCCTAGGTATTGGCTAGTCTTATGTCAATGTTAATTCATGGATGTTTTATTCGTTGGTTAATCATTTTCTGTTTTGGTGACTATCTTCGATTTGTTATTGGATGTTAAAGTTTTTGCTATGGTATATTTAGATCTTTTTTTTTCCTTGTGTTTTTTTAGCGGCATTATTTTTCAGGTGTCTGTTGAGCCTTTCATTTTGCGGTCACAATTGTATAGCAGCATAAAGGACAGAACCCAAGTGGACAGGGAACTAGAGGTCTGTGACCTTGAAATTTGACACTTTGTTTGGTAATATTAGCATGCTAATATTCTCTATTGCTTCTACACAATTTATGATAAGAAGTACGATGAAAAATATCCTGTTGCTTCTTTTGGTGATGGTAGCAAACTCTTGTATTCTATTGTTTTTACTCCATTTATGATATGAACCTTTCAGAATAGATCTTGTTGTGATATGATCCCCGTGTTGACACCTTAATCTTACGTGACACTATACTTGCCTGTTTTTGCCTGCTTATAGAGGAGAGTCTGATAACACAAGAGGGGTGTCTTGAGAATATAAATAATATGGTTATTTCTTTCTCTCTCCAAAAGTTTAAGCTTTTAAATCCAAATTTGTCAAAATCAAGTGAAAATGCCTTGTCTCCAAAGCATTGTAAGCTCATATATGCTGTATGGAAATTTGTTGAGGTCTCTTGATGAGCCTTAGAAAAGAGTATATTGAGTGCGACACTGGCGCCACCACCGAGCAACCGGAGACTTCTGTTAAGGGCGGGGAGTGGGGACCATTCGGTTGGCTACCACTCTGGTTGATATGGTTGGTCCTAGCCTATGCTGCTTGGGCTTCCTGTTGATGCGACAACACATACGATGGTGTCACTTTTGCAGCCAGTATTTTGAACAGAGAAGACCGACGGAGTAAAACTTGGGTGCTTTCTCTCTACTGAATTGTTGGGGACATACTTGATTCTGATTATCCTACAAAATTCTCTAATTTAATGGAAGAATAACTGGTTATCTTCTCAACTCCTTTGCTTGATAGTCAGTCCTTGGGGTTGATACAGGCTGCAACGTAATTTGTCTTCTATCTGTTTCTTTGGCAGTTGTTAAGGAGGGAGAGAATTCTGCGTATTTTCAAATTAAACACTGGACAAGATGATCACGCCATTATGTTTATGGATGACTATTTGAATGAGGTTCGTGGCTTTGTTTGTTTTTTATGTCTGCTTTACCCAAATGGTTAAATTAACACATAATAAATTCAAGATTTACGTCAATTTTTTCTTGACAGTGTATCTAGAGTATGGTTTTGATTCCCATTTGGGCTGGACGTTTATGTTCATAAGTGCATTTGTAGGCTTTATTGGTCTCTGCAAATAGGTAGAGGCTTGCCGGTACCATTGTGATTTATTATATATTATGTTCTAGTGGGTGCAAACACTGTCTATATTCACGGACATGAAACTGTGTCACTTCTAACCAAATTTCTTTGCATCTGATGTTTAATTTTAGGTAAAGCGTGTTGTGACAAGAATGGAAGCTAAAAAGCAACGTGATATTGTAGTTTTTGAGTGGTTTCAGACGTTTGTTCTCCATTCCAAGCTGGAAACCAGTATTGGACATGAAGAGCTTGTGAGTAGTTCTGCTTTAAATCAATTTAATTTCATTTTAGGTAACTTTCCTAATCCCCCCAATTTCAGCCGGTGCATTAAATTCTGACCAGAAGAAGCTCCTGTATACAATATTAAACTTTTTTTTTATAGTATTTTAGTTTTTATGCACATTATGAAGTATGTTCTCTCTGTATACCTCTAACATGGTCTTTTTTTTCTTCCTTCTGATAGGGCAAAGATTTGTGAGTTAAGTATCGGACCTAAACTAACAATACTGTTCTACAAGTATGCCCTTTTCTGATATGGGCTCATCATATGTTTCCTTTTGTGCTGATAGTCACAGTGTTCGTATCTTTTACGTGGCTTATAAGCTATGTCATTTGTCTTAACATTGCACAAGTTTCATGCATATAGTTCCATCATTGATCATTACCACCATCCTATTCTATGGTTAGTCGGTTACTCTCTTATCCTTTTTATTCAGCTTCAATTTGGTAGCACAAGTTACGATCAACGTGGCTAAGTGGCAAATGTGATTCCACGGACGTGAATCGTGATTAATCAAGTATAAATGGGTAATTTTTTGAGTGTCCAAAAGTCTACCCTTAAGGAGTGCTATTTTTGTGAATGGCATGGTCCAATAAAGCTTGCCTTCCATGAGGAGCTTCATTGTTGGTGTTGGAATTGAGAATATCTTTTGAGTGCCCGAGAGTCTTCCCTCAAGGAATGCTATTTTTTGAAGAATGACACTGGTCCAATAAAGTTTTCCTTCCATAAGAGGAGCTTCTTGTCAGTGTTGGAATTGTGATTTTTACATCTTGCTATGGTATGGGGATGCTAATGGATTGTGTTCGGGTCAGGGCGCCCCTTTCCCAATCCTGCACTAAGAGCAAAGCATCACATCCACTATTTCTCTAGGACTCTAGGGCTAATTTCAAATAGGGCTCCTCGATGGGTCTATACTATGCATTAACAATTTGTAACGTAATGCAAATAAATGGACAATTTGCCTTCTCATCCCATGTGGGGGATCTTGCTTATCGGTATATGCTCTCAGTGAGAGGGTAGTTGCTTCATACCAAGTCTTGTCACATATTTGTGTGTCGTCTGATGTGGGACGACATTTCTTGTAATAAGCTAGTAAACATTTTGATCTATGTGTAATAAGGGCATATTTGGAAAGAAAAATACTTTTTGCAGCAATTATTATGTTCCTCTAAAAAGTTAGAATCCCGAAGAGGGACTATAAATTTGGGATGGAGGGAGTACTAAGCAAGAGAAAATATGAAGTAATGATAAGATATCAGAAAAATATTAACTCAAATTTGCTCAAGTACTTAGTGTAAACATAATATTTACTTATATTCACTACTCACTAGAACAATGTGTAGTTGGCGCATGACGAACTATAATATTTACTTGAATTATGTAATTACATCTTTCTAATTTATTTTTAAAGGCTTCCCCAGCTTCCCCAACAAGGAGCTTATGTGATCTCCGTTCCCCCCGCTCCCGTTCCCCGCCCCCATGTCAAGTTCCTTTTCACATGCTTTTATGTTTGCAGCTTTTTGTATTATTATTTTTTGTTTTTAGAGTGCTTAATTACTTATCTTTTGGATACTTTTCGTTCCATTGCAGTGTGCTCTTCTTTCGTCGGGGGGCAATGTGATAGATCAACACATCTCACTCTTAATCAATGCTGGCCTTCTCGTAAGCATAGTTGGATTCTTCAATTTAACGAGCGCAGTTGTTTGAATAGTGTGATCAAGTGTAGGATGTGTATCTTGGGTGTTACGTGCCACATGTCTCATTTACTAGCATTTAAGAGTCTCAGAGAAACTGCAAGTTGGGCATAAACATGATACATAGCGTACGCAGGAATGTTGATGTTAGTTACATGTACCAGTGGCTGGAGCTCTATCGACCCCCATGGTGCATGCAATACACACTAGCACACAAGCACACATGGCAATCATATCGAGTGCACTGCATGTTGATTTTCGAGTGCTTGATTGGACCAAAAGTAGGCCTAGAGGCGTTGTTATGGGACCTAATGCATGATGGCTGGCCTTAGGCTGTGGCTTTGGGAGCTTTACGAGCAAAACATGCTTCAGTAGTGCATTGCATATGTATATATATTTCATATTTTAGTATTTTATGCTTGTCTGTCATATGCTTGACAGTCCCATACCTGGTACCTTTGATTCTAATGCTCCTTTCTCCTGCTCAGACTCGGCAACTTATTGATCCCAACTTGTACTGGTTTGCAATTCCAAATATTGGTTCATTACTCAAGGGCCTTTCTCAGGTAAATGACTGGTTTTCATTTCTACTGGCACTTGGAATGACCACATTGCAGTTTTTTTTTATCAAATCCATTTTTTGATTTGAAAACGGGTTAGTGAATTATAAAACTTTTGACCTATATGTAGCATCTTGGAAGATAATTCAAGCATGAGGAGCATAATCTAGCAACATGGCAAAGAAATTTGTTACTTATTCCAGTTAGCTGTTCCCTGCTTAGCAACAGGTCGTCGTCGTATGTACAAAAATTTGAATTTGGCGTTGA
Source organism: Arctostaphylos glauca (assembly GCA_019985065.2). Lineage (NCBI taxonomy): Eukaryota > Viridiplantae > Streptophyta > Magnoliopsida > Ericales > Ericaceae > Arctostaphylos > Arctostaphylos glauca. The sequence goes on from JAHSPW020000001.1 coordinate 40,519,246, forward strand.
GTTTTCAATTTAAACAAGAATTCTAGGCACTTAACTAGGAATACTTCCAGGCTTCAAACAGCTTATACTATTTATTGGAGCTTAATTTACCAGAAGCATTTGTATAACATTGACTAGTTATTTGGAGTAGATCCTAAAGAAATACCACTTCCTCATGAATTTATCTTGAATCGGGATCTTTTATTTGTTTCAGGGAAGAAAGGAACTCCTGTCTTTTCTCAACCGTAGGAAATACAAAGAGATGATGTTGGCTTCTTTGGAGAAGAAGAATCTTCGTCTGTCTCCACTGGATGTGAGATTCCATCTTCGTGATCTAATTGGTTCAGGTCACCTCAAAACAGTTGAGACACCTAGTGGTTTAGTTGTTCGGGTTGTAAAGGATTGAACCAGGTATGGCACTGGAGCCAGCGGAATTCACATATGACATTGAAATTCTTCATTCCTTGTCACAAAGAGCTTTAGGTGCTCATGCTTCGGAATGCTATTTTTAACTGCCTTTTGTGAGAACATGGTACTGAAGTTTTAGTGTTGCATGTATGATAAGATCAAAGGATGCAAGAATATAAGCCTTTTGTTCATTTTCATTTGTTAACTTTCCTCTGTTGATATGATATTCGGCTTTCAGTTTTCTCTAGATTAATGACTCAGTTATATATTTACGTGTTTGTGTGTGTTTGTATGTGTATATATGTATATGTATATACATTGTGCTTTATTAAGTTTAAATGAACTCCAAGCTTCAGTGCTAAGTTGGTATGCTCACTTTTAGAGCTGCCTGGCCTGGATCAATGAATGCTGGGTAGGGTTCCAACATATGTCATTTATTGTTATGCTATCTTTAGGGTAGATCCAAAACTGAGAAAAAGGAGAAACCAAGGGGAAAATGGAAAAGACAGAACACTGTCCTTGCAGTGAATTTCTGTTATATCCTCTGCAGTTTCATTTCAAGGATGTGATATTACTGATTAATGTTAGGAATTGTTTCTTGAACACATGGACGCGAATGAAAAGTTAAGCAAAATGAATAGAAAGTTACTTCAATGTATACGAGTCCAAAAATGGGTATTTGTGTCTTGGAGGGTAGTTATAAGAAAGTTCGAGTGCCAGTGGTACTTAAAAGAGTTACTGTGAAATATTCAGTATCAATCTTGGTTGGGCTAGCACTGTGTTCTTTCTTTGTATCCTATTTTATTTTCTACTTTGACTTCCTTGAGTTGTAAGCTATTGCGGCACATTAATTATCTTGTAACATGAAAAATCTCACCTTCAATCGTGATCTTTATAGTTAACATTTAAATCTCATTGCAAAAGGCATGCTTAGTCGTATTTGTTGGATGACTAAATGGCTTCTTTCCCTAATATCCTTATGCTCATATTGATAGGACTGCTAGTCATGGACCTCATTGTGATACGGTTGGGAATTCACATAGGCCCACTATGTGGAAGGTTTATACTAGGAGAAAGAAGAAAGGGATGGGGGAGAGTTAGTTATGAGGTGGCAGGAGAGGTTGAGTGGTCCCAGGAATTCTGTTAGGGAGAGAGAGAGTATATGTAATGTGAGGGAGAGGGGTAAGTCAGTTATCAAATTGGTTAGGAAGTTGAGAGGAGAATCATTTCTCTGGAAGGGGCCCTTTGGCTCTAGTAGTGGCTGTTTGTCACAAGAGCTTTCTCGCTCAGTTATCCATTAATAATACAAAGGATCGTATCCATTTCTCTTAAAATCCTTACTGTGAATTCTGTGTTTTCTATCATTTGTCCGACCTGCCGGATAAATTCTCGAGTGGAAGCTAGCGTGCTAGGAGATTGGTCCATGCCACCTAAAATGGCAGATAGAGTTGATGCTTTGGAAGGAAGGATGGCAACAATGGAGGATTCATTGAAACAAAGCTTGGAGGAATTCAGTCGAACTATGTTAACAGAGCTTGCGAAGCTGCGCGATCGACGGAACGGGAACGACGTCCATTCAGTTAATAACAGTGAGGAGTCGGTAACGGAGTATAGGATGGCGGTGAAGAAGGTGGAGCTACCACCATTCGATGGCGACGATCCAGTCGGATGGATCACACGCGCTGAAACATACTTTGAAGTACAAGGGACGTTAGAAGAGGTTAAGGTGAAACTAGCGAAGTTAAGCATGGAAGGAGCAACTATACACTGGTTCAATCTGCTACGTGAGACAGAAGATGAACTCACCTGGCTCAAATTGAAACAAGCTCTCATGGAACGATATGGGGGAAGAAAGAGTGGTAATCCATTTGAAGAATTGAAAGATTTGCAGCAAGTAGGAGAGGTGGATGACTACATCACAGATTTCGAATATATCTCGTCTCAAGTTGATCGGCTGCCTGAAGAACAATACCTGGGATACTTTATGGGAGGCCTCAAACCTGAAATTCGTTTGAGGGTGAGAACATTTAACCCTAGAAATCGGGTTCAGGCGGTGAAGATTGCGAGGGATGTGGAGTCGGAGCTTCGCGGTTCTCTGGTTCAGCGTCACCATGGCGGAATGAAACAGTGGAAGGGGATGAAGGAGATGGATCGTGGGCCGGATGGAAGAGGTGGCCTCGGCCCAAATAATAATTGGGTGGGCCGAAGTGGGTTTGGGTCATCTCATAACCTGGGTCAAAACAAAGGAACCTATGGATCTGGGTTTTCGGGTAGCACTCAAATGAAGCCCACGGCACAGACCAGCACGAACCAGAGCTCGACTTCAGTCACAGGGCTCGCACGAACACACAGGGACGACGGTAGGAGAGGAATCGGCGATCGAAGCAGAGGGGTGAGACATCTGCCATATTCTGAGCTCATGGATCGCAAGGCGCGAGGGTTATGCTTCCGTTGTGGAGAACGATACCACCCTTTGCACCAGTGCTCGGAGAAACAGCTCCGTTTGGTGATCCTGGGAGATGATGAAACGATTAATGAGGAAGGGGAGGTGATAGCCTTGGAGCTAAAGGAGGAGGAAGAAGAAGAAGAAATCGAATGCAAGTGGTTGGGGTTGTTCGGCTTGACTGAGGTGGGTAGAACAGAGAGGAAGCAACCTACGACACTGAGGTTGGAAGGAAATCTGCTGGGAGTTCCGATTCTGGTATTGGTCGATACAGGAGCGAGTCATAACTTCATCTCTCCACAAGTAGCTTCTGGTTTGGGACTGCAGGTTTATCAAGACAAGGCGTTAGGGGTCAAACTGGGAGATGGTCATAAGGTTTCGACACTAGGGCAGTGTCCTAACTTGGAAGTGCAATTGGGAAAATTTTCTACTACAATTGATGCCCATGTGTTGGAATTGGGAGATCTGGACATGATTTTGGGTGTTGCTTGGTTGAGAAAATTTGGGAAGGTAACGTTGGATTGGGAGGAGATGACGTTGAGTTTCCATTGGCAAGGTAAAATGGTGGAGCTACGAGGCCAAAGGACTGGGTCTGGCCATAAGAAGAAGGATGATCGTCAGCCGCCACAAGGTGATTCTTTGCACAGTTTGTTCCGAGAAGAGGAAGTGGAAAATGAGACGGTAAACCTTTCGGGGTTGAGTAATCAACAGCAACAGGAATTGCGGCATGAGTTGGATCAATTTCCCACGGTGTTTCAGGAGTTGGAAGGATTGCCTCCACCGAGAACCATAGAACATTCCATTGTGCTTAACCAAGGAGCAGGCCCTATAAGTGTCAGACCCTACAGGTATCCCCACCATCATAAGGATGAAATAGAAAGACAAGTTCATCTTATGTTGGAACAAGGAATCATTCGACATAGCTCTAGTGCTTTTTTGAGTCCGGTGATTTTAGTAAAGAAGAAGGATGCTTCGTGGAGGATGTGTGTAGATTATAGAGCGCTTAACAAGGTCACAGTACCGGATAAGTACCCTATTCCGATGGTAGAAGAGTTGTTAGATGAATTGCATGGGTCAACATACTTCTCGAAGTTGGACTTGAAATCCGGTTACCACCAGATACGGGTTAAGGAGGATGATGTGCACAAAACGGCGTTTAGGACGCATGAGGGTCATTATGAGTTTTTGGTGATGCCGTTTGGGTTAACCAATGCCCCGGCAACTTTCCAATCCACCATGAATAAGGTTTTTAAACCTTATCTTCGTAAGTTTGTATTGGTGTTTTTTGATGATATACTTGTTTATAGTAGGGGTTGGAAGGAACACATGGATCATCTTTCCCAAGTTCTGAAGTTGATGCATGAACATAGGTTTGTTGTTAACAAACAAAAGTGCACTTTTGGAAGTACCCAAGTGGAGTATTTGGGGCATATCATTTCTGATCAGGGAGTGACCATGGATCCAGGAAAAATAAAAAGTATTGTAGAATGGCCTATTCCACGCAACGTCAAAGGTGTGAGGGGGTTCTTGGGTCTTACAGGGTACTACCGGAAATTCATTGCGGGCTATGGCAAAATTGTTAAACCTCTCACAGAGTTGACCAAAAAAGAGGGTTTTGTTTGGGGACCGGAGGCATTGAAGGCATTTGAAGAGTTGAAGGTTGTCATGACCAAATCACCCGTATTGACACTTCCGGATTTCACTCAACCATTTGAGATTGAATGTGACACGTCAGGCCGAGGAGTTGGGGCTGTATTGATGCAAAGGAAGAAACCAATAGCTTATTTCAGTAAAGCTTTGTCACAAACTAACTTGATCAAGTCAACATATGAGAAAGAGTTAATGGCATTGGTGTTATCGGTCCAGCATTGGCGACCGTATTTGTTGGGCAGAAAATTTGTGGTGTATTCAGACCAGAAGAGTCTTCGGCACTTATTGCAGCAGAGAATTACGAGTGCTGACCAACAGAATTGGTTGGCAAAGTTATTGGGTTACCATTTTGAGGTGGTATATAAACCGGGTCCGGAAAATAAGGCGGCCGACGCTTTGTCGCGTATGTATGAGGAAGGAGACTTGCGGAGTATGTATTCTTTTCCGGTATGGTCCCAACAACAGGTGGTGCAACAAGAGGTAAGCCAAGATGTGTTTTTAAGACAAGTTGTGGCTGATTTGCAGGAAAATCCAACGTCAAGACCAGGGTTTAGTATCATACGCGGAATGTTGTTCTATAAAAACAGGCTGGTGTTGTCCTCTACCTCAGTTTGCATTCCAACTTTATTGAAGGAATTTCATTCCTCACCAGCGGGCGGACATTCTGGGTTCTTAAGAACTTATAGGCGGATAGCAGGGAATTTGTATTGGTTGGGAATGAAAAATTCGGTGCAGGAATTTGTCAAAGAATGTGATACATGTCAACGGCAAAAATATTCAGCTTCCTCCCCAGCTGGATTACTTCAACCTCTGCCGATTCCTACTCAAATTTGGGAAGATATCTCTCTTGATTTCATTACGGGTCTTCCTAAATCAAAAGGATTTGAAGCTATATTGGTGGTTGTTGATAGACTCTCCAAGTATGGACATTTTATTCCCTTAAAGCACCCTTACACAGCTCGGAAGGTAGCTGAGGTTTTTGCCAGAGAGATTGTTCGCCTACATGGGGTACCACAGTCCATTGTCAGTGATAGGGATCCGATATTCATCAGTTTGTTTTGGAAAGAGCTTTTCAGGTTGCAAGGAACTGAGCTAAAAATGAGTTCTTCCTATCATCCAGAAACGGATGGCCAAACGGAGGTGGTCAACCGTTGTTTAGAGGCGTACTTGAGGTGCTTTGCTTCCGAACAACCCAGGACGTGGTCTTATTGGGTGCAATGGGCTGAGCTATGGTATAACACTACCTTTCATGTGTCAACGGGTGTTACCCCTTTTGAAGCCGTTTATGGAAGGCAACCTCCTCCATTAGTCCGGTTCTTGCAGGGAGAGACCAAGGTGGCAGCGGTGTCCTCTGAATTAGTGGATCGAGATGAAGCACTAAGACAATTAAAACGCCACTTGTTGCAAGCTCAAGAGTTGATGAAGAAGTATGCTGACCGGAAGAGAAGGAACTTGTCTTTTGAAGTCGGAGAATGGGTTTTTCTTAAGTTGAGACCTCATAGACAGCAGTCTATAGCACGGAGAATTAATCAAAAGTTAGCTCCCAGATATTTTGGTCCTTTTCCCATCTTGGACAAGGTGGGGGCTGTGTCCTACAGATTGAAATTACCAGAGGGAGCTCGAGTGCATCCTGTGTTCCATATATCGCAACTGAAGAGAGCAATAGGGAATTTTTCTGCTGAAACCACGTTTCCTGAGGGAATGGAAGTGGACTCGAATGAAATTGAGGAACCGGAAGATGTACTAGCCACACGAGAAGTTATAGATGGAAACCAAAAAAGTACACAGTGGCTGGTCAAATGGAGAGGACGCGCGACAGAAGATACAACTTGGGAAGAGGAGGCAGTGATGCGAAGTCAATTTCCACATCTCAGCCTTGAGGACAAGGCTGCTTCTACAGGAGGGAGTAGTGATAGGACTGCTAGTCATGGACCTCATTGTGATACGGTTGGGAATTCACATAGGCCCACTATGTGGAAGGTTTATACTAGGAGAAAGAAGAAAGGGATGGGAGAGAGTTAGTTATGAGGTGGCAGGAGAGGTTGAGTGGTCCCAGGAATTCTGTTAGGGAGAGAGAGAGTATATGTAATGTGAGGGAGAGGGGTAAGTCAGTTATCAAATTGGTTAGGAAGTTGAGAGGAGAATCATTTCTCTGGAAGGGGCCCTTTGGCTCTGGTAGTGGCTGTTTGTCACAAGAGCTTTCTCGCTCAGTTATCCATTAATAATACAAAGGATCGTATCCATTTCTCTTAAAATCCTTACTGTGAATTCTGTGTTTTCTATCACATATTTTGTTGCTGTTTTTAGTGGCCCCATGTTATCATGCATAGGCTATAAGCTTTATTTTAAAGCTAGAAGTTAAATTGTTGTTTTGTTTATTTCATTGTTCTTCAGTTGTCCTGTTCTACTTATTGGTGAAGAGAATCTATTATAAACCTGACCTGTTAGTTATTCGATTACTTAATAGTATTAAACAGGTTTATTTGGTCCATTTTTTGGGAGTACGAAAGGGAATAGAATAATACATTGAATCAGTCAAGGGATATTTGATAAAGATTAGAGGGAATATGCCCACTTGTAAGGGTGAGCAGTACAGGGAGTGAAGGATATTGCTGCGATCACTAATAGAAACAGAGCTTGTTATTTGCAGGGTACATTATTATAAAGCTAGTGTTGGTGTGGTCGCATGTAATTCTATTGATATCAATTTGAGCATGATTTATTAATAGCAAAAATTATCATACAAGAAACTTTGATGTGATTGTTTAAAACAAAGCTTTATACTTTATTTGACAATTATATTTTCCTCATCAGTGACATATACTTGCCAAATCTTGCATTTCTTGCGTATGATAATGATTGTTTGGTATAGTAGTTATTTAACTGCTTGGAATTTTACTGGCCCTGACATCGTTCTATACGACATCTCATTGGAATTTGGAACCAACCAAGGAAGAAACAATCAAAATGGGTTCAAGGGATGTAGGCATAGAGTTGTGAACACTGAATGTTTTGGTTCTGTTTTGCTGTTATATGGCTTAAGTTTCTGTAGTTACTGTTGTCTAAGCAGATTTCTTTGATAATTTATGAGCATCTCTGAGCTAGATTACCTCTGCACTTATATGTTCTCGTCTTTGTCTACGTTACGTGGATCCTTCTAAATATGCAAAGAATTTGTGTCGGACACTCGGAGAAGGGTTTTGAATCCCAGTCCGATATGCTTAGTTGATATTCAACCTGACAACCGTATACTGTAATTCGAGTCTACATGAAACGAAATGCCCTTAAGGTACCTTTTACATGTCATTTACCGAGTACAAGGAAAGGGATGTTAAAGAATTCAAATGCTTGAGCCTGTTTCCGTTGCCTTCAAATAGAAGTGAGATAATAGAAGTGAGATGAATATGACAGTTAGTCATGTTTTCGTGCCTAACACGTACCTGAGTCCATTGAACATACCTTATCTCATTATATGTTATCATTAGTAGACTGATTCGGTCTTTGATATTATTTTACTATTCTTAGTGACTTGGAAGATGAACTTGATGTTACGTCTCTTTTTGATATCTTTTAGTTTATTTATCTCATGATTTGAGTGTTATAGCATGAGGTCACTGAAATGGTATCAAGTTGACATAATCTGAAGATTCCAGAAATACCTGTGGAACTGCAGGTTTATTTGTATGTAGAAAAAATAGTAGTGGTCAAGGTAGTAGTAGGTAGCTGGTTATTAGCTGAGAATCAGACACAGACTTTATTAGATTTATGAATTAGGATAATTGATGTAGTCAACCCATACTTTGTTGCACTGTCAAATTATATTGATTTGGTTCTGTTGTTTTTTAATTTTAGACAATAGACAGCACAATCACACATCAGGAGATGGATAAGGGAGCTAAGATATGCCTTCTTTCTTTTTTCTGTTTTTCCTATTGAGCATAATATATATGCGTTGTTATTTTACCGTGTTTTATTTTTCAATTAGCTCGTGGTTTAATTTTCTGGAAAATAGTTGATCGACCTACATCAGTTGTTGGAAATCGCGGCAGATGTTTATATGCCTTTGGTGATTCACTTTCTTTTTCTGTAGATTATATTGATTTGAACCAGGGTGAAAAGCTCATGCACGGTCAACTGGGGATTTATCTTCAAGAGCTAGCTGGAGATTCTGAATAGAGGTGAGTCACTGGACTCTGGAAACATTGGTGAATACAGGAGTTTATATGTTTTCACTGTCAACTTGTGGTTCTCTTTTGCAAGTACTTGGTCATTGGTTTTGCAAAATCTAGGGGTTTCATGCAATAACTAGACGGAGCCATCCTGTCACTTGAGTATTTGTCCAGTCGTTTCCACCCAGGGGCCCGAGGACTAGTCAGTAATTTAGATGAAGATTCTCTCAAACTTGGTCTCAATCCGACCGGATACTTCAGTGATCAATAAAATAGAAAAGTGTCGTGACAAATGATCTGTATTCTCCATTCTAAATTTACCCAACTTGTAAACATTGTGCTATCATTTTTAATTTCGACCACTTATGTAGGTATAAGTTTCATTGCTTTTTAAACTCATTTAGTAGGTTAGTGTGGGTTTGTTAGATTCGGTAATCTGCGCTGATCTCTTCTCATTGATCCGTATAAAACTTACTAGCGTGAGAGAGAAGTAATTCGTTGGTGTCCGATTGATACTAGTAGAAGAACACTTTGATGTTTAAATCAAACCTCAAAAGAAGAAGCACACAAAAGTATATCATTAAAATGTAAGGTTAGAAGAAGAAGCACACAAAATAATGTTCTTATATTGTGGTTTCTTATTTGTATGTTTGACAATTTCTCTTTATGTATTTTGAAATATAGTTATATATACAAATCGAATTAATTTTAAAATACAATAATCATAAAAGTGTGAAATATATTTACCTCTTCTACTACATTGTTATTACCACGAAATATAAAATTATATTATTTTTACGTTTTCCTCTTATTATATGTCAAAAAATACAATTCAAAACACATTAGCTCCACGCGTTAGTTCAATTACATGGCAAATAAATAAATAATTCAAAACACATTAGCAAAAATACAATCCAACAAAATACATTATCAAAAAATAGTTCATTAGTGAAGCTTAAAGGTTGGCCTCAAAAGAAGTCCTTGTAAATTATACAAGTGTAGTATTTGAAAATTATTAACAAGTTCAAAGTAGAATAGTAATAAAATTTCAGAATTTAAAATTAGAATTTCAAAAGTAATTTTGGACTTACTTTCGAGATTGTGGCTCTTAAGGTCTGTTTTTAGAATCTCAGAATCTCAACATTCCAAACACCTCAAAATCTAGAATGAGAATCGCAAAATTGCGAAAATACCCTTAGAATTACTCCCAAACATCTCCTTGTATCATTCTTTTTATAATTGATTTTGACCTAGTATTACCATAGAAAAAAGTTCAAGATCCTTTTCAAATCATCTTCTAGAGATTTTTTCAACATTATCTCATGATTCTTGTCATATCCTTTGAAGATCTCCTCAAAATATTCCAAAAGTCTCGTTGGCTTGGGTCTCTCTTCGAACACATTTCCGACTTGACTCACTATCCATTCTTGGGCTAAGGCCTACAAGTTCTTCAGGCTTTTGATTTTGCCAGCCCGTATCACGGTTTTGGCTCAGCCTCCACTATTGGGTCTACACCATGTCACCAAATTAACGAAAATGACCCGTCATAGCGGTCCACTTCAGTTAGTACATAAGCAAAACGCAAGCCTTGGTAGTTGGAAGTGGTATTGCCTCGACCTATTCAGATAGGGGTAGCGTATTTGAAGCCATATGGATGGGGCGGCCAGGATATTTTCTGTTCCTCTATAAGCAACGTGAGACATACATACGTAGAAATTGTGAGTTTTAAAAGGGGTTGGCATGTTTCAAAAGCATTGAATTATAATATTGCCAGGTTGTCATGATAACAATAATTCGATTAGGCCAGCTGTCATGACGAGAAGAGTGCCATCACATACGATTGGGTCCCTTTCATCCAATCATAAAGCCTTGTTTGTTTTGTTGTTTTATGTTTGACTATGTAGCCCAAGGGAATGGCTGGTATATGCTCTTGGTCTTTCAATTTTGTGCCTAATTTAATTATTGTTGTTTCGCCAAAGTTTAGTTAGGGTGGATTTGGTCTATGAAATTTATTTCAATTTATTTTTTCTCTCTATTCATTTTTTTTTTCATTTGTTATTTTAACCTCAATATTTTGTGGTTTATTGGTCCGTCTTGATGAAAAGAATCTAAAAAGTATAAAATTATGTCCAAAAGTTTAAAAAAATGTTACTAAAGACGACAAATAAGTTGAAAAAAATTCTGTTTTTGATTTATTTTTGTCTTTTCTGAACTTTTTTTAAATTTGACCCATGATTGCTAACTTTTTTTAAAGCACTTGTCGAGATGAACCAATAAATCACAAAAAGTTGAGGGAAAACAAAAAATTTCAAAAAAATTTCACATAAGGACGGAAATTTTTTTCAATAAATACCACAGTCCAAATGGACCCTTAGTTTTCCCTAATTATTTTTGGAGTTAGGTGATCGTTTCGGTGGGATATACCGAAAACAATATACAGATATCGAATGGAGAAAGTTTAAAAAGGACAGACAAAAAAATTAAAATTAATTTTGGTTAAAAAACGCCGAAAACATAGTAAGCTAGTAATCTTAAGGGGTTGCTCAAATGGAGATTGAGGCGAGTTGTAAATCCGGACGTCCTGATATTGAATCTCGTTGGCAGTAAGAATGGGCCATTGTGTCTTTGTTCGGTCGATAAGCATAGGATCTCGAGGATTAATCGGCATTTAAGTGAGGATTTTCTCAAGTTTTATCTCAGTTTAGTCTCAAATCGACTTAATACTTCGATTCTAAAAAAAAAACAAAACATGGTAGGCTAGTAGTTAGTGGGTAACTCTCATGAGTTTTGGATTAAATGTAGGAGGTGTGTGCGAGGTGTGCCATCATTCAAGACCGTTTGTAGCACAAGGAAAATGAAGCTTTTGCCTTGGGCGCACGTTTTTATTTATTTATTAAGATTTTAAAGTTTTTATTTGACATATCTTCTTTTTATCGAAAACGGCTCCATCTGGCCAAAAACAAACCCTCAAAAATTGTGTAGTTTGCTTCTACAGGAAAAAAAAAAAATTTTGTAACCAAAATATTTAGTCGAGCTTCTCTATTATTTGAGATTTGTTTACTGCACCCCATATATAATATAAAGAGTAGTTATTAATCTTGTATCGGTGAGAGTATTATTTTTATTACTGGTACAATAAGTATGTATTGGTGTACTGTTGTTTTATATTTATCGGTAAATAATAATATATATTTTAAAAATTATATTGAACATATAAAATAAGATCTTACAACTTAAGAAGAATAAGTCATCAAACATCAAAAGGGGACAATATGAGTTTTAATTTATGTGTAATTACTTATAAAAAATTAATTAAAACTTAAAAATAATTATACCGCTTGGTACTATACAAGTCGAAACATGTTGGAATACATCGCAACATGCTAGAAAGATACAAAGGTGGGTCAGTACCGCTATATGGTCAGTATCAAAAGATATGGTATGAGACAGATAATTATGATCCAAATATTTTTTTATCCTTTTAGAGGGGGATAAAATTATCTTACCTCTAAAAATATCATTATTGATTATGAGAATATTTTTCTTTATGTATAAGAATATCATTCATATACTTATATCTATTATATCCTTATTTTGAAAAATATTCACGCAATTTTTTTATAACTATCCATTCTTTTATAAAAATCTCTCTATATTATATATATTTTTATTATATTTATTATTAATGTATTACTCGTGCCTACAATATTACTTACAATACAATACCATACTATTCTGGCAAAACAAAATTAAAGTAAAATACTAATAAAGGAGATTAAAATTTTTTTTTTCCATTCAAAAGCTTGTTTCATATAGAATTAAAATAAAAAAAACTGGTCAAGTAATTCTAAATCTAAGACTATGTTCGGTTACAAGAAAATTTTTGGGAATTTGTTTGAAATTTTTTTCTGAAACACTTTTACTTTTTTTTCAAACAACTTCATCTCTCTATAAAAGAAGTGAGAGAGAGAGAGAGAATCTCGAAAATGTCAAAAAAATTTAACTCCCAAATTTTTTCTGAAACACTTAGAGCAACCCTAACAAGGGTGAACAAATCTTTAGCCAAAAAAATTAGTGAACAGTTCTTTATTCACCCATGTCATTTTCAACACTCCAACAATACTACCTATACTCACTCTCTACTATTAAAATACTATTTTTTACTTTTTTAAAATATTTACAATAAACATAAGTAGCCAATGAGAGAGAGAGAGAGAGAGAGAGAGAGAGAGAAATAATAAAAAATTAAAAGGGGAGTGAACAGTAGCTCCCTAAATGGGGGTTGATTTAGGGAGCTACTGTTCATGAAACCCATTTTGTTAACCTGTTTAGGGAGTTTGTTGCAGCCTGTTTTTTGAGTTTACTGAGTAAAATACAAAGTGAACAGTTCTTTGTTCACTTTGTTGCACTTGCCCTTATACCAAACAATATCTCAGAGTTTGTTTTCTTCTAAAAATTGTTTCAGATACACTCAATCGAACACACCCTAAATGTTAGTCTGAAGTGGTCAATAAAAAAAATGGGACATTGTATCAGAATTCATGAAAAAAATTATCTAAAGCATCTTTGGCTAGAAAATGTCAAATGCATAGTATCACATGAATCACATGGTGGTGTTGCTTTCATTGATTCATTTCACAATTATAAAATAACACATAAGCATCGATAATTGTTTTGTGTTCATCGCCAATTTGACTTGTGCGCTTCGGTCACGATTGTTTTGAACTTATTTTGGTTGATCTTCCACATGTGCGATATACATATAATATATATTATTTGTGGGTGATACATATGGATATGTATCAAGAACCATCGTCGACATTTGCTGTATGTATATCTCATCACCGACCTTCTGCACACAAATCATTATAGATAATTAACATTAGGTAATGGCCAAACTCAAAATTTTAAAGGATGCGACAATAGAGATGAAGTAAAAAACATAATCTTTACACAACAGATGCCTAAACAAACCCTATAGAAATTTTTAAAGGTTTGGTTTTGAACGATTTTGAGATGAAGACAAAAACAAAGCCTAACTCTGTAGATGATTATCGGACTAGTTCAAATAAATATCTTCATTTTCTCAGCAACCAAACTGAGTGCAAACCTAATAATCTGGAGAATAAAACTCAAACAAAACAATTGTGACGCCCCAGCTAGACGGTAGTGTTAGCTGTGAGGCCGGCGTCCGGGAGATGGATTCTCAGTGGGACGTCCGGATGGGTAGTCAAGGATCCCACATCGCTTGATGAATGTAAGTTGGGTGGTATTTATAAGATTATGAACCTTCTGAGTACAAGGCCTTTTAAAGCCGTGATAACGTCTATACCAAATGAAACTTCATACTTTAAGCGTGCTCACCCTGGAGCAATCTTGGAATGGGTGACCTATTGGGAAGTCCATAGAGTTTGGGTGGCAAAAATGGACAGTATTGTATAAGGTGGGAGCAGGTCGTTACAACAATCAAATTTAAATAAAAAATCACGTAAGAATATGAAGATGAATAACAAAAGTGAAAGAAACACAAAGCAAGGATAGATCTATGGAAATAAAAAAATAAGCAAGGATACAGAAGCCATTAATGACAATACAAAAGCCATTGACGATGTCGAAGATAATCAACTTTTAAGTAACGATTTTTTACATAATATGAAAAAAAATTCAGAATAAAATTATAAACTAAACGTTTTAAGAATAATATGTTTTCAAAATACCTAATTTTTTCTTTTGATTTAACAACATTTTTATAGCATAAGAAACAAATGTCTTTGGGCCTCATATCCTCTTGAGCAGGCCTGGCCCGCTAGCTACTACTCTACATGGTATTGGGTGGTGCATTTGGTAATATGGGAAACTCGATGTGCCTGTAAAACATAAATTTGATGCCCAACTTTAGAGAGAGAGAGAGAGAGATATCCTGAAACTTATGGCGATATCTTCGCAGAACTTTCCCTGAAAAATTAAAAACAATTTTCGTACAAGTTGTGAAAATGAGTTCCCCAACGGGGAGTTTGCCGACAATATTACTCAGTCAAACACGCCCTTAAATGAGCATTCCCCATATTAATTTATTCGGAAGCTGTTTCAGCGGCCATTTAATTTACTGGCCAAATAATAACCCTTAAAACAAACGTCTTTTTCAAAATTTGGGAAAAGATTCTGCTAATGGCTTCCTAATGTGGGAAATTGTTACCTACAAGTATAAGCTTCCTAGGTCACAAATTGGTCGATGAGGCCATCCTCCACGAATTAATATGGATTAAACTGCCAGATTTGGATTCGACGTCTCCGCATTTATTTTAATTTTCTATTATTGTTTTTGTTTTTGGTCTGTCGAGGCGATAATGATTTGTAATTATAAAACTTGTGTTGGTAAAATGTTTTTAAGAAAAAAATATTTTTTGGACTAACTCTAGTTGATTTGCTGAGTTTTTTTTTTTTAATAATTATGGAGGTATTTGGCCGGTTTTAGATATACCTAACTTATTGTCGACTATTTCTCGGGACTTGAAGGTAATGACCGGACGTAAAAAGTGAGTGGTTCAAGTGAGATTCAAACTCATTATCTCGAAGGGTAAGTTCCTTAGTCAACTATCTAACTAACTCCTTGAGTTTGTTGATTTTCTAGATGTGGAATAAAAAATGACATGAAAGGAAGGGGGTGTTTTTAAAATTATAAATTTATTCTTTTCAAGATTATAGAAAATAATTAAAAAAATATCCAAGAAACTGAATATTCAGGAAAATCCGGTTATGAAGAGAGGAGAAACTGTCGGAAACTGCCCGAACATTGAGAACCTAAAATTTTATGGCCGATCGTTACCTTCAAGTTTCGAGCACTAGGGGACTCTGTTGTGTGCAGCGCACATCAGGGCGTGCTGCGCATCAACACGATATTGTTTTGGCGTGAAAAAAAGTTGTCTGAAAATTTGAGCAGTGTTCGGGTAATTTAAAGGTGTGTTCGGTTGAGTGTTTCTGAACAATTTTTGGAGAAAAAAACTCAGAGATGTTGTTTGGTATAAGTGTTTCAGAAAAAATTTGGGAGTTAAATTTCTTGGGCATTTTCGAGGTGTCTCTCTCTCTCTCCTTTTATAGAGGGATAAAGTTGTTTGGGAAAAAACTAAAAATATTTGGGAAATGCAAGCAGCTTATCACTAATTAATCAATCCACGCCAAGCCTGACATTTTTAAAAATAATATTGGTTCTTTCATAAATTCAGTTGAGATCGGTACAATTTTTTTTATCCCGAAACGATCCGTTCTGAGATTGCATGCTGACAAACCAATCGAACCCGAAATGATTTCACCCTACTCCTTGCATCCCCACTTGTTTGACCTTTTTTCAAAAATTGTCATTTTTCAGATCAAATCATAAACTATTTTCGTACATAATTTTTAAATTTTTTTGACACAAATCTAAAGAACTAATTGAGATTTTTGAATTGGTATGAAAGAATTAAAAAAATAATGTAAATATGTGCTTTGTTTTTTTATCATAAAAATATGATAATTTTTAAAGAAACAACAATAAATTAGGACAAAGCGAGTAAGATTAGTCATCTCTTGGACATACAACTTATGTTCTTATATAAGTTTGCAATTACGTACCAATATAATCCAATATCGGAGCAAATAATAGATGGTTTGTTTGAATTTTACCATCTATTTATTAATTATTAAAATATTTATACGTGTTTGGATCGGTTGCACAGAATATAACTAGTAAAGTTACCAACGTCTTTAATCGCTTAAATTTTTAGATACGTCAATAATAATAAACAATATGCATTTTATGTAGTTAAAATTAAATTATTATTTTTTCGTCGTTTTTTGAATTTTTTGCTAATTTTTTAATTTGTATTAATTTTTTATTAATTATTGATTTGTCTTGACGAAAGAAATTTAAAAAATATAAAATAATGTTCAAAAATTTTTAAAAAATCACTAAAGACGAAAAATAAGTCAACACAATTCATGCTTTGACTTATTTTTCGGCTTTTATGATTTTTTTAATTTTTAGATTTAATTTTATAATTTTTAAATTCTTTTGTCGAGTGAACCAAGAATTAATAAAAAATTGAAAAAAAATAATTAATGTATATAGTTTAGGCCAAGTAGACCAAACTCTTATGATTTGATCTCCTTTGTATTTGTAGAATAAGAATGATTCATATACCTGTTTATTTTACATATATTATATATATATACACACACACATATACCTCTTTATTTTACACATATATACACACACACACGTATACTCCCGTTTGGACTAAATCTTGACACATGTGAGCGCTCATACAATAAGGTTATAATTAAGCCGGCCGTCTAGTCATGAGCAAGCTTCAAGCACGTCATTGCATACATACGTACATGTATGTACGTATATATAATGAATCGAGACACACATTTGTATTTTTTTATATAATTCTCCTAATTATTTAGACTTATCCCGGATTTACGGTGTAATTTTCTTTTTTTAGATTTTATGTCAACGCGATCTATTTGATAGATGACATGAAGTAGTGGAGATACACATTTGTATATTTTATATGATTATCTTAACTATTTAGACTTATCCCGTGTTTAGGGTGCTTTTCAAGTTTTGTGTCAAAGCTTGATCTATTCAATAGATGACATGGAGTTGATTAATCGAGACACACTTTTGTATCTAAATACAATTCTCCTAATTATCTATAGCCTTATTCCATGTTTAGGGTTGTCTTTTTCAAATTCTGTGTCAACGCGATCTATTCAATAGATGATATGAAGTGATTATATCGAGATACACATTTGTATCCTTTATACATTTCTCCTAATTGTTTAGCCTTATCCCGTGTTTAGGGTGTTTATTTCTTTTTTAGATTTTATGTCAACGCGATCTATTCAATAGAT
This sequence comes from Arctostaphylos glauca, assembly GCA_019985065.2. Classification (NCBI taxonomy): domain Eukaryota; kingdom Viridiplantae; phylum Streptophyta; class Magnoliopsida; order Ericales; family Ericaceae; genus Arctostaphylos; species Arctostaphylos glauca. Next base: position 40,536,793 of record JAHSPW020000001.1, read on the forward strand.
GACATGAAGTGGATAAATCGAGACACACATTTGTATCTTTTATATAATTTTCCTAATTATTTAATCTTATTCCGTGTTCAGGTGTTTATTTCTTTTTCATATTTTGTGTCAACGTAATCTGTTCAATAAATAACATGAGAAATAAAAAGAACAACTCACATCAACTTTATATATCGGGCAACTTATATGCTTTTAGCTAAATGGTATCAATATATCCTTAAAAAAACACATAACGATGACATTTGTACGTGACACCTAGGGTTAATTTGCAAAATAAGGTTATTACGGGGTCAGAGACGCAAAAAAAATTTCACGTTTGAGGGGTTAAAATTTCTTATTTTTTTTGAAAAAAGAGAGGGCAAAATATATATAATTTGGAGGGGAACGAAATATAATTTTTAAATTTTATATCTGTCTTATATTTTTTAAAATTTTTGAAAAAGCTCGGACCCCTTTCGATCTTCATGTAGTTTCTCCGCTGCTTATGGTGACACTAAACATTAACATGGTATTGGCCCTATTTGGATAAAATATAGATGGCCTTCTAATTTACTAAATCCACCTCCAACACGGGTTGTATTTTGTAGTCAATTGCTGCATTCGGCTTGTCGGAATCCAAAAGAAGAGTGGCCATAGCAATTCTTTGAGATTCATGAAACAAGGGGGAAAAGAGAAAATTATATGTCCCGTATTGTACAACATTTTTCATTTTGGTCACCTAAATTTCAGTGACTTCTCAATAGGTCCTCTAGGGTTTGACGTTTGAGAGGAAAGAGGAAACTGAATGTAATTTAAGAAAACCAAAATGTAATCTTTTGTATAATTTTTAAAATATATATATAGGTCTTAATTTTTTTTTAAAATTTATTGGAGTAGGGGTGAAACAAAAAACCGACGAACTGAAAAAATCAAAAAAAACCGACCGAAATTTTCAGTCCTCGGTCGGTCCAACATTCTGTTCGCTCGGTTTCGGTTCTGCCCGTAAAAAAAATTTGATTTTTGATTCGGGGTCGGTTATCTCATATTCAGTCCGGACCGGATTGGACCGAAACCGAACCGAACCGAACTGAAACCAAGTAGAAGACCGAACCAAACCGAACCGAATGGGCCAGTGTTGACCGAACCGAAAACTAGTACTATTGTGGACCAAACCTTTCTAATCTTAAAAGTCTAAGGAGTTATACTGTATTTTTATAGCCAAAATTTTATTTTATAGGTTTTTGTATGGCCCAAAATTATTATAGGCCCAAATTCAAGCCCAACCCAAAAAATTGAAAAAATTGAAAACTCCGACCAGACCAAACAGCCCCGAACCGACTTTGGTTTATTATTTTTTTCGGTCGGGGTCGGTTCCACCAGCGTTCTCTCCGAATTGATCGGTTCGGTCCGTTGTGGCCGAAAAAACCAACTGGACCGAACCGATTTCACCCCTATATTGGAGGACCCGGGCTCCTCTGGTCCCTTAGCAGTACAAAATAAGATCCTGATCTATCATATATAACACTTGACTTTAAATCAATAAGGTGACGTGTGATCTTTAACCAACTATTCGGATATTCAGTAGAAACTTCTTGTGAACGCCTAGCTTCACAGCTAACGCCAGAAGTCCCACTCACAAAAAATGTCTTTTTACCTCGTGCCATAAAGCTAAGTAAACCCAATGTCTTACTTGAGAGAAAAGTTTGTGTTTAAAAAAAAAAAAATTAAGTAATTAAAAAAACAAGGTGATGGTGATGGAAATGTGGCTGTCAACCAACCACGAGAATCTTATGAGAATGAATAAATTGTTAAAGTATAACAATTTGAGATAATTTCTGACGACACCCCCCATATCAAAATAAAAATAAATATAATTGATAAAAGGGCCCACCATAGAATGTTACCTGGATACCATTCAGTTTTTTTTTTTCTTACTTCCGTTAATTTGAGAAAATTATTCAGTGTGCGGGACCACAAAATCTCTTATAGTCTCACTGACAACTTACGGTTGATCATGACTATAGACAGCGTGTAATAAGGATCATCACCGATTCACCTCTTTGGAAGAGTTGGGGCTTTATTTTTTTTTTATAACTCATAGTGTTCGGATCAGTTTTTGTGCATGTCGATTAATTTTTAGGGAGTAATTTCATCGTCTACTTGCAAGAATTTCAATTAAAGACAGAGTAAAACTCTGTATGGACTGACTTCGTAAGAATTTATAGCACATAACAGAAGTAGCGTATTTAGCCTAAATCAATTGATATTATTTTTTGACAATTTTTTGTTTTTATAAAGTTTGCATTAATTTTTATAATAATCATTGGAGTTAAGGACAAAAACTAGAAATTAAATAAATACAAGATTGAGTCTCAAGAAATTATGAATTTTTTTTGAAAATACAAAATTTTATAATTTTTAATGTCTTTTACGTTGTCTTATTGGGAGGGTGTAATTCATGTGTCACCTAAAAAAAAAATCCATGTGACAATTTTCACACACCCCTCTCTCTCTCTCTATGCACACCCCTCTCTCTCTCTATATGCTTCTACAATTTTTTCGAATTGGGTATAATAATGAGTTGATAGTTACAAAATTTCAATCAACACTTTTAAATTAAATTGTAATTACTATTTGGACTAATTTTTCTTTTGGATTATTTTTTGTTTTAATTGATAATTTTTGCAATAATTTTATTTTGCATCAATTTTTTGAGGTTATTAATTCATCTAATCGACAAGAAATTTCAACTATATAAAAAAATATGAATTTTTTTTAAAAAATCACAAAACAAATAATTTGAAATTTTTGTCCGTTTTGAATTATTTTTCGTTTTTAGGAAAAAACTTTAAATATAATTTTATATTTTTTAAATTTTTTTAGTCGAAAAGAATTAATAATTCACACAAATTAGAGGTAAAACAAACGACTGCAAAAAAAATAAAATAAATAAAGACAACAAGAAGTGAATAAGAACACTAAGCCCAATTGACAAAAGGACACGACATGTCTTACGAAGTTACGGCATAATTTCGCTCACTATATGACATGATTCACGATATAATTTAATTTGACCATGAGTTTTCGTACAACATACTCTAAATTAGTACGAGCACCGCCCTTGTGTATATGTATGTACACGCATATACATACACATACGTACATACGTAAATACACTAAAATGATTGTTCATGTTAAATATATACAAGTGGCTGCTGCTGTACCAAGAAAGTGAAACGGTAAGATTAGAGGACGTGGAAATGGGGCCCAGTCTCCCCGAGAAAAGGCCATAACTTATGGAAGTGAATTAAAGCAAATGGACAGTCGAAAGGAGGAGGGTCGATAATTAATCATTGGTTCCTAAAATAGGAATATTAAGCCGTCACTCTTTCTCCAACACTACAAAACAAAAAATTAATAAATAAATATATTATTCCTCCAACCAAACACCACCTAGATTAAAATCCAATAACGATTGGATTTTTTTCTTTCCTACTAAGATAATTATTATTGAAAGCCGGATTAGTAAATACACGTTACGCGCTGATGACGTGTATCCTACATGGGTATGTTACCGTCGCATCAAATACATTCTCGTCGGAATCTTGGTAGAAATTAATCTTTCTCGCGACCATAAATTTAAAGTTAAAAATATTTAGGTATAAAACATTAATTAATATTTAAAATATAAAGTTTGCACATAGATTTCTAACATCAACTTTGAATTCATCTATATGTTTATTGATTAGATTATTTTTGTGTCGATGTTATTAAATTGTTTAAAAATATAATTATTATTTTATATGTATGTCATGCATTTTTAAACAAATAGTGTTGTAAAACTCAGACAAATTAATAAAGTACATATTATATACAATAAAATAAAGGTGTGTCTGTGGTACTTTCAGTAGTTTACTAATCAATTGAAAATGTAGTGTGTTTAGATTAGGTGGTTGTATGTTTTCTAAGGTACTTCTAAACATAGTTAGTGCATGATCAAACACTTTCTCAAGCCCATGAACCTATTTATTCTCTCTCTCTCTCTCTCTCTCTCTCTCTCTCTCTCTCTCTCTCACACACACACACACACACACAGACAGAGCCCATTGTATCTTGAAACCACCACTATACTGACACATATGAATATCCACATAGTACACATGAAGTATACATTGCATCTCCATTCTTCACATTTCCTGTATTTACTCATTTGAAAAAAGAAAGTGAAGAGAGAGAGAGAGAGTAAGAGAGAGAGAGAGAGAGAGAGAGAGATAATATTTTACTTTCCCATTAAAATTTCCTCCGAAATTCAAGATCTAACTACAATTTTAATTGTAAAAATTAATGAGACGTTCCATATCATTAAAGCCTCATCAGTCTTCTGTCCTACGCATAAATGCAAGCCAGCAAACGCTATTAATTAGTACTAACATGCTCATATGTTATCTGTTAATTTATCAACAAATGTTTTGCTGGTGAATATTTGTATATAGATTTGTGGATTTTTTTTTCAAAAAATTATTTGCGAAAGTAAATATTTTATCGATTTGACTAAAAATACCATTGCCAAAAAATTAACAAATAAATAGAACAACATGAGTAGTTTCCAAGCCAAAGTTTTTTCTTCATCGATTTTTTATTCTTATTCTTTGAATAAGGATTACGAAGATTAAAAGAAAAACAAGCATGACATTATCACATTTGTCAAATACAAATCTCAATTAGGTAGCACCCGGACAATTGACAATTATGTACCACTTAAAACCCGAGAAAGCGCCCACGAGCTAGGTTGGCATACCAAAGACATTGCTTAGGGCATACCCTAAACCATTCAAAAGCAAGATATATGCATCAAGACCTAAACAAAGGGATGTCATCCTAGTCCAATAAACCATGCATCCCTAGAATTCTATTTTTCGAGAATTCAAGATACTCGAGAGTTAGTTTACATGCACATCGACTTGTCTTTCAGAAACTTATTGCATTGTATAGGGAACCTATTTAATGGCATTTTAAATAGGTAGTGTAAATCAGCAATCAGATGACAGTACTATAATAAACCTATTGCCCCTACCGTATATAGAAAAGTCTACTATTCCCGAAATCTTTTTTAGAAAACTTCTTAGAATTCAAAATTAATGAATTAGATTCACTTGTGTGTGTAGAGTTTCAAATCCAAAAGAATTTTAACCATTGATTTTGAATTCAGAGATATTTTCTTGAGACTGTAGTGCTCCTCGTCGTATATTATCTTTTTACTTGAAGAACAGAAAAGGGTATATTTTCCTTTATCACAGTAACATTTGTCTCCCAAGATCATTGTCTAAGATCTCAACATCTTTATGTTATTTTCTTATCATTAAAATATTACAAAAGACGCAAAACACGCGAAATAACTCCAATAGGATGTCGACAAGTGGCTCTTGGTCGAGAACCGAGGAAATATATTCACATTTTTGAATTATACATGTGAGATCTTATATATACGGTTCTTCTATCACACTAAAAAAAAAAAAAAAGTGATCAGAATTGGAGCTCCATTATTTCAATCTTTTTGTGCTTCTCTAATGGACCCCTTTGATGTCATAATCTACCACGTACAAGCTTAATTATTATGACTAGATGTCACATATTATGACAGAAATACTTTTGTCCACATTTTAATTATTATTGCATCTCCGACAACTCCTAACAAAATTAAAAAAATAAAATAAAATCATGCGGCATATTATCTTAATTTCATGACGGCTGAATATATATAATTAGGCCCCGGATCATATCTAATCCCGTGTCGATAAAAGCTTATTTGTCGATAATTGATTCGGACCTGACGATTAGGACTTTTCTAACTGCATGATTGGCATTCTATTTTTAAGTTGTTTCATTTTAGTTTATGAGGCTAGATCATATGAATGGGTTTTGAGTATCTAATTAATGAAAGATAATGGCCCACAGAAAGATAGGACCTACCAATTATTAATTAGTGTAGGGATGGAAAATTAGGTTTAAATTATAGATAATAATCGGGAAATCTAGAGGCTAATCTAGTTACCTAGGGGTTAATTTAACCCTATATTTAGAATAGCTTATTGCTTACTGTTTTCTCACAGCATAGGTCCAATTAGGGCTGGTAGATATCAAATCTAGTTGCCTAATCTTGTCTATATTTATACGATAATTAATTTACGATACTATTTATAGTTATTTCTTTACAAAATAAAATGAAGCCTCAATTTTACTTTTCGTGTAATAAATAATAAAGTAAACCTCGAGTCACGTTAGTTGATTCCGTCAGTAAAGTAAACCCCGAATCCCATTACTTGTTTCATGTCAGTTAATACCATTGTGAGGCCGTCATACTTGGTGTTCCTTTAATCTCATCAATTTTTAACAGAGTATATTTTGTGCATGGATTTACAGAGTCGACTTTTTATTATTATAGATATATATATATATATATATATATATATATATATTCACAAGTGTTAAAATTAGAGTGTCTTTTTCCCTGTACAACTTGTCGATATACATATGTATGTATGCATATTCTAAGAGGGTCGTTGTTTTGACTTAGCCTTTACCTTCTTCCCATGTTAAGAATCTTACATGAAGTGCTATTATTTTTCTCTATTTTCTGATATTGCTTTTTCCAAGAGAACAGAAGGGGAGAGGTTTCAGATTTTTTTTTTTAAGAAGCAAGAAAAATAATAATATATTCCTATATTGTATAGAAATTAGATGGGAGGTTGTTTTTTCATTTTTTTCTCTTTTTTTCTCTCTTAGTGGGCCAGGTTGTAATAAATTAAATCAGCCGAATAACCATAATCGATCAATATCATAAATTAATGTGAGAAAAATATTTGAGTTTTGGCCGTTGTGAGACTATCATACTTGAAATTCCTTTAATTTGTAATTTTTAATTTAAAAGTAAAAAAAAGGCTACATGGCAGTGAATGAGCAGAAATGTGCAGAAAATAAGTATCATTTGTATATACGAAGTTATATAAATAAAGAAAAAAATGAAGTTATATAATTTGGATTTTACACATTAAATGCACTAAGTATCTCCCTTTAATGCAAAGAAAAGAAAACGAACATTTCCTTTTTAAAAAGAAGAAAGAAAAAAAAAAGAAAAAGAAAAATTCTCGTGACATGGGTTTTCTCGGAAGTTGCTAGTACGTATAGGATTAACTAACTACACAAGCATAAGCTACAAGAATATTGTAAGAAAATTCCAACTAGTCTGAGGTACATAATTAACGTACCGGGGCTTTGTTGTGTACAAGGCACAATAGATCAGTTGGATTTGTCTTTTAATGGGTGTCATGCCGAGTTTAAAAATATGATTAGAATCGTTTATTGTGTAGAACTCGACGTACATGTAATAAGTTACTGATGATATCTCGTTAACTTGATACGCATCGAGTTCTATGATTCGGATTATATTTTTGATCTCAAAATTGAAGGGCACAGCGGACCCCCTCCCAGCTAATTAACACGTCAATATATATTACCTACGTACAAACAAACGTGTTTCCTCCGATATAATATTTCAACTGCAAAATATAAAATTCAAAGGCTTTCCCTTCTATTGGACTACCTACCAACCTTCCTTCTCTCACCATTCCATATTCCTTTGAAATCTCAAACACTTATATATACATATATAAATATATATAGAGATAGAGATAGAGATAGAGGTAGATAGATAGAGAGAGAGAGAGAGAGAGAGAGAGAGAGAGAGAGAGAGAGAGAGAGAGAGAGAGAGAGAGAGAGAGAGAGAGAGAGAGAGAGAGCTTGCTTTTAATTCAATTCCCCAACCAACCCTTCTTCCCCCCACAAACGGTCCAAAAAGAATATAATGGATCTAAGGGACATTGGATCGTCACTTCCACCAGGGTTCAAGTTCTATCCAAGTGATGAGGAGCTGGTCTGCCATTATTTGTCAAAAAAGATTGCAAATGAACATGTTTTAAAGGGGACTCTTGTGGAAATTGACTTGCATAATTGTGAGCCATGGCAGCTTCCTGGTATGTCGTCTACCTCTTTCCCTTATCTTTCCATGGCTACTTCTTCTTTAAATTTTCTCTTCTCAATTGCGAGTGTTCATTTGCCCCCAATTTTCATGTTTTCCGAACGATTCCAAAGTCGAATTCACTTTGAATTTGACAAACTTAAACAAAAATACTTGTACAAACCGACAACTTTATCTAGGTTACAAGCAAGCATTTTCAATCTGTTTTTCAAAACCCTTTTGAAATTATCTTTTAAGACACGTTAATTATTGGTTTCTCCGAAAAATAAAAAATCCAAACAAGTTTTGCAAAACCCATCAAAAATTTAAGTTTTCTGCAAAATATTTTGAAACCTGATTCTAAACATTTGGAGAGCCTATCCATGAAGTCACGATCAAGCCATATATTATTTTCTTAAAAATAATTTCACAACGTTTTTATCTTATATCTCTTGATTTTTAAGGATTAGTTGCAATTATTCACAGGAAAGTTCTCATCTCAAAGATTTCACGATGGGTCTAGTAGTCAAAACCTGAAAGTTAGAGTTTTATTCTCTCGAAAGGTTTCAGCTTCAAAACCTCTCATGTGTTCAGTTGCTACACGTTTTTGCCTTGTTGTTACTTGGGTTCACCGCCAGTAAATGATAGATTTATTGAGTTGCGTGAAAATAAACCCGAACACACACTTATTGAAAATTAGCCCATCTCAAATTTGATGGGCTCTTCTTTCTATTTATTCTTGGTACATGAAAAACCTCTTTTCGGCCATAAATAAACTACACACACTTTGGGTAGAACTTTTTATTTCCTTTTGGGATCAATATACACTTTGGGTAGTCTGTACTAGGTTCTTTCTTAACAGAGTTTTGGACTCAGATACAATTTTATCTGAATTGGGGAGAGAGAGAAAGAGAGAGAGAGAGACGGTTAAACAAATCTGTCCTTATGAACTGTTTCTTAATTAATTGAGAAAACTTCAAAGCAATGAATTCAGATGGGTGAAGCTGATTAGTTATAAATCTTTTTCATTTCCCTAAGTGGTAATTCTAAGTTAAACAAGGGTGTTACACAAAATACGAAATCTTAAAGTGCTTCAAAAGGGTTCTTTTATATATACATACACATACATACATACATACATATATATATATATATATATACACACAAAATACGAAATCTTAAAGTGCTTCAAAAGGGTTCTTTTATATATACACACACACATACATACATACATACATACATATATATATATATATATATATATATATGTGCTAAGCTATAAATATACATACAGATAGATATTCTCTGCCTGTATATATTTTTCTGCTTTTGCCTTTTTTTTCTAAAGCAGCAGGAAGAGAGTCAAAAGGGTTCTTTTATAAAGTGGAAGTGACACAAGAAAGATGAAAAATTAAACGAATAAAAGAAAAAAGGGCGTTCTTCCTTCTTACGCTTCTGAAACAAACATGCATGAGTTCATAGGGGATATTCACAAGGTACAATATTAGAAATTAATGGAAATAATTTTAATGATGAAAAAATAAAAATACTTTCTTTCTTCAAATTAATTCACCTGAAAATAGTGCTTATTAATTCTCAGAATGCCCCCTTTCCCAAATACTTCTCCTCATAAATTCTAATGGTGACCAGAATATTTTTTATGGCTGATTTATATTCTTTCTGAGTTGTCCCTCAACTTGTCTGCGGCTCTGCCCCTGTGCATGTTATGTATGAGGTAAGATTAATATACAGTATACTAATTTTTGATGGCCTATTTTGAAAGCCATCCACTATTAAGTTAGGGTTTTTTTACTGTCTTGTGTGAGGAATTTGAATAGATTACTAGTTGCAAGCTTGAGAACACCAAGTCTTCAAGTCAGCTTACGTGCACCTTATTGAATTGTTGGGAACCGTTTCCACCGTCCACTAACGGACCCAATTAAAACCAGAACAAATCTCTAGGAGGTTTCAAACCTGAGACTCTAGGAGGGAGCAAATCTTTAAGTCCCAAGGCTTTACCACCAAACCAACTTTTGGGGATTTTCAAATTTTCATTTTTTTGGGAGATCATTAGCTATTTTAGGGGAAATTGTGATTATTTTTTAAGAAATATTGTGGACTATAAAGTTGTGTGCTTAGCTGAAAATATGACACCATTTCACCATATTTGTAGTTCTATAGGTTTCACCACTTAAAATTAAGGTATTAATTATTCAAGGCCTCAAAATAATTTCTTTTTCTTCTTCTCTTCTTCTTCTTCTTCTTCCTCCTCCTCCTCCTCTTCTTTGTGGCTGGCTAAAGGGCTTTAAAACCCATCTTAAGCATATAATTAGTGCAAATTAACATAGATACTGTGTGTGTGTGTGTGAGAGAGAGAGAGAAGAGAGAGAGAGAGAGAGAGAGATGTGGAAGAATGTGTAGGCATGGAGTTATCCACTGCACTCCTTTGAATTCAAAATACTACTCAACTTGTTATAGTATAAAAGATTCACGTTACCATCTCAAAAGTGGTATACTATTTGTAAAAGAAGACCTGGTAAAAATTTCTAGGAGAAAGCTACGGCCATTAGAGTGTACCATAGTATAGTTATGCATATTCATGATTTTTTTTTTTTTTTTACGAATTTTTATGGTTCATGTGTAATGCGTGTTTTATAGTTCGAATTGTTATATATTTTCTAGTTCATTTTTTACGACCCTTTACGCGTGATAAGAACGTACACGACACACTTGGCCAACTTTCTATGGTGCTTATAATGGGGTACTGTCGTACTGATTTGAGAAGAAAAAATGGTGTGCGGAAAAGATTGATCAGAATCTTTTTTTTCTTGATAACAGCAGATAATATAGATAAAGGTCATAAGGGGGACATAGACTTCCAATCGTATTCTCTCCAAAAGATACCTAATGCTATACTCCGGGGTGTAGGAAGAATCTCATGCAAGCATCGTCTTGACTTCTCTGCCCACCCTAATTTCTCGATTCCTTCCGTTTCTTCTTTTCTTTTTGGAACGTCCCCAATGGTTTCTCTAAATTTAGCTTACGCGTCTCTTGACTATAATCACTGGAAGATTGACCTTACTGTCCACTAGCAAAGGCTCTAATTAAGGCCGGGGCAAAACCCTGTACGTATGAACTAGCTCGGTAAGAATTGATAGTACTTAAGAGGTTTCGAACATAAAACTTTTGAATGGAGCAAACTCTTAAGTCGACTACCAGGCCCATGCCTTGGGGTTTGGCATGTCTTCTATCGATCATGTAAATATACCCACATGAGTGATGACAATTTATCGAGAAAGGAATTCCCGAAATGTGTTTAAAATACAGGGTGACAGCAGTATTACGTGATATTTTTTTTCTAAACAAAATTGGGCATAACAGTGTTGTAATTGATCTAATAGGGGATGATATATAATTTTTATTGTAAATGTTAAAGGTTTATTATACTTTGTATATTCTTAAGTATTGGGATTATAGTATTCTTTTTTCTAACTGCCAAACGCTGCTTTATGCTTAATCTCAAAGAGGTGGCAAAGCTGAATTCAAGCGAGTGGTACTTCTTCAGCTTCCGGGACCGGAAATATGCCACGGGATTCCGGACCAACCGGGCCACGATATCGGGATACTGGAAAGCTACCGGGAAGGATCGAAAGGTGCATGATCCGAGGACTCGTGCGCTCGTAGGGATGAGAAAGACGTTGGTTTTCTATCTCAACAGAGCCCCGAATGGAATCAAGACTAGTTGGATCATGCACGAGTTTCGCCTTGAGAACCCTTACACACCTCCCAAGGTACGTAATCTTTCTACATCTATTAAATACTAAGCAACCGTATAACACGCGGCACTCTATAAAGATTTACATCAACATTAGTAGATTTATTCATTTTTGTTCGTTTTTCCACTTACAAGAAAACATTCAAACTTTTTCTCGTACTTAATATTTAATCATAATTTGGTAAAATATTATTTTCGTGCCCTTGTATAGGTAAAAAAATTCTGCAATATCCCTATGTAGGAAGTTATTGCCTTTATTTCTGTAAACATTTAGTTTGAGCAATACCATATAAAAAAAATTGTCATCATTTCAATAATAATTCTCTTTACAGAAACGATATATTCTATCTTTTCACAAATATTTTTTCCTTCTATGAAATATTCACCAAAAAAAAAAAAGCAAAAAAAAAGCTCTGCAAGTAATGATATTGATTCCCATCATATCGCATAAGGAGCCGAAGATGAAAAGCGACAGTAAAATATTTTAGTGATTTGTTGTCTTTATTTAAAAATTATTATTTTTGTTTTAATTTTTATAAATTATTGATTCGTCTCGACGAGAGATTTGAAAAAATTAAAAAAAGAATTAATTTTTTAAAAAATTCAGAAAACACAGAAAATAATTTAAAAAATCTATCCGTTTTGAATTATTTTCATCTTTAGTAAAAGAATTTCAGCTTTTGAACATAATTCTTATTTTGTAGATTCTTTTCACCAATGCAAACTAATAACCTATAAAATTAACCACAAAATTAATAAATACAAAAGAATAAATAAACATAATTTAGTTCTATCTAGCTAGCACCCTTCTTCAACCCTACATTAAATAAGAAAATAGAACCTTCTCCCCTTAAATACAAGATTCAGAGAACCGAGAGAGAGAGAGAGAGAGAGAGAGAGAGAGAGAGAGAGAGAGAGAGAGAATATTGTTCAGGTAACACCGACCTAATATTGTTCTGGGATGCACCGACCTTGTTGTCAATATTCATGGGCACTAAATTTATTCGATCCTCTCTCTCTCTCTCTCTCTCTCTCTCTCTCTCTCTCCCACATGAATGCATTCATCGATCCTTCCTTGTGTTCATTCATCGTTTGTCTCTATCCTGTCCGAAATAATTTTGTTAATGTTGTTAACCGACCTCAAATCTGTGTTGAACATTATTCTGTTTGGTGAATAGCTAAAACTTATAAACTCGATTTTTCTAAGTGAAAATACGTTAATGTTTTAGGGCCCAATGTTTTTACACATGATAATTCATATTATGTTTCCTTCATCCATTTAGTTTGTTGTAATATATTACTCATGAACCTAATAAAATTATTATTTTTTTTGATAGGAAAATAAAATTATTCTTTTCTTACCAAAAAGGATAATATTATAAGGTGTTTGTTCATCTACTTACAATGAAAATTAACAAAATTAAACTCCAAATTCCTCCATCAAATATAAGATGTTAAATTGTGCCAGCTCTTGGTTCTAATAGATGGAAAAAGACACCCCAAGTTATGGAAAATTTATTTATTTTTTGCTAAGAAAAATGTATATTATAATATGGCAAATTTATTAATTCATAAAAAAATTAATGCGGCATTAATAATTTTTAGTATTGCATGACTTTAATAAATTTTTGATGCATTAGTTGTAGGAATAATGACTGCAGCGTGACGATTGTAGTTTAATGTATTAATAGATAACTTAATGAGCAATACAAGCCATTTTACTTATCCATTTATAACTCATTTGAGATAAGTCAAATTTGATCAAAACTCAGTATAACTCATTTATAGGCGAGTTAGGTTAGAGTGGATCTAGTGTAGATGGGTTTGGGTTGGTTAATGATGAGTTTGGATCAACATTGCCAGTCACCCGTACTTTTTTCTCCTTTTCTTTTTTTTGTCAATATATTCTTTTCGCGGGTATTTTTTTATATTCTATACTCTTCGATGCTCTCCCAACGCGTTGATTTCTTTTCCTAATTTCACTTTTACCTTTATCTTTATGATCACAGAATTTTCTTTGCTGATCAATTTTTTTTTTAAAATCCAGACACCAGTAAAATTGTTACGGGTCTGCCAACATCTTCTTTCGGGGTCTTCGGTGACATTTAATTTGTCGGGTGTTGGGTGCTTCGATGGCAACTTAGTTGGAATTCTTGTTTCGCCCATAATTTACTCTTCTAAGATTAATAAATTCATTTATTTTGCTGATAAAAAACCTTATTATGATTATGTTAATAGAGAAACGATAATATGGTAGAATATTTTTAACATTTAGTAGCAAATTTTAAAAAAAAATTGAATTATTTATGGCATCTAACAGCTTCCTATTTATTGACAGGAAGACTGGGTTTTATGCAGAGTATTTAGCAAAAGCAAGGGAGAAAGCAGCAATAGCAACAACAACAACCAGTTTAGCCCAGAAAATACTTTTGAAAATCCCACTTCTCCTCAAGACCAAACATTTCCTTCAGTGCATTACCAAACCATCACCCCTAATTTCTTCCCAAGCCCACCCCATCAAATCCAAAACCCTAGCACGCTAAATTTACCCTCGGCGGAATCGAACCCTAATTCTCTTCAGTTATCTGACCAAGTAAACAACGTCCCTATCATCGAAAATAATTACGCAAAGTGTGAGCTGGATGACTACTCGTTCATATACGATGTGAATTTCGAAGGAAGCAGCTTAGAGGATCCAAATTTGTGGGGAAATCAGGTTTGATGATGATAAGAGTATAGTTTATTTCCTGTGATTTGATCAGGAAATTAGAAAAGCCCATCTGTTGATTTGTGGTAAAAAATGAAGAAGATTATTATTAGTGTTTGGTTTTGAGGTGTTAGGGTTTGGCTAGGTAATATAAAGGAAATATATTGATCAATTGCAAATTCTGGAATGACGGTTCAACCGTGTCTTTGGTCTCGAGAAAACGTGCGCAGCACGAAACTTTGAATCAATCAAAATGGTACAGTCTTAGGGTAGGGGTTTACCTAGAGACCTTATTAATACAAGCTAGTGTTGGTAATTTTGTATATTGTACTGCCTTAATTAATTTGTTAATACATATTGCAGTTTCTTCCATTGTTTCTCCTTTTTTTCGTTTTCATATCTAATTGTACTTAATTTCGGAGTATTTTGGATAACTCAGAGTATTCGGCTCAATTTTCGCGTGCGACCTCAATTAATTTCGCAAAGTTGTTCGATTATTTTTCAATAATCGGGTGTCTGAGGCTGCTTACCTTGCATCTTGAATACTAATTCCGAGACTCTGTAGTTGATTAATAATCGGGTATACTTTTAAGAGTTTTTACCTGGTGATGTCTCGAGACTATAAAATTAACCGTCGGACAAACTTTTACGGTATCCACGTATGAAATCACGATTTGGATTATTCTGAATTTCAACGACATATGGGGCAATCATCATGAAAGGAAACTTCCTGCCAACTGCAATTTGGATTTTTGTCCACAATTATCTGCCGGAGAAAACGTTGGATGTACTTTGTATTGTTTCTTGTCAAATGTTTTCCTAGTGAATGGATGAGATTGTGATTGTGATTAGTTTCTTGTATTAAGAAAATAAATTAATTAAGTAAGAATTTCAAGAAAATTAAAAGAACATGCCATGTAAGCATAAAATGAAATAATTAATGGGCAGAATAAATAACGAAATGTTAATCGTACTAGAGGATATGCAAAACGCGACGTGTGTCCAACGTAAAATTGTTGCGTATGTTAACGCGTTTTATCTTCATTTATTTTATATGATAAGTACTGACATATGACGCTTTTTTTTTTTACAAGAAAAGATTTGTATTAAAAAACTTCAAAATTACAAGGATGAGGAGCCCTCAGCCGCTTAGATCCCCCAACCGTATCCTTAGCCGGATGAGGAGCCCTCAGCCGCTTAGACCACCCAAATCCTTAATTGGATGTACAATACCAAATCCCTAATCTCTAATTCTGTTTCAACACCAAATCCCTAATCTCCCAGACTCCCAAAATTGAATCCTGAATCCTAACCATGGAAGTTGCAACCCACACCTTGAGGACATCTGATAATGTCTTGTATGGAATACCGATTTTCCGCCATCCTGCTCTTCGCCCAAGTGGCTGCTCGTAGCTGAATTAGGGAGAAAACCTGTTCACAAACCATCTCTTCATTTCGGAAGACTCGAGCATTTCGTGCAATCCAAATTGACCAGATGGTTGCAGATTTAGACGTTATCCAGAGGCTCTTCCCAAACCGATTCAATCGCGGTCCAAGTTGTCCTATGAGCATCAGATCAATAGAGGGAGGGATAACCCATGTAACGCCCCACCATTGGAGAAGACGGGCCCAGAGCTTCCAAGCAAACCTACAATGTAGAAGAAGGTGTTCCTTGGTTTCCTCCTCCTGGTTACATATATTACATGTAAGCATTCCTGCATTGGCTTGGATAATTCCTTTTTGAATTAGAGTTGTTTTAACTCCAATTGCATCCTGTAAAACTCGCCATACAAATAGGTTTACTTTGGGAGGATTTTCATTTTTCCAAATCTTCTGAAGTCTAGGCTGTGGCGAGAACACCATATCCTCCCATTTGACATAGGCTGAGGACACTGAGAATGTGGCCTCCTTGTTCCAGGACCATACTAGCATGTCAGAGTCCGGGCAGGAGGGCATAATGTTGCGTATTCTGAGAAGTAGATCACTTAAGAGTTCTCTTTCCCATACGAATAGGTTCCTTCTGAATGATAGATTCCAGCATCCATACATTATCATGTTGGCAATATAATCTGATTGTTGTGTTGAAATTGAGAATAGCCTTGGAAATGCATCCTGTAGTGTAGTGTCTCCTAACCATAAGTGTTCCCAAAAGCGAGTGAGATTACCTGACTTGACCTTGATTTTGAATCCGGTTTGAATGAGAGTGGCAAATTCATTCAATGGATGTCCCTCCCCCAATGAGCAGATATTACGCCAAACTTGAGATACCTGGGATGACTTGAGTAACAGAGGCTTAGAGGGTAGCCACTCCTTAGGATCTATTTGATATTTCTTTTTGATAACTCTGACCCAAAGCGAGTTGGGTTCCCGACTAAACCTCCACCACCATTTAGCCAACAGAGCAAGGTTTTGAATTTTAAGTCTTCTAATGCCCAGTCCTCCGAACTTTTTATTTTTAGCAATGTCCTCCCATTTGATATAATGGATTTTCCTCTTTTCATCACTATCCCCCCAGAAGAAACCTCTTTGTAATTTTTCCAATAATTTAACCACTGAGATTGGCATTTGGTAGACTGACATTAGGAATAATGGGATTTGGGATAGGGTGGATTTAATTAGGATCAACCTTCCGGCCTGAGATAGAACTTTTTTCTTCCATAATGCCAACTTACTTCTGCACCTCTCAATAGTCTTAGACCAAGCAGATTTCCTCCTCAGATTGGGACCCAGAGGCATTCCCAAATAATCAATAGGTAGTTGGGCCCATTTGCAACCCACCTTAGCAGCCATATTTCGACCTTCGGCTTCTGAGATGGCGATAGCAGATAGAGTAGATTTGTGAAAGTTGATCTTTAATCCAGATATCATGTAGAAACATCTTAGAATACGTTTGATATTGAGTAATTCTTCCTCCTTGTTGATTGCAAAAATCAGCGTGTCATCTGCGAATTGCAAGTGGGTAAGAGTCTCGCCATTTTGTCCCACTTCCACCCCACTGATCAGACCAGATTGTTTAGCCCTTTGGAATAGGATATTTAAAGCTTCCGCCACGATATTGAATAGGAAAGGGGAGAGGGGGTCACCCTGCCTTAAACCTCTAGAGGGTTTAAAAGATTTTGATGGAGAACCATTAACGAGAACTGAAACTGAGGTGGAAGAGATGCAACCTGTGATCCAAGAAATCCATTTATTCTGAAAGCCCAGATTCTTCATCATAGAAACCAGAAAATCCCAGTTTACACAGTCAAACGCTTTCTCCAAATCTAACTTGAGGATGATCCCTTCTTTGTTGTTAGACTTACACCAGTGGATAGCTTCATTTGCAATAAGAATTGCGTCCACAATTTGTCTCCCTTTCATGAATGCAGTATGGGTTTCTCCTATTATATTGGGTAAGACAGCTTTCAGCCTGTTAGCCAAGACCTTGGCTAGGAGTTTATATACACAGCCTATCAAGCTGATAGGCCTAAAGTTCTGAAAAAGATCAGCCCCTGGGACTTTGGGGATGAGTGTAATAAAGGTAGAATTTAGGCTAGCCACAAGCTTTCCTGAGGCATGAAACTCCTTAAAAAACTCCCAAATGTCTTCCTTCATGAAATTCCAGGCTGCCTTAATGAATTTAAAGTTGAAGCCGTCTGGGCCGGGGGCTTTAACACTACTACAATCACTAAGACCTGCTTCAATTTCTGATAAGGAGAACTCTTTTTCTAAATCTTCAGCCATGCGAGCTGACAGAAACTTGGGAAAAGGCCCTTGGAGCTTTGGTCTGGTAGGATTTGGTTCATTGAATTTAGAGGAGAAGAAAAGAACAGCTGCTTCTTTGATAAGAGTAGGATTGTCCAATGTGGTTCCCCCAAATTTGATTATAGCCAACATATTCTTCCGGTATCTGTGGTTTGCCGATAATTGGAAGAATTTTGTATTCCTATCCCCTTCTTTCAGCCACTGAATTCTTGACTTTTGCCTCCAAAACGATTCGACTTGACCTGTAAGGTGAAAGAGCTTAGCTCTTGCATTGCGGGCGTTCAGAATTTCCATCTCACTGAGGGCTCTGGATTCACCCATTAAGTCATACTGATGAACTTCATCTTCTGCCATTTTGATGAGCCTCGAAATGTTTCCAACCTCAGTGGAACTCCACTCCTTAAGACTTTGTTTCATTGCTTTGAGTTTGGAGGCAATTTTAAAACCAGCCCATCCCGAGATCACACACTTTGACCAAGCATCTGCTGCTACTTCAAGACACCTGGGATTTGATAACCAGAAATCAAAACATCTGAAGGGTTTAGGGCCCCAATTGATTTCCTCATCTGAGATTAGTACTGGGCAATGGTCTGAAGTTAGCCTAGGTAGGCCCTTTTGAGTCAGTTTGAAGTTATCCAGGAAAGGGTGAGATACTAAAAATCTGTCCAAACGTGAAAGTGTTGGATGACTCTGAAAATTAGTCCAGGTAAACTGCCTCCCATGCATAGGTAGATCAACACAACCCAAGTTATTAACGAAGCTTTGAAAAGCTGGCATACCTCTGGAGGGCTCTCGTGAGCTGCCCTTTCTTTCCTCCTGATGAAGCACTTCGTTGAAATCGCCCCCCAAACACCAAGGTAATGAGGATGCACTCTTAATTGAGAGAAGTTCTTCCCAGAGTCTGGCTCTGAGAGTGATATCTGTAGGGGCATAGATGTTAGCCAAACAAACATCGACTTTATCACATAATCTCCCCATCGAAAGAATAAAATTCTGGTGGATAAGCTGGCTATGAAGTTGGAAGCTGGCTGGATTCCATAGAGTGATCAGTCCCCCTGCCGCACCCACTGACTGCACAAGTAAAAACTCCATCTGAGAGGATCCCCTGATAGTATTTAGAGACCAAAGGTCAAGAGAATCAAGTTTAGTTTCTTGTATGAATACTACGTCAGGCTGATTAGTTTTAATCAATTTGGCCAGGGCTTTCTTCTTTCTGGAACTCCCCATACCCCTTATATTCCATGAGATGATTTTCATTGGTAAAGATTGGATGCTAGATCACCGCTATTGAACCACCAATTAGTGCCCAGCCTCATTTTCCTTGTTGGCCAGAGCTTCTTCAGTTTGTTCCTCCTGTATTAGCCTCTTCCAAACTCCCAAGTCTGCATCTTTGTAAGTAAGACCCAACATTTTAGCTGTGTGGATGGTTTTTGTTACCTCATTTCCAGAATTTAGATCCGAATCCATTGTACTAGAGATAGGCTGCCTGGCCGATTCTTGTTCCTCTCCCTCTTTTGGTAAAATTCCTTCCTTTCCTCCTTTAACGTTGATGTTTGGTAATAGATATTGATCAGAGTTTGAGCTTTGGCTGAGCTGATACATGATCTCCCTTCTCTTCTTTCTTTGAAATGATTTATTGAGGTCCACCATGATGTCAATCCCTTGCAAACCTGGAAGGGCATGGACTGGACTGATAGGCTGGGGTGATTGGGCCGGCGTGCTGCTATTTACCTCAGGCCCATCCAGTGCTGGTTGTGGGCCTAACTCTTTTAGTTCCGTAAGTTCTGTTCTCATTAGTTGTCCCCTTGTCTGGTTCCCTTCAAGGATGACACAATCGTCTGACTTTTTGGAGGCAGAGTGTTGTCCCATCTGACTTTTTGACTTGTGTACCATATCTGGAGAAGATCTAATGTCCAGTGGAAGGGGATTGGACGCGGGAGATTGCAAATTTGAATCAACCTTGCCCTTCTCCTGGCCCACCTCCTCTGCCCGGATGTTCATCTCCTTATGTCCATATGCTTCCAACTGGACTTCCACGTCATTCTTATTTTGCGCTGGATAGGGTGCCATGTCAGAGGAGTTTTCCACGTATGATACCAGACAATCCCCCCCTCCATCTTCTTCCTCCCCATGAGTAAACTCAGGGGATTTTGCCGTTTCACCAAAACCATCCTGGAGATTATCATGGAGGAGATTCTCTTCTACCTTAATAGTGTACTCCTTGCCTTCTATGCAGCATTTTATAAGTTCAGAAATCCTTCCATGGTGAGCCGTTGCAACCAAAATCTTTCCAACATGATAAGAGGTTTCACGGAGGGTATCCACCCCTATGCTTAGTGACTCCCCCCAGAGATTACCAATTCTGAAAAAATTGTTTGCACTCCAAGCTTGGATTGGCATACCACTGCATTCTAACCAGCAGATTCTTTCAAGGCTACTTGCTTGGCCTTCCCATTTATGAACATTTGTGAACCATCTTTGGTTGCCTTCATTGTTATTGAAATCGTCTCTTTCTTCTTTGGTGGGGAATGTAAGAATGATTTGTCTAACCCCAGCTATTTTTATTTGCACCTTTGACAATCCGATGTCTGAGAAATCCTTGATGATTTTGGAAACTGGAATTCTAAAGTTTCTGGTAGCTATCGAGCTGCGTTGGAGCCATTCTATTCCAGTTGGGGCCAAATGAATCAGTTTCTGATGTTGCTTCTCAAACTCTGACTCCGCACCTGGGTTTTTTACAGCCTGCGCATAGCTTTTGCCCAAATATGTCCTTTGGTAGTAGTTTATTTGTGACCCAGCACTCTGTACCTCCCTTCTGGCCCCCTTGCTCCCTTCAAGAGTTTTGTTCTCTTTCTGCTTCCCTTTATCCAGCCCTCCTTGTTTTCCAACTTCCCTATATTTGTCGAAATCTGCATATTTAACAACCAATCTCTTGCCATCGATCCACAGGCCATTTGATCTTTCAATCGCTATTTCTGCAGCGACTGGATTGGAGTAACGTACAAATCCGAATCTCCTCCCACTTTGTTTACTCCTTTTCAGAGGGATGTAGGTGCTTGTGATTCTACCAAATCTCATAAACATACTCTCCATCCAGCTTTTATCTGCATTTTCTGGAATATTGTCTATAAACAGGGTGATGGGTGGGCTAAAGGGAGCCACGTTGTGGCCGTTCAACCTTCTGGACTGGTTTTTGTGTTTAACTGTTATCCATTCTCCATCCTCTCTCCCCTCACTTGCCTCCTTAAGCTCCTCTCTCTCTGTCCTTGTCACTGCACTAATTCCTGCTTCTTTGTGATTGTGAACAGAAGGTTTATGGATGTATCTGAAAGGGGGTGGTAAATCAGTGGGTGTGGGTGGTATTCCGGCAAATGCATGTGGGTTTTTCTCACTTTCTCTCTCTACGCCAGCCATTGGTTGTTTTTACATCCTCTTACGTCAAAACAATGTTCCGTACTGACATATGACGCTTGATTCATCTGATAGCATTTACTCGTATAACTATCTTGATATATGAATCCAATAAAATTTTGTATTTGGATATGTACGGTATACATTGCAGGGACATTTGTGATATATATATATATATATATATATATATATATATATATGTATATATATATATATATATCAGTGGGTTTCTAGTCAGGGAGCCTGGACCCAAGTTAGGTCCGGACTTTTAATCTCAGCCCTTGGATCTCATCCAAGGGTCAGGGTTTCTTCACTTAAAGGGTATTTGATTTTAAAGGGTATTTTAAGTGAACAAACCCTGACCTTTGGATGAGATCCAAGGGCTGAGATTAAAAGTCCGGACCTAACTTGGGTCCAGGCCCCTTACTAGAAGCCTACTGTGTATATATATATATATATATATATATATATATGGAAAAGCTATATATAGACTAATACTTTTTTAGATCAATATTAGACCAACATCTAAACACTTCATTCGTGATACAATTTTAATGATCTGAACCGTTCAATGTGTTTAAAACATGTTTTTAAGGGTACTCGCGAGAAATCAGCTCAAAATATTATCGAAAAGGACTTGATCTAAATAGTGGTTCATAAAACAGTTCCTGTCAGCATTTTTAACCACTGCTTGGATCAAATCCTGGATCAAATTCTTTCCGATAATATTTTAAGTTGATTTCTTGCGAGTACCCTTAAAAACATGTTTTTAATACATTGAACGGTTCAGATCATTAAAATTTAATCAGGAATGAAGAGTTTAGATGTTGGCTTAGTATTGGTTTAAAAAAGTATTGGACTCTTGAGCCTCCCCCATATATATATACTATTACAAAACCCGTGCTATGCACGGAATAAATTAAGATATTTTTTATGAATATGAATTTCATACCAAATGATATATAGTACTCAAATTTTAAAATTTTTAAAATTATTTATTTTCCTTTGTATTTTTTTATTTTTGTATTTTCAATAAGTTTTCTTATATACCCACATTTATATCTTACAAAATATCTATTTTTTTAAAGGTATCTTATCTAAATTATATTCTTTTGAATTATATTCCTTGACATTTCAACGGCAACGCACAGATGTGTTCTACAAATAAAGAGTATATGATATTGACCATAACCTGATCTTAAATTTAGGCTTCTAACTTTTTACTTGTATTTTTTTTTTTTTAGGTGCTACGTGGTAAGCTCGATAGGATTTTTCATAGAAATGCCACCACAATAACCTATGCATATTTCATTTTTTCATTTTGAACTTTCAATCCAAATTGATGAAACATTAAAGAAAGTTAATATCATTTTATTTATGCATCTCTATATGCAAATAAAGATGGCAATACTCTATTGTTTGGAGGATAAAAATAAAAATATACATCAAAATAGTAGTTCATTTTAAACCTGTACAGATACGATTGCAAAATATGTTGAACTAAATTAAAATATGCTGAACTAAATTACCTGT
Source organism: Arctostaphylos glauca (assembly GCA_019985065.2). NCBI lineage: Eukaryota > Viridiplantae > Streptophyta > Magnoliopsida > Ericales > Ericaceae > Arctostaphylos > Arctostaphylos glauca. Next base: position 40,559,956 of record JAHSPW020000001.1, read on the forward strand.
AAAAATATATTTGGTGGTAAGAATGAATTCCTTGAACAATATTAAAAATATTAAAAGATTAAAATAAGGATGAGATTCACTTAGCAGATTATGAAGATAATGTGCACTAATAAGAAAAATATGAACCAATGAAATTTATATAATAAAAAATCTTTTAGCAATATATAGAAACGAAGTTATATAGAAATAAAATATAGATGATTTTAGGTTTTCTTTAAATTATTTATTTTAAATGCCTGTGTCTTGATTTTCCCCCTAAAAGGATACTAAATTCCTCCCAAGAAAGAAGTTATTTTGCTAATATTTTTATTTCCTATGTACATAATAAATTAACAAATCTAACTCTAATATGAAATCCCCGTATTGATTTCCCCAGCCCCCAAAAGGATACTAAATCCCTCCAAGGAAAGAGAGATTATTTTGTTAATATTGTTATTTCCTATCTACATAATAAATTTGCAAATATAACTTTCATTTAAATTTAATCTTGATTGCGTATACTTTTTTTGAAGTATTATTCACCTTAAATATTTTTTTTTTTGGAAATAATACCATAACAATTACATTTACTTCCAATTACAAATTTGATTTGATATTAGTTTTTTTATTAATACCTGGTTTTTTGTGGTGCCACGTGTCGCGCTCAGGGCGACTCTTACGAAAAGTCGCCCTGCAATAATATATAGTATATATATATATATACAGTAGGCTTCTAATCAGGGAGCCTAGACCCAAGTTAGGTCCGGACTTTTAATCTCAGCCCTTGGATCTCATCCAAGGGTCAGGGTTTCTTCACTTAAAGGGTATTTGATTTTAAAGGGTATTTTAAGTGAAGAAACCCTGACCCTTGGATGAGATCCAAGGGCTGAGATTAAAAGTCCGGACCTAACTTGGGTCCAAGCTCCCTGACTAGAAACCTACTGTATATATATATATGAGAAGAACCTCATTTTAGCAAAATGAGGGATCCCTCAATAGAAGCTCACTATATATATATATATATATATATATTAGCATATCTGTACTACAATTGATTTTCATGGAAAAAGAAATAAAGAATTAAGTGATGGATTACTAACAAACTAGGGAAACACCAAAGTTGTGCTCTCCTATTCGTTTAGTTTTATGAAATATGCAAGCGCTATAGCCCACGAATGGGTGTAGACGTGTATTTTTTTCCGTCTCGATCATGAACATTTTGTTTCAGTATTATCTCGTAGGGGTCTTAATATCTTGGATCAAAACAAGCTTAAATTATTATTAATTTTTTGTGCGTGTTTAATTTGATTCATTTCAACTAGTGATCACACTTTGACGATTTCATATAATCTAAAAACAAATGAGTTAAGTTATACATATTGTGCCAAAAAAAATTTGTTCTTTTTGTAAATAGAAAAATGCAAATTATGATTCTTTCTATAATTCTTAGCTGCAACGCTATTACGATTCACCGGCTTGTTTTACCTACCTTTTTTGTTTCGGAAAGGAGTTAATAATAGAATCACTTTGCTCAACCGCAAGTGTCTGTGCTTGGACGACTGATCTATTTTCTTGAAGGGACTGGTTTCGGAGTTAGGAATTCAAACTATAATCTCGTATACCGGTCTTGTATTCTCTCACTACCTCATCGATATAAGAAAATGTGCCTCATTTTCCTAGATGGGTTCGGCATGTTTTTTAGGGTTAAGCCCAAGCTTGTGACGTGGTCCGACTTAACCCATAGCTCCACAAGGCAAAAAGGCTTGCTTGAGGGGAATCATAGTGCTAGACAGGCCCACTTATTTAGTTTGTTGTACGGACCAGTGGGCCCGGCCCAAACAAGGAAATTACCGGAATGCCTTTATGTCACATGGCGACACGTGGCTTCTTGAAAGCGACGGGACAGAGAACCGGAAAAAAGAGGAGGGGAAGAGGAAGAGGGCGATCAAACGCGCAGGGAAGAAGTTTCGATTCTTCCTCAAACGGTTCGTACGAGATCTAGAGTAGGGTTTTGGTGTACGAAGCTTCCGAGGGTGACTCCCTTACCTTCTACGGTAATTCTTGCACTCGCACTTTGAATTGAGAACGTGTGAGAGACCGCATCACTGCTCCATTTATTTTTTTAGTTTTTCACGTGTGCCTGACTGTTTTGATGGTGGTATGTCGATAAAATTTGCATTTGAAATATTGCTGCTTTTCATTTTTAGTGATGGTTGCTAAATCTGGAAGTTGGGATGTCCGCATTACTGGAATGCTTCGATGTAATTTGGGAAATTCTTTGAATGAGTGACTGTTTCATTATTGATTTCGAATATTTATATCCATTGATGGTATTCTTTGTACTGAGATGCGATTTAATGAAGGGTCGTAAGATAGCATTTGTATTTATGCAACGATGACAAAAGGGAACCTGAGACTTGTGTCAGTTTCCTTTTCTGTATTGAAAGAACCGCCAGACGTCAGAATTGGGATTTAAGTTCGTGTAAATTGTTACCACATTTGTGTTTCTTTCTGCAAATGTGGACCTATGCCATGCGATGCCGGGTAAAGTTCATCAAACTATTGTTCCTAGTTATAGGATGTGGTGATTGCTGGATTTGGTTATCTCTTTGCTGTATATCTCCTTAGTATCTTTTCGGTTAAATATGAGAAGAGCCTATGTTGGTGAAGTTAAGAGTGAGGATATCTAAGAATTAGGTAATTTAATTATCCAGGAACTATTTAAGTTGTTGTCTGATGGATACGCAGTGAGATGGGAGGAAAAGAAAGCGAAGTTTTAAACATTACATACTTTACACTACGAGTGACAATTGAATGTTATTGTTCCATGGTTTCTCCCCAGACCTACCAAAGGAAGAAATTCGAGCTGGTCTTTTTCCTTTGCACACCCACTAAAACATCTAATGGTTGAAAACGACAGTGATGAGGCTACTCAATCACTTAGAGAGTGTAGTACTCGATACGGTGGTAGCATTTGAAGGCTTGCCCTTGAATGTGTAGTGCTATTTGTGTAGAAACTTCTCCAATGTGTACGAGACCTTTTACCCTTTTCTTTTTGCGGATTTGGTGCAGACTGATAGGTTACTTGTAAATAGGTGGCAAGTTTAAAATAATGATTAATTTTTGTCCCACATCTATACCATTATGCATATTTCATTGGTTCACGTGGTCAATGGATCTATTTATTCCAGAGTGCAACTTCTGTTGAGAAGGACGAGGTGCATGAGACAGTTTCGGATTCAGCATCTGATATGCCTTGCAGTTGACATAGCCGTTGATGAACAGAGAAGAACTGAAATGAAGATAAAGATACCTAGCATTCTGTGTGGCAGTAGTTACATTTGATGTAAATATTTGGTGCACTGTTCTATACTCCATAAGTCCCATGTGAAACTGAAACCTAATAACATGTTCAGGCATATCAGGTTTGCGTTGATTGTGTAGGCATATATCAGGTTCAAGGAATCAAGTAGACATTTTGTACTTGACTTTTTGGAATCATTTTCTTTTTTCTCCCCCTATGCTGTAGACAAGTGTCATGCAAAGGAGGAAGGGCACAGGATAACACTGAGGATTGTTGATTATTAAACTGTTGTGAGTAAGAGCCTAAGAGGTACTTTTCTATTCAAGAACATTCTTAATCTTGTGAGTCAGACTTCCATTTCTAACTTTACAATGTTAAATTAATACTCTTTGGTTTTGTTTATTTACTGATGTTCACCTGTGTTCAGTCTTGATGGGGAAAGAACGCATAAGGACTTGTGTTAAGAGTGGCAAAGGGGACAAGCTCTCAGTTCCACCTGGTTTTGTGTCGCTTACATCGTTTAAGCTTAAGAGGGTAGAAAATAGTGAAAAGATATGTAGTGCTATGTTCTTGGGGAGTAAATCTGAACCAGAACAAGTACACTTGGACATTTCCTGCAGTGTAACTGACAGTGCAATGCTTAAACGGTCTCTCAGCGGCAGACCGTGGATATGTCATGATGAGTACACTTCCAGCCCTGCGGAAAGTGAATCGGAACAGCTTGACACGGTGATCTTTTTTATGTTTATTGATGTCATGCATTGCTTAATGTGAGTTTGTAAATTGATGCTGCGGGATATTTTTTATGAATGAGCGGAAATAGATGTGATGTTGTTTGATATGCTGTAATAAGGGTTAGTGGGCAAATGTAATGCTACAAGGCCATGTTTGATTGGCATGATAATTGTGGGGATATATATTCCTGTGGGACCAAACTAGTAGTGATGAGACTAGCAATACGTCATTCTCTAAGGTAATGTGGATCTTCTGTGTTTAGGATTGGTTGACCAACAAATATGTAATCCCTCCACCAATTATTGCATTCGAATGCCATAAATACGCTATCATGGGATTGGCAATCCCCGATGCCTATCAGCGTTTCTTTTGTAGCTTGCATTGTTTTGCTCTTTGTCAGTATATGCATAATGTAGGGTAGCTGAGTAGAGTGTAGCTAACGTTAAACTTCTTTGCAGAATCTCCCGTCAGAGACTTGCCTTCCCAAAGGGGTGATCCGTGGATGTTCTAGTTGTAGTAACTGCCAGAAGGTTTTTAGATACCAAGTTATCTGATGTTATTTAGTTGAATGCTGGTTTCCTATGTGTTACTATATTAAACTAGCTTCTCTTGCTTTAAGCTCATAATCAACAACTCTCATGTATCGAAGTTTTGGAACAGGTCATTGCAAGGTGCCATCCAGAAAGGGCGTGCGTGACTGAACTTGAAGAGGCTCCCGTTTTCCACCCATCAGAAGAGGTGTTTTCTTATAACTACATAAAAGAGTTTATTAGTTTCATTTTCTGCCTTGACTTATGTTCTCATTTTATTTTGTTCAATTTGGAGATTTTGCAGCCAGATATTAAATACTGTCTGTGTGCGGTTTGGAATCTTCTTTCAGGAATTTGCAGACATGCTTGGGTATATTGCAAGCATACGTCCAAAAGCAGAATCCTATGGAATTTGCCGTATCGTTCCTCCTCCTTCCTGGCAACCACCATGCCTTCTGAAGGACAAGAACATATGGGAAAGTTCCAAGTTCACTACCTATATTCAGCGGATTAATGAGCTTCAACGTGTGTATTCAGAGAGTAAGCTTCAGGGAATCAACAAAAAGATGATGAGAAAAAGGAAGAGAAATGTGGAAGTGAGTTTGGAATGCAGATCGGGTGAAGGGTGTACTGGAGACCCTGATGAAACTGGGAATCGTGCTGAACGATTTGAATTTGAACCTGGTCCAGAGTTCACATTGGAAACTTTCAAGAAGTATGCAGATGATTTCAAGGGGCAGTATTTTTGCATGGAGGGGAAGGCTACAGATTTAGATGATAATTCCTTAGTAATGGAGAACCAGTGGAAGCCATCAGTAGAAATTATCGAGGGTGAATACAGACGGAATGTTGAGAATCCATCTGAAGAGATAGAGGTTTGTTGGAGTAAACAAGACAAGCCCCTTGATAAACTGTTTTATGCACTTTTTGTTTATTTGGCGGCTTACTTAGTCACTCTGTTAATGATGTTTTAGGTGCTTCATGGTGCTGAGGTGGATTCTATAGTCTTTGGAAGCGGGTTTCCGGCAGTATCAAATTCAGCTGACACATCTGAGTATCCCAAATATGCAGAGTCTGATTGGAACTTGAATAATATCCATCAGTTGCCTGGTTCTCTTCTTGCTTTTGAGAGCAACAACTCTTCTGGCATTTTGCGCCCTCGGCTCTCTGTAGGAATGTGCTTTTCATCGAGTTGTAGGGTGAGATTCTGAAGCTTTCAATGCCCAGGAATGAAACAACTTTTTCAGTTCTCCGGCCATCCAATTTGAATATTCAAGTTTATATTTTTGTATTTTGAATTCCTTGCTATCTGGCTAAGCAGAACATGTTGGTTCATACAGTTGTTTGGATACTGATTGATTTAGTTTAACTGTTTACTTTGGTTAACAGAGAGTTGAAGAGCACCACTTGTACTCAATGTGTTACATGCATTTGGGTGCTCCTAAAGTATGGTACAGCATACCAGGGCAATACTACTTTAAGTTTGGGGCAGCCTTGAAGAAGTACTTTCCCAACTTGTTAGTAGAAGATCCTGAGTTGCTTCATAAAATGGTGGGTAATGATCTCCTTGTTATGCTCCTGCATCATGCTAGTACCTTGTTGTGTTGTTCAGAAGTTTTGATGAGATCCATCAAGCATGTTTAAGACTAAGTTTAGGCCTCTATCTTAGTATTGGCCAAAGACAATGGCTTTATGTTATAAATTGTATTCTTTGAATCAGATAATTTATGAATTCACATTAGAAAGGTAAAATGTAAATTGGTAGTTTTAGATAGATTAAATTAGCAACATCATAAATCATTTATTCTCTCTCTCTCTCTGGGCTAGTTGAGAGGCATATTTGAGTCTATGAAAGCTGTTATATAAGATATTTCTGGCCGAATCATGATGTCCAGATTTAACCCTAAAGAATGTGCTATCGGTTCTGGTATTGCTTTTCATAATACATGACGTGATGTTCATTGAGGGTTTCCTTTATGTATCTCTTCTGAAAGAGGTGATAGTTGCTATATTGCCAAGTGTTACTTTAGAATGTAAAGGGTTTAGGCTAAGAAGTACTAGACAGGACGTGTGGACTGTAGCTTTAGCTAACCTAGGATTATGGTAGAATTAGGGAGGATGATATAGTAACTTGGTGGACAATACCCAAGAGATTCCAGAAGTGAGCATTTAGAATATTGACAGTGACTGAATAAATCATTTAGTTTTAAATTTTTATGTAACTAATGTTTTTAAAATAAGACTTGTGTATTAATCAATTAGAAGAAGAAAAATTATTTCTCAGTGGTGTATTAGTAACGGTCAGCTGTATCATGCATATGCAATTGTTTGTGCAGGTCATACAGCTCTCCCCCTCCATATTGAAGTCTGAGGGTATTCCTGTCTATCGCTGTGTGCAATATTCTAGGGATTTTGTCCTTGTGCTCCCAGGAACGTATCATTCAGCATTTGATTGTGGCTTTAATTGTGTTGAAAATGCCAAGTTTGCTCCCTTTGACTGGTTACCCCATGGGCAGAATGTTGTGGAACTGTATGCTGAACAAGGTAGGAAGACATCAATCTCCCATGATAAGCTCTTGCTTGGGGCAGCGAAGGAAGCTGTGAGGGCACAGTGGGAAATCTCATGGTTAAAGAAGGACAACAAAGATAATCTAAGATGGAAAGCTGTTTGTGGAAAGGATGGGATCTTAGCAAAGGCACTGAAGGTAAGCCTCTAGGTTCAGTTAAGTGTTATTGTTGCCAACAAAAATAGATGCCCTTTGATGTGAATTCCACATTTCTTCCTTTTCTAATGAATATGAAACATGCGATCCTAACTATTCGAGCAGTGTTTGGTCTTGCGGATTTGTTTTCTTCCAGCTACTTTTGCATTTGGCGTTGCTGTCTTGCCTTTCTCAAATTTAGTTGGAACAAAATTTGCTTCGTTTTGTGTTCTCCATACCAGCCTTGTTTCCCTATGCTGATATGCCTTGCCATATTTCAGAAGTTAATATTAAACCAAGTTCTTGATATCTTTTTCTTGCATAGTCACGAATCAAGCAGGAAGGCATAAGGAGGAAATATCTTTGTAATTCCTCACAATCACGAGAGATGGAAGCAGACTTTGACTCTACCAGTAAAAGGGAATGCAGTATATGTTTCTATGACTTGCACCTTTCTGCTACTGGTTGTCCATGTTCCCCAGGCAGATATTCATGCCTAAAACATGCAAAGCAGCTGTGCTCCTGTGCTTGGACTTCTAGATTTTTTCTCTTCCGTTATTCCATCATCGAATTAGATGTCCTTGTCGAAGCTTTGGAAGGGAAATTAAGTGCAGTATATAGATGGTCTAAAGACAAGCTTGGATTGACCCTTTATCCTAATGTCCCCAGAGATAAGTTGCGAGTACCCACTCTTGTTGGAGATACATTACCCTTTGCTGGAGAAAAACAAGAAGAAGTTACATCTTATATTGCGGCCGTGACGAATAGCATATCTAGGACTTCCATAGCTAATTTGGGTCCAGAATTGGGCCCACCACTGCTCCATGCAACATCCTTGGGCAAAGAGAGAGAAAATATGAGAGCATCTACAGGAAGTTCCCTTGGTCTTGGCTTTCATTTGAAGGAAAAGGATAGCTTTCTAGCTCATCTCAGTCAAGAAGACAAGGCACATGAGAGTGAAAAGGAAAGCTTTCATGCTGCGCGAAATTTTCTATCTCGCCTGGGAAGAGAAGCCAAGAAATGTGAGAGTGAGCAAAGTGTTTTGGAGAGCACTAGTGCAGGTATTGGGGAAAGTCCCGGTGAAAAAATAACAGACAAGTCATCTTCTTTTCAAATTGATGTTATTCCTATTAGCGACGAGGAGGGCGAGTAGCCGTGAGTCTCCAGTACTGTGAGTTCGACTTGATTTTCTGTTCTGTGATTTTACTGCCTTGTACCATTTTTATAAATGATTGTAAAGCTGATGTAGTCTTCTATCTTAACTGTGTATATTGTAGTATGTAGGCCATTTGATAGGCGTTACAACAATGTGCCGAGCTTGTAAACTAAGACTTCTTTAAGGTGTTCAATGACATAAATTCGTGGGTTTATATTGTCCACCACTAATGCACGTTTTAGAGCTTTTGTTGATGCAGATGTTCGTCTGGGAGTAGTCACAAGACTCGTTTTATATTGGGAACACTTTGGAAACATTTATGTTGAAAAAATCCAGGGCATGTCCTCCAAATCTTGGAATGCTGTAGGTACGCACCAAGTACTTTTCTTCATACTTCAGTTATTAGTACCATCATTTTCAGTGTTGCTATCATTGTTTATCTTTTCCTGGTTGTCATCTTCATCATCCTAGTAATAATCAGTCTTCGGATAAGTTCATACTTGATGGGTTAACTGAAATGAAGCACCCGGATCAACTAGATTTATATTTGATGGGGTAACTGCACCACTCTTTCGTTTCTCTTTCTTGGTTTTATGAAGAATGTGTTTTTTTGTTTTCCTCATCTAGGGTTGTTTTGTTCTCATCCTTCCCCCCTCCCTTTATACATTGTGTTGAAGACACATGAGACTGGAATATTTTCTTTTTCCTTTTTTCCGCCATGGCACATGATCAATCGTCATCTCAATTTGGGCAGCATGAGTTATCCATTATTAGTTTACTAACCTACGTTCATCTTGATTAACTTCAAAATCCTTATTTTGATACCACAGAAGAACCTTCTGGTTCATCTGCATCTCCTTCACTAATTAATTGTATACCATATTGCTGGGTTCTCTTGCATTATTCTTTGGGTAGGGGAAAAAGTTGGAATCTAGACATTTGTTTAGAATGATTAGACTTTTGTTGTGGAAAATAAATTAAGCGTTAGCAACGTTCCGTAGCTTCTATTTATAGCGTTAGAAGAATGAGACTCCAGACTGACCTAATGAGTATAAGGAAATTCATGGAGTGGAGTCCCACTTTCCTCCCTGAGGGGCCTCATGTTACTGTCCAGTGCCGAGAAGTGAAAGCCCCTTGATATTAATATCATCTGTTCGGCTTCTCTCCGGTCTTTAGTAGGAGTGGTGGGGGTGTCTTATGGAGTCCCCGCCTCAGTTGTAAGTCAAGGGTTCAGATTTTGTCTATCCATCTGAAAAAAAAAATAATAAAAAAAAAAGCATTCCATCTGATATTTAGGTTGGGGTTCTTTTCCTTATAGCCCATTTTGGGTTTGTGAGTGATGGAATCTAGACCTCTGACTTGCGAAAATTGTCGACAATTCTGTGCTCGGGACTGCACCCTTTTGTCCAAACCTTTACATTTTAGCTCCAACAAGTGCTTTTCTTCGATTTCCCCCAACAAATGAAGTAGATGCAATGGACAGAGTAGTAATTCGAGTGGCCAATCACGCTGTCTATTAGCCAAGGTTTTGTTTAAATTTGGGGCAAGGTCTCGTATGATGTGGTGCAACACCCCAACTACGAAATAGTTGTATGTAAACCGCTAGTGAGAAATTCAAGGTAAATGGCCTAGTATTCCAGTCCATCAAATGGATTGGACGTCCAGTTTCTGCCGTTTGTAAGTCTCTCAGTCTGACTTTGATGATTGGATCCCGATTGATATGATATTGAAACACATTTTTTTTTCAAAAAGGAAGTACTAACACTGGATTGCAATTCACTTATTTCATTCAGAGAAATGCTATTCGCAAGGAACCACGTAGGGAATTGCGCAAGGATCATATGGCGGAAGTCTTTCTTTGCTTGAAAAAGGTTCTTCTTTTTTCACACCCGCCATGTGATCCTTGTGCGATTCCCTGCGGGGTTCTTTGCGAATAGCATGACTCTTTCATTCATTAAAATCATTATTGCAACACTATATATAAATTCATTCATCTATCATCTAGGATCTAATCAATGTGATTTTTGACGTAATTGATGTTCTCGACAAGATATAAAAAGTGAACTGAAACATCGAAGTGGGCCTGGTAAGATACCAGAGATGACAGCTGAGTGGAGAGGGTGCGCTTGTCCAGCTAAGTCCAGATTCTTTTGATAAAGGTGATGATGGCTGGCTCAGGTACTTGATTTTTACTTCAGTTTTAACCTCATAGAATACGTTCATCCGTAATACCAAAATCATTTTCAGTCCTTTTTATGACTTGCTACAGTTAAAGTGAAAAAGAAAAATGTTGTAGCACTGATATGGGTGGGAGTTTGTGTGTGCAAATCATAACGGGGTGCGTATACTCTTGTCAGCTGAAATGGGTTAAAAAGATGGAAAATGTTAACAATTGTCTATTATACGGTGGATAATATGTAAAAAACACATTAATATTCGTAAAATGTGTATTAATATTCATAAAACGTGTATCGATATTCATATTTAGTTGACCTTATGTGTATATTATTCACCGTTTAATGGAGCGGTGGTTAATAAGACCTTAAAAAAATAAGATAAGGCCTTGACTAAATTTCTCTTATGCTTGTTTGGGAAGAAAAATGGACAACTCAAGGTCCAATGTAAATGAACTGTTAGATGATAAATCTTAAATGGATATGTTTTCTAAACGAATGATGGATGCCCCATCTTAGTGTTGACATAAATGATGCAAACGTCAAGTTTTTTAAAATGCCTATTTTTTATAACTCGTATGTGGAAATGGGTGCCCTGCAGTGAGGGACTCACTACGCCCACGTAGTGAGTCCATTTGATCGTTCATTTCAATAATAGACAGTTCAGATTCAAATTAGTATTTATTAATTATTTTTACAAATAAATATTAATTTGAATCTGAACCGTCCGTTGTCGAAATGAATGACCGGATGGACTCACTACACCCATGTAATGAGCCCCCTCACTACAGACACCCCAATTCCCTCGTATGTACACGTGTTTTGTGACAACTTCAAAAAGAGAAAAATTTCTCTAAGTCCAAGGACCTCCGCTAAAGCTTCATTTATCCATTATTTATGGTATTGAATTAAAAAATTTGATCTGTTGAATTGAAGTGTTAAGACCATGATTTATAGGGTCAAATTTCAATATGTCGAGGCAAAATTTATATCTTCGTAAATTGTCTTTATTTTGGTTGTGAAGTTGAGTATCTTAAGTGCAAAATTATAAACAAAACCCCACAACACACTATATTCGGGCATTGACTTCTCCAACCCAATCTTCCGTAGGGTCATTCCATTCTCTACGATTTCCAGAGTAAAATTACAGCTAAACTGCTAATAATTAGTAAAATAGGGAGGATGGATGTATTTGTTAAAATATCAGGGGAGATTTCTGTACTTTTCAGAAACTTTCAATGCAATGTACCTTTTTCTTGTTTTTGTTTTTTCCTTTGCTGTAAATTCTATCTTTTCAAGGGGGAGTCCGTACCGCGAAAAGTCCTACCGCTCAATTTGGGAAGGGTGTGGGTCCTACCTCCTCTCCGAGCTCTTTGACCGTTGGGGGTCCCTCCTAAAGATGGTAAAACAGGACAAGTGGAATTCTGATGTGGACGCGACAACCGACATTTTACGGTTCACTTTAATACACTCTGACACCTAATTTGAGCTCGGGTACCTTCTTTAAAAATTTATTTGAGATCCATTTGTTACATAAATAAATAAATAAATTAAATTAGTATATTTTTTCAAAGATAGTTAAGTTTTCAAATCAAATTCGACCGAGCTTCTACGTAACTCGTTCAATTATGCTGGGTAAAAAATTCATATTGCTCGAGGTCGGCTCGTAATTGACGAGGTTAAAGTTAAACTTGAACATTATTCTGAAAACTTATTAATGTTTCTTAAATCAAACTTGATATTCAACACTTTGGCTTGTTCGCTTCGTTTCATTTCTGGTGCGCGGCATGAGAATGGGTGTATTTGGCTTGTGGTTTGTTTCTGTTTTTTTATTTATTTGTTGGCTAATGAAAGTAAGTGATTTGGCTTAATTTATTTTTTGGACCCATATATTTCTGACCGTTGCTGCCCTTTCTCATCAGACTCTGTACGGTGAGAAAAAAGCTGAAATTACCCTTCAAGCGTATGGCGTGTGGTATGTAAAAAATGGGCTGTTTGGGTTGTAGATCCTTCTGAATATAGGGAGTTGCTTCTGAGAGCTGCTACTCACACCCCCCGCCCGGCAAAATAGCGGGGGGTCCACAGTGGATTTTACATAAATATCCCCATGGTTATGCTGGGTTTTTGTTTTTGTTTTTTTTTGTTTTTGTTTTCCACAAGCACTTAGTTTTTTGTATTTGCTTATTTTTATTTTAACTATTTTTGTGGTATCAAAATACATTTTATGTTGTGAAAATTTTTAATTTAAAGAAATATAAAAAATTTATCAATGATTAAAAATAATATTTAAAGATTAATCCGAGCTCGGTTATTAAAAATATTATTATTTTTAATTTTTTAAGTGTTTCATGATACTTAAAAATTTAAGTGTGAATATTTAAATATATATATTTTTAATATTTAAAAATGTTCTGTGGTACTTAATTTTTTTTATTTTTTTCAATTCTTTTTTTGTTTGACCATAACGAAAAATATAAGTGTTCCGTGATACGAAAAAAGGGGCCAAAATTTTGAAATATCATTTTTACTTAAAAGTTATATTTTTATGTTCCACTATAATAATTAGTACTTAAAAGTTATTTAACAAAATATAGAAGTTAAATAAATGTTACATACTTTCTTTTTCCAATTACTAAGAATTAATCACATACTTCTCACAATGTTACATTACTGAGAATTAATTATTTCGTGACTTTAATTTTTTTTTACCAAAAATAATAAACGTAAGAATGCATATTTCCAAACACTTGAACCTTGGACCTTTTTTTTTTTTAGCAAGAAACTTTACTACTTGAATTAAATCACAAACTTGATTAAATTGCTTCATATTTATTATTTATTATCATCTCCGTAAATTCTTTCTCATTAAAGAAGAGTTACTTTTTTAACAAAAATAAATAAAAAGAATAATTTTTTTCAAATCTCAAATAAAAAATAATTTATGCATCAAATAATTAGCATGTTGCAACTTAATACACAAGGTACACCAGTGGGGTCAACCACATCCAGTAAATCGAGTATTTAAGACATATCACGCGAATCGGTATGAATCTTACAGTATAAAAATTTATATGTGAAATTCTAAAGGTCTGAGCATGTTTCTGATAGTTTTTCATCTTTTGCATCTCGCATTATCGGATTGGAAGACAATAAAATACTCATCTTCAAGGTAAAAAAAATAACTATAGATAACTTATTGACAAAAATATTAATTTACAATAATATGATTTTTCTCTTGATACTTGGTTTCTCTACATAAATGACAAGTCAGAGAGTTAGAGAAATAAGCAATCTCAGTAGGAGAAATTAAAAATTAAATTTCATATTTCTCTTTTTTTTTCTCTATTTATAGATGTGAGAAAATAGTTAAAAAAAATATATATAATAAATAATTAATGAGGAGGAGTAAAGAAGTATTGAAAAATGAGAAATGCATTGGAAAATAAAATTTGGATAAGGAGGGTTTTAATCCCCTACTTCTTATAATGTTATAATTACTAAGAATTAATTATTTTGTACTTCACACTTTAATTTTTTTTACCAAAAATAAAAAAGTAAGAATGCATATTTTCAAAAACTTGAACATTGGACAAACTTTACTATTTGAACTATATCACAATTTGATTAAATTACTTCGTGTTTATTATTTATCATTATCTCCGTAAATTCTTTTATTTAATAAACTTATTTAATACCTACAAAATATTTAAGAGGTGGTTTTTTTTTTTTGAAATATCATTTGTAATTGTCATAAACATATTACGTGATGTATTATATTTTTTATGTTCCACTGTAATAATTAGTACTTAAAGTTATAAATTAAACAAAATAGACAAGTTAAACAAATGTTACATACTTTCTTTTTTCAATTAGCATTTTCATAAATTAATCAGCACTTTAACTCTTAATATAATTGCCATCAAGATATTTTGTCGCTTCATAGTTATGGAAACCACTCGAAACCTTTAAACCCCACATGAGTGTGACAGTTTGTATGTTCCTCCTCTTTCACAACCAATAATACACTTCGGGAGCTTGTTGCCTTTTAAGAAAGTCAAATTTTTTATAACAACCACAATACAACTTGATTAACTTGCTTAATGTTTATTATTTATTACCATCTCTGCAAATTTTTTCTGATTAAAGAAGAGTTATTTTTTCAAGGAAAATAAAAAATTTATTTTTTTGAAATTTCAAATAAAAAATAATTTACGCATCAAATAATTAGCATGTCACGACTTAATACATAAGATACACCAGTGGAGTCAACCACATATAGTAGCTCGAGTATTTAAGACATACCATGCGAATTGGTATGAATCTTGTGGTATAAAAATTTACATGTAAAACTCTAAAGATCCGAGCATATTTTCAGTGGTTTCCCATCTTCTGCGTCTTGCATTATCGGATAAACATTTAAATTACTTCATGTTTATTATTTATTATCATTTTCGTAAATTTTTTTATTTAGTGAACTTATTTGATACCTATAAAATATTTATGTAAATTAGAACACAAAAATCTAACAAATATCTAGTTTAAGAATAACAAAATATAATAAACTGTGTACATCACAAAAAATACACAATAAATTGTGAATTGATTAAAATAAAATGAAAATTTCACTATACCTTAATGAATAAATTTTAAGGATAAATGTAGCATCCAATTTTATGAGTTTTCATAAAAAAATAAAGAATTAGTGTGAAGATAAAAAATTTATTGGTTAAAAAATTTAAAATTTTAACCATAAGTTAATTGATAAATTTTAAGACTAATTACGACCTCTAATTTTATGAGTTCTTAAAAAAAATAAAGAATTAGTATGGAAATAAAGAATTCAATTAGTTTATTTAAAAAAAACCCCTTATTATTTAAAATTTATTTATTTATTAAAAATCAATGTCAAATTGTTAAAAGAATAAGAGTGGCAGTTTTGTAATTTACATGGAGAGGGAGAATGACATTTTTGTAATTTGGTGAGGAGGAAAGGGAGAGTGGCATAAATAAAAAAGGTTGGGTATTTGTTGAGGAGGGGCATGAGTTTTGTCCTTGGGGAGGGGTGAGTAGCAATTTACAATGTAATAATCTGGGAATACCATGGAAAATTTTGGAACATCCTACATTTTCGTCCAAATGGTGTATGTCCAACAAGTAATAATTTTTATCCCAAATAAGACAAGGGCAATATGGTCATTTATCCGTCAAAGTCAAAGAAATTACTTAATTTATTCGGTCAAACAACACAATAAATAAATTAGTCCAAATGGCATCAACTACTTTTATATTTATTCCAAACATTATAAATAAATAAACCAATAAAAATCATAGGCCAAATGGACCCAATATCATGTGGTTGGTTAATTTTCTTTTGAAGAAAACTACAAACAAAATTTTTGTATATATATTTAGATATAAATACGTTTAAAAATATTCAATGAACATAAAAAAATTTATTATTTCTGACAATTTTTCTTTATTCTTTTATTGTAGGCTTTCTCTTTGTTTTTGTGGTTTTTCCTTTTATCTTTTCAGAATTTTGGTTTTGACGTGGGATTTTTGTGGACCGGACCGAAAGTAAGTTATTCTTTAAGCCGACATGAGTGACAGGCATGCACGTGGCGATTGAACTGTGGCTGGATCGGGTCCACTAGGGGTCTAATCGAACGTCTCGTCAGATTGACTGCAGAATGCGGGATTCTCGTACGAGTCTTCCCCCTTTTGAATTCCGTGTGCGTATGTTCGCTATCGGACTGCTGTTCTAAACACAACACAAGAAGTAAATGGATCCTCAGGTCCGGTTCAAGTTCGTTTTTTAGACCCTTCTTATGTCTATTTCTATGATTCACACCACCTTTATTCTTTTTAATTATTTAAAATATTATCTATGTAAAAAATTATACGAAAAATTGTTCAAAATAACAAATTTAAACTAATTTGACTCATTAAAAACATATTAATTTAGTTTATGAGTCAGGATTCATTATTTGAGAAGTTTTAATCCTTGAGATTTTTTTATAGACGAATTTGTCTCTAAACGTAAAGAAATAATTTCATCTGATAACATTATTATTTTGAAAATTAACAAATAGCATTGTTTATTAAGATAACTGTTAAAAGCGACAAAATATGTTAACTAATAAACACTAACTTTATCTTATAAAATTATCATTTTAAAATTAAAAAATAATGTTATTTCCTTAATAGGCGAGTCAAATAATATTATATGTTGATTTGATATAAAACATAAAACATATAATTTTATCTGATAACATTATTACTTTGAAAATTAATAGATAACATCATTTGTTAGGGTATCTGTTTAAATCGACAGAAATGTTGACTGATAAACACTAATAGATATAGTTATTTAATAAAACAGATAAAATTATTTGTTAAGGTATCTGTTAAAAGCGAAAAATAATATTAATTGATAAACACTAACATGCAACTTTATCTAATAAAATTATTACTTTTATATTTAACGAACAAATAATGTTATCGTTTGTTTACTAGAGAAGTATTTTAGAACTTATATGCTAAAATAATTTTCGTTCATAATTTAGTTTGAGATGGACTTATTGCGCAGAAGTCTATTGTTATGAACTTTTGACCAAATCTCTCAAAATTATATTTGTCAAACATCAACTATATTATAGTCTTTTTCTTAACACGATAAAAGTATTTCGAAATCATATTAATCCATTTATACTGCAGTTTCTTGTAGTGCGCATATCGTGTGAACAAAATAATATAATTTTACTTATTTTGTCTTTGAAATTATATCGTTTTAATCCTATGCATTTTTATAATAATTTGCATAATAAATTAAAACAATATAGTTTTAATGATAAAACAGGTAAAATGAAATAAAACAAAGCTAACACAGTAAGCATAGTAAAAAACTATATTTAAAAAAAAAATCATATTTCTAAAACTATATTAGTATTATTTCTTACTTTTTGAATTTTTTTATCAAGATGAATAATTAATTACAAAAACTTTGCACGAACTTGATAAAAATTAAAAAAATGAAGAAAAAGACATTAATATATTAAAAAAATTAGGCCAAGACATTGAAGCAAGCTTGCTCACTCCCTAAACTGAAGAGACTAGAAACAGACAACGTGGTGTCAGCACATCTCTCTCTCTCTCTCTCTCTCTCTCTCTCTCTCTCTCTCCAGATGTCCATAAAGGTAAGGTATAAGTTTAGACGTGCAAGACGATAATTTAAAAATAAATGGTGAAGAAGAAGGGTTGTACATTTTAGTGAGAGTAGAGATCAAGCTGCTAAAATTTGGCTTCTATTGACCGACTTGTACTGTGTAGTACTTTAATTTGTTTACTTTCCTATTCGATTTTGTGTGGACTGTGTGTGTAAACGTGTATGCTTGTACCAAAATTCGGTTCAATAATTATTTTCAATATTACATACATACATATACATATATATATCGTACCGGTCCAACCATTTTATTATTATTATTAGCTATTAAAAAATGTATTAAGTCATAAAATGACTTTAGCAAAAATATTTGAGACATTGGAAAATCTGACGAGTCAATCGAAAGGTCTAAAGAGTTGCAACTTATTCATACCAGCATTAATGTTCGTTAATTACGCCAATTTGGAATTGTTTCATCAGCCGAGTGGAATATTTTATCTTGATAAACAAGTGCCGATGTGATCTTCCAATGACCAAAGGATGAGGTGAATTTATTTTAAGGGGACTGTGAATTTACATAAATCGATTTGGTATTGTATTTTTATTTTTGAATCTATATGTAATTTTATTCTGTAACATCTGATTGTTTAGTTATGAATGATTTCTAAAATCCGAATGTCCGTAAATGTATTGGCTTGAATTATTTTCTATTGGTATGGTACGTATTGATACCCATAATATTCTGGATATTGTATCGAATTTATCACAACTATTAATATGTATATATATAAACACAAGAGAGAGGAGGGGGGGGGGGGGGGGACGGAGGGAGGGGGAGAGAGAGAGAGAGGATTTTTTTCCACAAATATATATATATATAATATATATACCGGTATCGATCGGTATGGCTAGTACCCGGCAACTATGAGCCATTATTTAGAACGAAACGGCATCAAAGATATCTGATATCATTTTTACGTCAAAATGGTACGTATATACCGATACAGTATTGATAACATTAGATGAAAAGTGGAAACCAAAATTTGTATCAAATTTGGCAGCAGAAATACTTTGGTTAAAATTGAACGAAAAAAGGATAACAATTTTTACAATTTTTAACTTTGATATGGTATATAATTTCGGGATGAACTTAGACATTGTAGGCCACGTCCAAGAAGTTCAAACCCACGAGACTTAGGGCTAGAAAAACTGGGTCGCGAGAGGCCCGTAGATTGAGATGGGCCGCTAGGGGCCCGCGAGACTGCGAACCATGGAGGCCAAACCATAGGGGTCGAACCACGATGATCATACCGCGAAACCCAAGCTAGGGGATTCAAATCGCAGGCCTGAGCCGCTAGGGCCGACGGAGGCTCCTTAATAGTATTTTTGAGATGAAGTGCCTCGCGATGGTACTCTGCGAAGGGCTCACAAGATATATCCTGAGAGGAGCCTTGCCAAACTAGCGAGGCCAAGAACCCACATCACGATAAGGCCCGAGGGGTGCGATCCAAATGCTGCCAAAGCCCGAGGCCACAAACAGAAGATGGTGCCGATTATGGCTGAGAGCCAGCCAGAGGATGAACGAGGGAATGGTCAAAGACACAACCGAAACAAACTCCCGGATTCATAGTTGTAGTCCTAATGCTTGTCTACTCGGGCTGCGATGGTAGGGCTCAAGGGAGTGGGTAACATAAACTGAACAACAACAGTCGGGGATGGGCCAAGTATGTGGTCTCTCAACCTCACCTGCAAAAAAAAGAAAAGGGGATTAGTGGATTAGTGATTTCAAAGGAGAGGGGTTCGTCGCGGCACCCATTACCTTCACGGGACCACTGCAGCAGTAGTAGGAACTGCAACTAGACATTTTCTGGAAAGAAACACATGCCAAGTAAGTAGTGTGACACCTAGCACCAAAGTATGAGCTTAGTACGCCTATGACTACTAGACACTGAATGTCAAGTCAAGACGGATTAGACACTTAGCTCTTAGCGGGACACAACATATTGGTTAGAAAGAGATCTAAGGCTTATTCCCCACCTACCTCTTAGGCCCACTATAAAGTTTGAGATTTCTAGCATTTTCTTTCTCTTAATTAATACCTGACTTTTTCATTTACTATTTTCACTTCCCATTCTTTCCTTTATTAACCACAGTTCATTATTTCTTAACATCTCCAACATATTTCTTGAAATATTCTCTCTCCAGAATCCATCTCCTACAATCATCTCTATTCCTCACAAATTTATATCAATTTAACTTTTTTTTTAATATTAAATAACTATCTCTTTCAGGTTTTTTATTAATTATTTATTCTGTTTGTATGGCTGTTGTTCAGTTTGGACTATTCAAACTTTACATTTGAACTATACGATAAAATTGGGTGTTCAGAAAAGTAGTGAGTGCAGATAATGAACAAGCAGATGATTAAAGGTATACAAGCTATTGACCAAAGGCAGCAGCATTAATTTTCGGCTTACTTAGACCAGCTCCACTCTTTTTCTATACGTCATGTTATAATTTAATTAAAATTTTGGCATTAATAATGGCAAAATCCTCTCCATTATCGTGATAAATTCAACGTCAAATTTTGATATGGACATTAATCTTAGTACTAAATTTGATATCAAATCCAACAAAAGGATTACTGTAGGCAGAAGGGATTGTTTGAGTCTCGGGTGCATCTCGGGTTTTTCGTGATGATATTGATGTCGTCTTGCTAGCTATTCTTTTTGTCTTTGCAAGTTATCGCACAAGTTAATAAATTTTATTTTTTTGCTAATTAAAATAAAAAAAGATCAATCCACAAAATGTGTAAGGAAATCATTTGATTCATTGCCTTGATTCAACCACGTTACAATCTTTCATCTCCACAAAGGTTGATAGAAAATTTAATTTTGCAAACTCATTTAGTTTTTCACTTATATTAGTAGTAAAGTTTCTGGGGAGAAATTAAAAGTAATAATCAAAAGTTATCAAGTTAACACCTTTACTGAAATAATTACTCTCTCTCTCTCTCTCTCTCTCTCTCTCTCTCTCTCTATATATATATATATATATATATATATATATATATATATATATATATATATATATCAAATTAATCATCAGGGAAAAAATCTTTGAGTTATACACATCATACAATGACCATCAAGAAATTGTTTTACAGTTTTTGTGGCTGACCGAACCTTGAAATTATGTTCTTGAGAAAGAAAAAAAAAAACCTTGAAATTGGTATTACCTAATTTAAAAACACTGCTTATAGCTTTTAATGCATGATTTATTTTAAAATATCAGAAGAAAATGCCGGTAATTTATTCTTTTTTCTAAAGTAAAAAATGCTGGTAATTTCTCATTATTTGTTAAAAAAACTAAGTTCAATAGCCCAGCAAAACCATTATTATACTGAGAGATAACCCCGCTGAAATCACTTTAAAAGGAAAAGAAAATGCCTAAGCAATGTTATATGTATATGTGTGTATATATGTATATGTGTGTGCGCACGCACCCCCATAAAATAAGAATTTTCCCTAGCTCAAAGACGGTTTCTCTTCCGACCAAACAACAATCAAGAACGGGGATGATCTATCAGCTGTATCATCAAATCAAGAAATTATAATTCAGAAAATTTCGCTACAAACTCTACATAGAGTATATTTTCTCAAATCACCGTACCCCTATTGTATTCTTCAAACTCAAACTAGCTCGACGATCATCGTATCTTCTTGGTTCCTATAGCGGGTCAAATCAGCATTTAATTGAGTTGTTAATTGAGTGAGGCCCAGTGACCAAGCAAGTACATTGGACGGGCCAAAATCCCACTGTGATTAATTTGGACGATCATACTCAACCACTCATTTGGCATGCCGGCACCATGTGAGCCACTCCAAAGTGGTACCTGACCCGAATGAGTCAGACAACGTGGCTACACATGTCTTTAATTCACATGTCTATATAGCTTGACTCTGACAAGTGGAGTTTGACTTGACATCCGATGCGTCGTGCATGATGTCAGTGGTAGCGACGGTTATTTCTAACGCCATCAAGAGCGTGCCCCTCACATGTTAGCTTTGAGTCGAAGCTAGATCCAACTATAAAGTAACTGAAGATAAACAAGTACGATATATACACTTTAAGAACTGACTTACGTATCGAAATACTTTCCATCTGACACCGAGCATAGGACACTAACTAGTTCTTATTTTTACAATTCAGGAGAAATCCCAAAAAGGCTATCGGATCAAGTAATAGGTCAAATAATCAATCGGCTAAAACATTCCACAATCCCTAACTCAAAGTGTTGTCTCAAATTCTCCACAATTGAATCTTATTCTTATTGTCAGAGTCCAAATATAATTCTATAACTGCCCTATATGTTCCAACGGATATAAGGGTATGTTCAATTACATGATAGCGCACAATAACACAATGTAACTGAATTGACTTTTCGCATATTTTCTCGAAAAAATCTAATTAAAATCGATTAAATTTTATCTCTTTATATAATATTTATTTTTCCAAAAGGCATATCTAATTAGCATGTCTATGGTTGAAACCCTAAATTCCAATCATATATTAGAGTAAATTCCTCAATGCTTTAACCCTCTATGGGGGAACATCTAGTTGTAATCAGATATGACAATTCAAGGACAGAGGAAGGAACCTTCCTCCCAAAAGCAAAAGAGACTCAAATTTTCAAACACTAGAAATCCAAGTACTTGAAGTTTCTAAAGACTTTGAAAAAATTAAACGAGCAAGGAAACTATTATACGAGTGAAATGGGAGTAGCTTAATCGTGACGCGAATTTACGTTTATCAAACGCTTCACTGACATAAGTTAATGTCAAAGAATTCTCATTCGAGTTGAGATCGACAGTATAGTGAAGATATGAATAAGAACTGATTAAGGGCAGGAGAGATATTTAAAAGACAAAAAATACTACCTAGGTGTATTTTATACTTGTGATTGGTTTTAAATTTTTTGGATGGAAGAAAGGTATATATATGAGCATAAAAAATTAAAGTACAATTATATATAGCTTGTCATTATTAGGTGGAAAATACTAATATGGATTTGAAATACAAAATAATTACTTTTTGATATATTTTTATTCTTTCAAATTAATGAAATAACAACAAAAGTGAGTCAATCTATTGGGTAAAACTTTAAGATTTTTGGAAATTGATTAAAAATTTCAGAAATAAAAAATATCAAAATTGGTGCTTGTAATAAATCAACTTTTAGAAGATTCATGGAGGGCAAAAGTAGAAGCATAAGTTCTTGCAAACACACTGGTACAAAGTTTTCGAGATCAAATTTTAGATTGTAAATTTTTTTTGATTGGAAAAAGAAGAATAAGAGTACAGCAATTAAACGAATATTAATAAAACCAAAATCACAACAAAGAACTCGCGTCTTAATAAAATTGACACCCGAACACTCAACAATCATTTACCACAAGACGCCCCAAACTTTGAAAGCTCGTTTTTCGCTTTTTGCAGCAAAAACTATCAACTTTTGAAGTAGATTAATCATGATGTTACGACTATAACAAACAGGTTTATTCACTTGTACTGAAATAAAATTATAAGTTGAAATATGTTTTCTTAATTATCCCAAATAATCTCATCTTATGTAGATGCGTCTGAACATTCCGAGTTATCAAAAAATATGTATATATATACATAGTCTCTATATTGTGCTAAATCACTGGCAAAACTAATCTATGTTAGTTATTTTCTTCAGACTGTGTGCTATATAATCTGTTACCAAAAATACAAAAGCTCTAACAGTGAAAACAAAAGGGGAAAAGGGAAATTCAGCAAAAGGAGTTGCAGAGATATTCAACATTTTACCATCTACAAATACTACCAACAAACAAGTATATATGTTACTGCTAAATTGTTCTCTCTCTCTCTCTCTCTCTCTCTCTCTCTCTCTCACACACACACACACATGTACACACACAAACAAACACATGTATATGATCCACGTGAAGTTCTTATGCTTTAATATCTGAAAATTGAGAATAGTGATGCATGTATACTTATCATGATCTGCAATTATCTATGTATATGTATATAAAATATATGAGTCTTCAGCTATATTTACTGAACTGGCACTACTACTACTACCAAGTACTGAGTATTAACATTACTGTTTGCATCAAAAGTAGCATATCATATCATATCACATCATATATATATATATATATGGTGTGCTTCAGATCAACCCATTACTCCTTCGAAATATATAACACACAGCTTCAGAAAAAAATAAAACTAAACTAAACTGATACTAAGCTTCATGATTTAGTAAAAATCTGAAAAGAAAACCTTGGCAGAGAACTTCCATTGTCCGTCGTTCCAATTAAGCACAAACATTTATGATTCACTCAGAGGTTTGACTTTTCATTGCTGCTGCTGCTGCTTTTTCTTCTTCTTCTTCTTCTTCAATTCAATGATGCTTGGACTGCACATAAAATTGAACACAAAAAGATGGGAAAATAAAAGATTAGGGTTTCTCACGAAATCGATAAAATCGAACGCAATAAACGAATCGATGAAAATAAAAGAGAATTTTTTCCCCCTTTTTTTAATTTTCTTTTCTCACCCTTTACAGTTGCTGTGGCGGAGGCCTTTTCCGCTTCTTCTTCTCGTAGCTAATCCCTCTAGCCTTGGACTGCAAATCTCGGACTTCACGCAAGTAAAGCCTCACAGCTCGTGCGCCGAAGGGGTTGGTTTCGGGGTTTCCGCCGTTCTCTTCGTAGGCGGCGCGGAGGCGGCCGATGAGGGCGTCGAGGCTCCCCCAGGCCTGCCGGAGAGGGCAAGGGCACGGCGCCGGAGGGTTAGGGTGGCCGTAGAAAGGGCATATTGGGGTGTGAACTTTGGTCTTTCCGAATTGATCGAGGTACCGGAGGAATTCGAGTACATGGGCCCCGCTACAGCGAGGGAGGGAGAGCGGCGGCCGGTGGTTTTTGAGGTACTGGCCGAAGGTGTTCCAGTCGCGGCGCTTTTGGTTTTCATATCGGCTCGGAGTTGAAGCCGATGCCGGTGAAGAAGAGGTACCTGAAAATAAATTTTAAAAAAATAATACGAATAAATTGTACTCATATTTGACACAAAAAAATAAAAATCTAAAAAAGTTAGGAAAATAAAGTGAATATATATCTACCAGCTGAGATGTTGCTGTTGTTGTTGACGATGCTTGTGTTGTCGGAGTCGAAACTCTCTACTTCTGGTGTTGAATCCATGGAAATGGTGATCTGGGGTTTTCTTCCCTCTCTCTCTTTCTCTGTCTCTCTCTGTCTCTCCTGGGTGTGGGTAAACCAATCTTTTTGGAGGATTAGGGTTTAGTACTGAAGGTTTATGTAGTATATGGTGTGTTTTTCTCTTCTTCCTGCATCTAGGGTTTCATTTTCTATATTGCTAGGACATTTTACCAGCATCCACGAGAGAGATGAGAGATAGAGAGATGAGAGAGAGAAAGAGTCCAGTTTGAGAGAAGACGCGACTTGTCTTCTTATAGTATACCACCTGATTGTTTCGAATGTTAATGAAAATCAAGATTTTTAAGGGAATTTTAGGAATATAAAACTGGGTTGATTTATGGTTGATGTGCTATCAATTAGCTGGATTAGCATATTTGTTGTAAGATACAGAAATGAGTTAATATTCATTGATTATCATGTGGGTGTGTCCCAATGCTTTTATTCATCCAGATTTATTAGAAATTCCTGCAATTAATTCCGAGTTTCACATGAGTAAGTGATAAAGAAAAATATTTAGAGTAATTACTAAGAACACAGATATATCCAGCACCTTTCGATGCATATGGGATCTTTAATAATTTATGAATCTCATGTGCATTCAAACGGTTCCGAACATATCTGTGTCTAGATGTATCCGAAATATCTATGTGAAATATTTAAGGCACCCAACTGCCGTGATGTTCCTACAACTTTTAAAGGGAATGAGATAGTTTGTTGTACTGTGTGTCAAAAGTATCGTGTTCTGACGTAAAAAATAATATAAAAATTGTTCAAACTCTATCTAATTGTTCAGATAATTTTTGATGACCCTATTTCACAGAGGCCAATTTAGCCTATGGTATTTATTTGCTTTTGATTTGTTTATTTCCCAAAAAATAACTCTATTTGGGCTAATTTATTTATATAAGAATACTTTGTTTGAGTGTGTGTGTGTGTGTGTTTTTCTTTTTTTGGGTAATTTGTCTTATACTAAAAGACAAAAGTATTCATATATATTCAAATGGGCCAACACCTATAAAGACAATCTGGTCATTACCCTTTTAAAATCAAACAAAATACATAATTAATTATGATCAAATAACACAATAAATAATTTAATCCAAACGATATCAATTAAATTAAATTCTATTTCAGACATCATAATTTAATAATTTAATAAATATGACAATTCAAATGAAAAAAAAAAGGTGGGCAGAGAAAGAGAGAGAGAAGACTTTGATGTTTGAGTGGTGATGAGATTGATGGAAGTGTACTGAGGGAGGATTTTCTTTGTTTGAGCAATAGAAAGAAAAATCCTGGGAGGCTGTTTTTCTTGAAATGTTAAAACAGATTAGACATTTTCCTGAAACAGGGTGAGCTTTTTCATTCTTAAAGAAGTTATTTGTTTGTTGATCTTCCTTCGCATTCTTTGTTTCTGGGTTTGTGTATATGGAGAGAGAGGGGAGAGGAGAGAGAGTAGTGTTTTAGGGCTTTTGGGGAAATTAAAAAAGGTGGACAGTAGGTTGAGATAGAGACACTGAAAAGTTTGTAGAAGGAATAGCAATGTTATTATTGGTTTTGTTTCTTTTACCTACTGATGTTAATTGTTGACTGACAGTTCATCCCTCCAGTGACCCAAATACCCTTCTCCTTCACCAACAAAGTGGTGTACCAAAACAAGTTTTTTTAATTATTTCCAATTTTTTATAAAAATTTTGTCAAGTAGAAAAGAAAAAAAAATGGTTTCCATATATAAATTTGACGCTTATGGTATGTGAAAATAGCAAAGAAAACGTAAATGAAAAAAAGAAAATATTTCGACTCCATATATTTTCACCTTATAAATTGAAAATATTTCGACTCCATATAGTCGAGAAAAATATCTAATGACCCCCCTAATTGATGTTAGATTTTTTTTTTTATCAAAAGAAGTTTATTAATTTTTTAATATAATTACAAAGATTAAAAGGGAAATAGATAATAGGCATCACGTAAGGCGAAACACCTCACATCCCAACTATGTTGGCACCCGAAAAGTTCATCCTATCATTTGCCACTTGCGATCCGAAACACACCACTGGACTTGTTAGTCAAGTGGTATTTACCGTGCCCAAGTTTTCAGTGACATGTATATGATTATCGGCCTCTTGTCTGCCAACTTACTTAGGATTTGAGTTTGGTCGTGATATTGCTGACATGCTTTCTAGTCCTTTTAATCTTTGTAAACCGATTTTAAAAATTAATAAATACTTCTTTTGGCAATAAAAAAAATATTTCCTGTTTGTTTACATTATTAATTCAATAATTTTAGCTAATTGAAGTAAATAAAGCTAGCTTAAAAAGCATATGTACTGATAATTAGCTTTTAAAAGTTGACACCTTTTCAGCCTATTTTGAGCTTTTTTAAAATGAAAAGTAAAAAAAGTTGAAAAACTTGGAAATTGAAACCAAACACCCCCTTATTATAATAGTAATGTCTAAGCTTGTGAATTCATCAAGATCTTGACCAAACTAAGCTCCAAAAAGGTGAAAGTAATTTACAATTTTCCCCCATCATCTATTTTAATATAGATATGGAGAATATTAATTCGTGTTAATAAAATTTTAAATTTTTAATTCGCGTGAATAAAATTTTGCAGTTCTATCACAAAAATAAAATTTTAAATTATTCTTATAAAATATAAATTTTTACAACTACGATTAATTTAATATGAAATAACTAACATGACAAAGTAGTAAAATTACTCGAGCCAACTTCTCACTCCCGCACCCCTCACATATTTAATTGCACATACAGAGTTCGTGCACAAACTCTAGTATAAATGTAATAGGCAGAAACCGAGACTTTAGGCATTGATTGCCAGATAAATTTTAACATTAAAATTTTGGTAAGACAATATTTGTTTGAGTCTTCGAGCCTTATTTTTTGGACAATTTGTTCATTTTTTTTTTACTTTTTTATTAATAATATGCAAAAAAACAACACAAAACTAAAAAAAGTAAGAAGAATTAAATAAAGATAAAAATCTAAATAAAGAAAGGCCAAATTCATAATTCCACATTGTTAGGGTACGGTACGGGACATGCCACGTGTTGTGTTCGAGTAATCAAACAATTAAAATGGTATTGACATTAGCTCCCCGACATGCAAAAGAATTGTTGGAGACACGTGGGACACCTTTCGGCATGCCGACGACTTTCAAAACCACTCGTTCTTCTAGGATTTCGACTAAATTTGTAAATTTATAAAAATGTGTGGGGTGAAGAGTGTTGGAGTGACTAACTTACTACGTGACGACAGCTCAAAACCACTATATATGATTATTACTCCAAGACAGCTACGTCTCACTTGATACTAATCATGCACATAAAAGCCCAAATTATCGGCCCCACAAAACTACGGCCCACGGCCCACTCCTTTCCTGAATTAAAGATGCTAAATCTACTGATTAGGGATTTTTTTATAGTCAAGGCAGTTTTAAAATTATTCTCAATTTAATATTGATTAGTCGACAGGACTAGGGACGGCAATTTAGTTCGATTCGACTCGTCTCTTTTTTCATCCCGTTTGGATTGGAATTTTGGGGATTTTTTCGAGATTGGGTTGGATTTGGAGGTGAATTTTTAGAAAATAAACGGGAATAAGTCAGAGGCGAGTTTGAGTACTTTTGTCCCATTCCCCGATCTGTGTAATTAGTTATTACTCATTTTTGTTCTAGGGCGGTCCTCTTTGGGTTCTTCCTTATTTGTTTCGTATAACTTGGTTAACAATTTCAATGGGTCCGTATGAGGGATTTCGGGAAGCTGTAGTGTATTTTTTTAGTGCGCCTGTAGTGCAAGCAAAACGACATAGTTTTGTTCATTTTGTTCTCGAAACTACTTCATTTTGATCCTCGTGTATTTTGATAATAATTCGTGTAATAAGTTAAAAAGATGTAGTTTTGAGTACAAAATGGATAAAATTATATTGTTTTGTCCACACTACACGCACTATAAGAAACTGCACTACAGCCTCCTTGAATCCCCTTATGAGTACTATATAACAGGTAATTGATTTTTTTACTAAAACAAGGGATTGGGCAAGGATTTCCGATCCCCGTCTGAGACGGGGATAGAGCGTCGAATTTATTTTCATTTAGAGAACGGGGCGGGGATGGTGGCAAATTTTGAATTCAAAAATTGAAGGCGGGGATGAGAAAATCCAGCCCTAATCTGCCCCCTTGCCCTCCCTAATCGAGGCCTTGAAATTAACGAGTGGTCCATAGTGATTGGTTTTTTTTTGTAATTTGACCTCATGACCTTAAGAGGACAAACTCCTTAATCACTTTCTCTCATTATACTGAACGAACCCCTCCAATGGCCCCTACTGGTTGATTGAAATCTATCTCTTCTCCGTAATTAGGACAATTAGTCGAATGAGCAAGACTGCAGTCCCCGTAAAGTTTTTCAAAAAATATCTCTGAATTTAAAATGAATAGATGAGATTAGTTTAGATTTAAAAACACAATACACTCGTGTAAATCTCATCCATTAAATTGATTTGAAAATATTTTTTGAGAAAAAATTCGGTAATCAGAGAATTTCCACCAAATAGTAGTTCAACTATAATTAAGTATTTTTGTATTTTTTGTACAACTTTTTGTTGGACTGATTTGTACTATTTATGAGTTTTAAATGTTTGTTGATTTGAGTAGCCTCCCCTGCCAGTTGTCGTGGCATACGAAGCACTGACTAATTTTCCCTAACTAGTAACTTTTTTCAGAGAGATTCTCAATTTAGATAACTAAATTATTTAATTAAAATTTTGTCTTTAATCAAAAAACAGATTTTTTATGAGATTAATTTTGTGAATTATTGATTCTTCTTGATTAGAAAAATATAAATACTAAAAAATTATGCTCAGAAATTGAAAAAACATTATTAAAGAAAAATAATTTAAAATATACAAATACTTTTAAATTATTTTTTGTCTTTCTTGAAGTTTTTAAAATTTTGGTTCTTTTTTTTTTTAATTTTTTAAGACCTCTCGTCAAAATAGACAAGTAATTCAAAAAAAAACAAATTAGTCCAAATCCAAATAATGTTCAGTGTTGCTCTCGGACCTCTCCGCGTCACAAATTCACACATTTTAAAAGTATCATGTAAAAATATTACCTGGTACTCTAAATATATATATAATTACTCAAGAAAACCTCACACTAATCTAGCATTAATAAATTGGTTATATTGATACCAAGTACAAGGTTTATAGATGCGAGAAGTCGGTGAGAAGTTTGGCTTGTCTCCGCACAAGCTCTGTCTGTCCGTGTCTGTGTCTGTGTCTATATATATATATATATATTATGTATAGATTTAATATATATAGTTGTATAAGAATAGTGGGTTTAGGCAGCATTGGAACTTGAAGTAGGGTTTTGGCAAATGGTTACTCTTATCCATACAAACTCTCATCACTGCATGGCTTTGAAGCCAATAAACATTAATTTTTTTAAAATTATAATAATAATAATAATAGCTCCAAGACAACATGTTAGTATTAAGGAATTAATTAAGGTGTTAGCCCTCTTAGTTCCCCACATAAAAAAAGTATGCCCAATTATATAATTAATTAGCACTAATAAAAAGACAGATGTTCCTCTATTTAAGGAATCAATGCTTTGCTTCCTTAAAAAGACAATGGCAACTGCGACTAAGTACCTAGTATTTGTACTAATTACTATATAATACTACCGCTAATGGTAATGAATCATCACTTCTCCACCCATGATTTTTTGTCTCACCCTTTTTTGCCTAGTAGCTCCATGTGTGTTGCTTGTTTCCATGCGAATGCACATGCATCTACCATTAAATTAAATTATTTTTATTTATTATATGACTTCAACTCATAGTTCAAAAGGGTATATACTCTGTTTTGCAGGTTGATATTTTTGTATTTTTTTTAGAATAAAATAAAACTTGAGTAAGTACTTCAACTTAATAACGGCCCAAACTTCGGGGGAAAAGTAATTCTTTTTTGTATCAGTAAAGAAAAGGTATAAAGATTTAAGGGATGTGGACAATATGATATTTTCACAAAGGACTACGAATTCAAATTAGGTTTAAACTTGGATCCCGTCAATCATATGTCACTTACGTCTTCAAACAACGAGAGGAAAAAGATTAGCAAGACACCAACCAAAAATATAAAAAAAAAGGTAAAGTAAAAACACGATTAATAAGTGTTACATCGCACCACCAAAATAGTCCTATTACAATATTTCATCAATATCATGGTATCCTCAATGATCCATCATGCATCATTAGTTTCTTACATCACAAACCCATATGCATCATCAGTATCACCCACCTTGAGCTTAAGATCAATAATCATCACCCCGTAAGGAGCTGCCATCATCCATATACACCATCACCCTTGTCATCAACTCATCACCCACATACATGATACATGAACACACACACATACCAGTCCCATTTGCATGATAATGAACTGCAAACTACATCGAGCACCCATACCAGCTATGCTTCAGCAGCAGCAATGGCAGCATCCAGAATATTACAGCAACATCAACTATAATAATAGCTGTTAGCCACAGCGCACAAATAAAACAGAATAAAACAGATTTATATTAAAATCCAAGACCCAAGATAAGAATATGAAACTATAAACTACTGGAATTAAAAATAAAATAAAAAACACAAACAAAACAAGAACAAAATGAATCGATCTCAGGAGTTGTAGTCGGGGCTTGTGTTTCTCATAGTGTCCTTAAGACAAAATTTGTCGCCTCACCGGATTGTGCTTGAGGTACTGTTGGCGTTTGTCTCCCAGGATACAACGACTGGTGAACCTTAGTTGCAGTATAGGCAACTTAGTTTTTGTGAATAGAACTCGGGCAGTCTCTCTCTCTGGATGAATATAGAATGGGAGCATGAAAAGTTTCTGTGTATGAAAAGAAACCCAGAGACCTATACATATACATGTTGGGAAATCTTTCAGCTGCAGCCTACAGCATAACTTTTGCCCATAAAAGCTGATTCAATTCAGCCATTAACAAGACCATCAAGGGGATCTTTCAGATTTCCAACTGATAGCAAACCAAATGCAGATTAATTCCTGCTAGACAATTCCAAGAGTCACGAATCTAAGTAATGGATCGGGTTCTGGCTCAATCCAATCACTTAAACCGATCCACTAAACCCAAACGTTTTTTCTGTAAAAAGAATTAGGCCCAAGCCAAGCCCAAGCCCCAGACCACGGGCCCGGCAGGCGGCGCACGTGTGATTATTAAATCGGTCATTGGGTAGGTGCTCGCCTACTCACAAAATTTAGATGTCCCAAAGGGCCAATCCTTTATGTGAAACTTGAAACTTATATCCACACCAATTGTTCCTGAACAAATTGATGTGGGATCGAGCATTTTTAGATATGCGTGAAGTGACTCTTCATCTTCCAACTAATCCCACTTTGAATGTCAATAAAACATTCATTCCTCAATGAAATTTGTCCATTTTTGTTTTCGTTTGTACCCCTGGCATACGTGTATCTAAACCCACTTGAACCCACTTTATAAGTTATCCGTGTCTCACTTGATTTTTGGTTCGAAAAACCCAAAAAATCTTTTTCCTTGAAATTCCATTTTCCAACAATAGCATCACCCTCCAACATAAGTAACATATACTACAGCAGAGCATCTTTG
Organism: Arctostaphylos glauca; assembly: GCA_019985065.2. Taxonomy (NCBI): domain Eukaryota; kingdom Viridiplantae; phylum Streptophyta; class Magnoliopsida; order Ericales; family Ericaceae; genus Arctostaphylos; species Arctostaphylos glauca. The sequence continues at coordinate 40,592,645 of JAHSPW020000001.1, forward strand.
AATTCAAAACCACCAATGCAAAATCTGCAACATATACTATAGCAGAGCAGCATCTCCAGCTAATCTCGATCTTTCTAATCCCACCGAAGCACATTATAAAATCTACAGCAGAATAGATGTTGGAGGATTCTAATTACAAAATAATCAAATTACTAAATTTAATTACTCATCAATATATCGTCCATTTATATTTTCACCCTTTTTATTTTCTTTATAAATTATTTTTATGTTTGAAAAATATTCACCTAACATTTCTTGCCGTTAAGAATTTTAATGCTCTTGAAGGCTGTGAAAAAATGGGTAAAAGAATTGGATCCTATGTGCTTAAATAACTCACCCAATGAACTTCATAGACCTGTTGAGCCTCCTATTTAACTCATAATTGCTGACCAGAGCTCCAGCCTCACATCCACAAGTCAAATCTTTAGTTATTTGTATTGAAATTTTCCAACACTTGTTTTAACTTTTCCTTGTCATCACTGTTTCTCAGCCGCCCTATCGCACACGAGATGAGAGTATACAGTACGCGTAACTAACTGGTATCGGCAATAGTTAAATGAGCAGGGTCGGGCTCAACCAACGACACCTGGTCTGGATCAAAGCTGCAGTCTTGACCTTATTACTTCCCTTCATTTGAACCTATGTCATTTTTCTTGTCCGTACATAATCTCACGACTTTGTGGAGACCTGTGTTTTTGGTAAACAGTCGTCCGGGCTTGGTCACTGCGACTCCTTTTGTGAGAGGGCACCCCTTCTCCCGAAGTTACGGGACTATTTTGCGTAACTCGAATTTATTAGTTTAGTTATTTTATCCTATAAATATTTTTCTTCCATAAATTTGTGGGTCATACACAAAGCTCAATCCCAAATATAGGGTTCTTTAGTAGGTGGTGTGTTATGATTACATACATGGTTTAAATGGTCATATATACCCCTAATCGAAGATCGGATAGCGGGCAGAATCAAAAACACCTGCCCGAATATTTTATTTCGTTTCTTGAAAAACACCCAAAAAAGAAAAAAACGTGGCCCAAGTTTTAAAAATGGATTGTTCAAAAGAAAAAGTTTTCAAAAAATGTAACTTAAAACAAAGCCTTGTTACAGAATCATCCTATTAGGCTGGTTGGGCTTCCAATGGCAAAAGTAGGTTCTACCTAATTTGTGGAGACATAATCACTACGCATAGGGTTGTGGGTGTTACTGTATATAATAATAATAATAATAATAAAGATAACAGTCATTTGGAAAATCTTTATTAACTTCTAACGCAGTGTTTGACAGTGTTTTATCTTTTAAACTTTTATTTCAGTTACTGATTGGTGTTTTTATGGAGGAGTCAAGATCTTCTCATGATTTATTTGATGGTCTAAGTTGCTTATTTTATAAGTTATGATGTGCAAATTATTCCTAAAAAAAATCAGGTCGATCGGACATCGTTATCCATGTAAATGAATCACGTTTATCATTAGAGAAATGAATACCATCCATTTTTTTCTCAACTAATCTAATTCGAACTAATATTTACTAAGATTTGATTAACATGACTTTTTATGGAGTTCAACCAAACCAAACAAGCGGGTTCTAGACCTATAAAATGAACGAGTCAAATCATCAATCTCTTTTCGCATCATATGAAAGATCACACGAGAGTCGTCACTTGAGAATCCTGAGTATACAGTGAATGTGATTAATGTGAATAATCCGTACAGGAATTGAAATAAGAGCCTCCCTGTTTAGGGACAATAAAGAGGGTAATATAAGGGCATAAAAAACATAGAAAGCCTCGTATGTTTCTCCACTTTCTCTATCTCATGTCTTCTTGACCAAATTGGACCAGACATACAATCCATAACATATTGTATCCTGAAACCAAGAACAGACATGCGCGCGCGTATATATACAAGTGTGTGTGTGTATATATATATATATATATATGTGTATGTATGTATTTAATCAAGCACACACATATGTCTTGTCTCAAGCAGTACATATACCATCCAACATTCCCTCATTCTACATCAGGACAAAGGACAAGGCCTAAAAGAGTGAGCAGTAGAAGAAGCATGTCATTCCCAAGTTCCCAACCCAGTGCCAAAATTTTCCATCACAAATTCACTAAACTCACAACCAACAGTAACCACCAAGCCACCATTTCACTGATTCTGGGATTCCTACTAATGACCATATTTTGCATCAAACTCAAAGTCACTTCTAAGTATATTTAGATACATCTTCCACTCATTTGAGGAGGCCCATGCTCCAGATTTCACACATCTCACAGAGCTTTCAGCTTAGCAACTTCAGATTAAGAAGGGTTTTAGTGTACAATCAAATAGCAAGCTTGTAGGAACGATCAAAATATGATAACGAACTAGAACGCAAGTTTATCAAACCATAATTAAGTACACCACTAAAAAAGGAACACAAACAAGAAGATTGCTAAACAACTTGGGAGAATCCACCACTACAAAAAAGGTAAAAACCCAGAAGCATCAACAAACGCTCTCAATTCCAACTAAACTGACAGAAAGTCTCATGACATAAAAGATGCTCATCAAGACCTACTCAAGATGTAAAACCGGTGGTAGATTGGTTATTTTATGCACCACACAATCAAGCGGAGCCCCCGCTCAGCATCTCCACGAGCTCGCTTTTCTTTAGCCTTGAAAACCGCTTTAAGCCACGGGTCTTTGCAATGGCTCTCAGGTCCTGCAATTTCATGGCATTCAAGTCCTCATCTAATATTGGTTTCTCTTCTTCCACCTCATCATCACTGTACCCTTCATCGATATCAGAATATTCCTCCTCTAACATCACATCAATCCTCGGATCATTGATTTCTGGATCCGGATGAAGCCTCTCACTTTTACCATTTATCCAAGTATTGGTGACAGAATCAGAAGGAATGGGCTGGTATTTCACTTGAGGTATTGGAGATCTACGTTGGAACTTTGACACTGGTCTGGTAAAAGTAGGGGAGTTGGGCCCATGCCCCTGGGCCTCGCCCTTCACCCTATTGTTTGAGTCCAATGAGGTCATGGTTCCCGGCCCACGCCCTTGCGCCTTGCCCTTCACATTATTGTTCGAGTCCAATAAGGTTGTGCTTTCCTCTCTCTCAAATGTGCCAATCCGTTCAGACTGGTGCAACATCAAGTCCATACTTTTCCCTTTCTCCGATGGCCCATCGGATTCAGGCTCATCCAAGCTGAAGTCCCTGCTGCTACCACCACTGCTGCTACTTGTCTTCCCTTTTTGAGCAGGGTGTTTCCTTAAAAGCTCGAGGAGGGAATCCACAGCTTCATCTTCCTTACCACGTGGCTGAGTCGACTCAATCTTCTTCATCTCTGCCTTGGCAGCTTCTTTTTCCCGAAGTTTAGCCTGGATCTGCTTGAACAATTCAACAATGCCCTTTTCTCTAGGACCCGGAGTTGACGTAGCTTGGTGTTTGGTGGGAGGGGGATTGGAGCTAGAGGTTAATGCCCCATTTTTTGAGGAAAATATATCATCAGATTCTTCTAGGCTCTCAGAGCCATCTCTCTCATCATTTTGCCTATTGTTCCTGTTTTGGGAGAAGCTGCCCTTGTTTTGCCTAAAAGAGCCTGGGTTTCTTCTGTAGTTACATACAGAAGACATTCCCCTGGAAGTGCATTTTAGGGGTGCAGTCTTGAAATATGAAAGGGTTTTGTAGGGGCCATGAGAGCAGCAAGGAGACGAGCTGACTGTTCTTCCAGAAACTCCTGAGCAGGGAAGAAATCTTACATCTGTCAATCCATAACCTGCACGGGAATCAGGAGCCATAAATGGACAATACTGTTGGTAAATAACAAGTCAGGTTCCGAAGAAGAAGATCAAAACCCGACAATAGGTGGTTCAAACTAGGAAAGTCAATTCGTGGGCCGGTGGGGGAGTCAGATGTGTCAAGCTTTATGTTTCCTCGTCATCATATAATGAGAACTCCATATACATAAAAATCAAAGAACAAAGCGTCCAAACAAGTTTCCGGACTCAGAGGCTACAAACATCTTAGCGTCCTACTTGGCATAATTTACGGAGATTACACGCGCCCCTAACGTGCTGCCGTGCAGCCATTTAGACCATAATGTAGCTTTTTAAGTTCTGAACACAGCTTGACTCAGTTCTACTGTATAGCTGCACAAGGATCCCTTTTTATCAAGTCCCCTTAAGACTACTCACCTAGGTTCATGACATGAGCCAAATGGCATAAAGTTAACCTTAATTCTAGGCTGCAGTTCATCTGTTTCAGAAACAATTTAGGATAACAAAATAGTCCAACAGAATTCCTTGTGTAAACTCTCTCCCCCCTCCTCCCACTGCACCCACTGGGACACACATACTGACACCGAATAGACAGACACATAACACTCTCTAAGAAAACAGATCCAAGAACAAAATTTTCTGGTGCACAACACACTTTTGAATGCGTTCAAGTTAGGAGTAAATTTCTCTTAGCTCTATGTACAATGCAACAGAAACCAATAATTTCTCAACATCCCATGAAGGTCAAGCAATAGACTACTATATAATTTGCACGCATTACACTATGGCAAGTAAGTTACAAGGACTCTTCTAAATATGCAAAGTACCACACTCGGATATGAGAATGTATCTGACATGAATGGTTGGACATCTATATCTATATCTATCTATACTAATAGAAAGGGGCTACCCCTTTTGGCATGAACAAAAAGTGAAAACGTGTCACAAAAGTGAGTTCCAATATTACCCTTATCAATAAAAATAACCGCTCATTTTGCAACTTTCATTAATAAACTACTTGGATAAAAAGGTAAAATCACTACTCTAACTCCCCACTCAATCAGTTTTGCTCCACTCATCCAAAAATCAGAATAAACCTAACTATGATTCTTTCTGGGCTTTGCATCTGTTTTTTATTTTTGTCCACACTTTGATTTTTGATTTTTGATTTTTGCCCACACTTTGATTTTCAATACCAACCCATTAAATCCAACCTTTGGATCAAATTCTCAGATTTTCATCAATTAGGGTCTTTTTTAATTTAATAATCGACTTGCACACGCATCGCGTGTGTTCCGCGCTAGTCCATAGAAAGTAATAAATAAGTCGAGTTAAGAATATTAGTATGGAGAAAACTCCCATATTATGAATGGCCTGCTCTATTTTACGTCTGAAAAGAAAACAAGAATGTTTGGAGATATGAATAATCTGCTAGATCGATGTGTAGGTGAATCTGACACTCAATCGCGTACTTACACCCAACACAAGTACTGGTGACGTGCAACATAGGTACCAAACCGATTCAGCTATAAATTTAGCAGCGAAAGTTTTTCTAACAGAAGAGTTGGGATGACCGGATGAAAACAACCATCTTTGGGTGCCATTTTGAGTTGTTTTTTTTGTAATGATTAGTATCTTATTTAGTTTTCAGCAATTTGACTTGTAGCAAGTATTTCTAAAAAGAAAAATTAGTTACTCAATTCTAGTTTGTGAATATGTAGAGGAGAATCCATTTTGAAGGTTCACTTGGGCCCACAATAACTCCAGGCCGGCCCTGCAGTAAACCACGAAGAGTTCTATGTATCCATAAGGTTCTCAGCGGCCATATCTTCTAATTCAATACGTGAGGGACACGTAGACATTTCATCAATCAAATGGCGGGCGTTACCAAATCCACAGTTCTGAACAGAACAAACATGCTAACCCCTAAAAAAAAATTACAACCCTCAACAAAAATTACAAGTTCTTTTTGCAGACATGCATAATTTGTATATAGTATATGGTCAGCATGGTATCTAACTCATAAACAATTTGCCCGCGAAAAATATACGTGGCATAGGGTTTCTGCAAATTGATGCGAACTAGTAACCTACCGAAACCCAGATATTAATCCCCCGAAACAGTAAGAATCCTCGAGGAAAAAACCCAAAGACGAATTTGAAGAATACAGAAGCAAATGGCTAACCTATACTCAAACATCAATCTTCAAATAGATACTGAACAAGGAAAAATTTCGAGAGAGACAAACTAGAGATGGAAGTTCTAAAGAACAAGAATCCACAAAATCTACAAGATAATGGAACGGCGATAAAAAATCAGAGCCGAATAACGAGCAGAAGAAAACCCTAGAATGCGTACCTGGAACATTCTGGGTAACGAAATGGATTGCTGGAGACATTGCTACGGATTTGGGCAAAGGGGTTTCAATGGCTGTACTGCATTTTTTTTGGGGTGCGCTCTCTCTCTCTCTCTCTCTGTATCAGCAAGTGATGCAAATCACACACATACAAGGGGAGGGAGGGGGTTGTAGAATTGGGTAACAGTGTCGCGTCTCTTTTCGGGTTGGCCCGACGCATACACACAGGTGAATCTCTTGAGCCCAATGGGCCTGAGAAGTGAGAACCCGTCCAGAACAGTCACATTGGATCCACCAGACGCGATGAACCTGGAGGCATACAAACTCACTCCTAAGACTCGCGCATTGAGTGAAGAGTAGCCTCTAACTAATAAACCCTGCATAATAAGAAACAGTTTCAACCTAAATTGGTGTTTTGTTTTGACCCAATTTGCCCCTATGTCTACTCTTACTTGCTTCATGTAAGTGGGCAAACATGTATTTCAAGAAAAAAAAATTAACTTCTCTTCTGTCGTTTACTCCCATTTTACCCTTTTGCTATTATTTTCACTATGGGCTAAAATGCACTGACCTCCCCTGAGATTTCTAACAGTTGTAGGAACCTCCCCTATGGTTTTAAAAAATAAGATGATGAATTTTAACTCATGAATTTTATTTTTTTTACAATAAAATAATTTTTTATAAAAGCGGGTTTTTGTAGTGTTTAACCCCAATTTATTAATTTTTTTTCCTATTCAGTTGTTAGGAAATGATAAAAAAGTAATGAAAAATTGAATTTTGACACTTTTTTTTAGAGTTAACTTACTAAACAAGTAGCGAGCCCCACACTTAAAATTTTTCTATCAGAATTTATATCGCAAAAAAATCTTAAAGAAGCCAAAAAATAGAATTAACTATTTATGCCTAATTCGACCTAATTTTCTCATTTGTAATTTTTTTGTCTTTGTTTATTTTTTGTATTTTTCAATTTAGGCTCAATTTTTTGTAAATTATTGGTTCGTCTAACGGAAGGAATCTAAAAAGTATAAAATTATGTTTACAAAATTCACTAAAGACAAAAAAAAGTTCTAAGAAAACTCTATTTTTAAAAAATTTGGTTCATATTCTTTTACTTTTATGAAATTACTTGCCGTGATAAATCAATAATTTACAAAAAGAATGACGTGCTAGTTTTGTCTCAATTTTTATAGATTCTTGGTTCGTCTTGACGAAACAAATTTAAAAAGTATAAAATTATGTCTAAAAACTAAAAAAATATTAAAGACGAAAAATAAGTCAAAATTGACACTATTTTTAAATTATTTTTATCTTTTCTAAAATATTTTCAAATTAATTCACATTTTTTTATTTTTTGAAATCTCTAGTCGAGACAATTTCAAATTTGATTTCAGTTTATATTTTTGAAAGCTTTAGATATATACTACATTTACTCTTTGGTGACCTGAAGATATATGCAAAGTATCTTTGTTAAAAAAAAAATACAACACAAGTAATTATATTCCGGTACTAGATGACATATCTATAACTGAAAAAAATAAAATTACATTGGTAAATAAATAAACAATCAATTATTGCATTTGTAAAAAAAAATTAACTCAAAAAAATAACACATGTTTAGTTTTTAGTGATGTGAAGAAACCAACAAGTAATTTGTGCCGTAGGGAGAATGTAAGTCTTTTGATAGCCATGAGTAAATGTATTTTTGACATTTAGGCAAAATATTCTGATGATATCATCACAAATTAACTCAAATCTAACAGAAAGTAAAGAGAGTGGGAAAAGAGTGAAATACTTTGAAAAGTAAGGGAGGTAAGTGTAATTTTCCAAACTACAGGGGTTCCTACAATTGTCAGAAACCTCAGGAAAGATCAGTGCATTTTATCCTTGTTATTAACATTTCAAGGGCATTTTAGAAATTTTAAAAATCAATTATGATGACATTAGTATAATCCATCCATTTTTGGACGGAAGTTAGCGCCAGAGAAGAAACGATCAAATATTTTCAAAAGCAGGGAAGGTCATTGCATTTTTCAAAACCTCAAGGGAGGTCCCTACATTTGTTAGTAACCTTAGGGAGGTCAGTGCATTTTACCCTATATTTAAATTACCAACTGACACAAAATCGTCGATAGGTAGTACATTTTACACGCATGCAACACTTACACCTATTGCCAGTGCTTAATAAAAATAATATCTCGACATGTACAGGGTGATTTTAAACTGATGTACTACCTTATTGAGTTAATAGTAGTGCATTGAATTTCTTCGTTGATCTTATATCCGATTGAGATAGGTGTTTTTATTGCCCGATATGAATTGCCACTTATCATCTTTCTTTGTGAAATACTTCTTAACGTGAACAGCTAGTCGAAATAGGCCGGCCTTGCCCAGCTTGCTAAAACTCAATCAATCATAGCTCAATTTAGCAAAAGTGCTGAACCCAACACCTAATATAAGCAACGATAGGCTGGTTAATTTCTTTGGTTTCTTTTTGACACTCCAATGTCAGTTCTCCAGATAAGAATACCATATCGGAAATGAAAATCAAATTCACTACGATGCTGAGACACATCCTTTGGATCGAAAAAGAGAGACGGGGGGTGAGGGAAAAGCAATAAAGATCCGACAACTAGACCATCATCACCAGTCAATGGAAATGATTGCCAGACCATCTCACAACACATGAACATTGAGAGGTTTCCAAACTCTCTTTTCTTCTTTTCCCCATTGCATTTGAGACGAAGAAAAGAGATCTGACGACATAATGTGCCAAAATAATAGAGACAGACCAATTGACTATAAAGCTTTCGATTTGCACAAGCCATCTATGCTTTGTGATGTTTAGCCATCTCATCAACATCTAGTTCAACTTCCAACACAGGTGCATCCTTCCTCATGCTGAAATGACTGGTAAAAAAACACCAGATTTAACTCACCCTTTAACCTGTATATAAAGCTCACTTGGAATTGATTAGATCAGCTCACCTGTTCTGCACGCGACCATGATCCACAGCTGTTCTTAGGCTATATATGACTCTACCAACGATGTCTGTCATGGGTACGGGGCCAAACCTTCTGCTGTCATTGGCTTCCTGCAGTTAACAGAATAGAACCAAAAACAAAAAGGAAAACACAGAGGAACTATGGTGAGATCTACCACCTGTTCAGGGAATCAAGCACTACCCTTTTCGCCAAGCATTACTGCTGCATAATAATTGGATTGAATTTAAGCACACCTCAAAGTTAGAGATCATCAACATGAGAGATGTTCTGAAACTGAAGGCTTACTCATCTGATGTTTATCATTTAGATGGTCAGCAATCGCGTCTACTGGGTGCTATATTAGGCCCGTTACTCAGGCTCCATACAATGGTCATGTTCTATGTGCCCCTTTCCCCATTAGAAAAACAACTTTGTTCCTTTCACTTACTAAAGAAACAAGACTAAGACTAAAGCCCAGTAACTATTAACCACATATATTATAAATAACAAGGTAGAATAAGATCTACGCTGATCTAGCTGAAGTAACAAGAAAGTAACCACAGTTATTTTATTCCAATAATATCAAAAGAACCATGGGACACAATCTACATGGACAAAATATTATGCCAAAACAATTCAAAATCCAAAATAACACACCTTGCCCTTCAGTTTTTCATTGTCAGACAACACCCAACACTGATCTGTTTCAAGAACGAATGGCTCGTCTTTTTCATCAGTAGATACCATTTCATACCCTTCAACAGCAGCTAATCTTCTGACTAGGTAATTATCGGATTTTTCAGGATCCTTCAAGAGGACAACATCTCCAACAAAAACACGCCTATCACTCAAAACCATGTGTGGTCAGGGAGCCATAAAAGTAGAAACATGCTCACAGAAAAACCACCACCAAAAAAAAAATTTAATGCTTCAACCACAAAATACGGAGGAATATGAACTTTGAAGGTGCAGGTTAGCTTAACTGAGCGGGAGGCTTATGGGCCCCTTGTGCCGCCCGTTGTCATTAAATAATTTCTTTCAAGAAAGAGCAAAAGGGGAAACATAAACCACGTATTAAGAAGAATTCATGCAAACCAAAAATACCAAATAGACAGCAGCAACACAATTCAGGTGGTAGCAAGGCGAGTCATTACAATAAGTAATTTTCAGTAGCTACTCAGTCAATCGATTTGATTTGATAGACCACTGACTTGCTACGGAGTGCCCTTATGACAATTGTATTTGAAATGGTTAAGTAAGCAAAAGAGGTAAGTGAAGAAACGAACTCTCAACCCCGAATCCTGCGGTGCCCAAGAGCAAACTTTGTAGGTGGAAATGCAACAGTATAATAACCCAACAGTACTTTCAATGATTCATACAACGTAAAGCAATTATATCAGCACATTACTAGGAAAACCTTAAGTTACACATACAATATGCAGGCTAACAATTCTTTAGCAATAAACATCGCTAAAGAGCCTCATAACCTAGACGCACTTGATCATGCGGAGTACAGTCATTGATGATTGCCTCAACATATTCTTTAACACCCCCCACCCCCCAAAAAAATTTTAAAATAAAAAAAAATTGTCTATTGGATGCTGATGGCATGTCCTGCTAAACACTTTGGTTAATTAACTGCAATTATCCATGAGTTAACCAGGATTCCAAATATTGTAAGGGCAACCCAGTGTGCGAGATTCCAGCTTATAGGGAGAGGTAGCAACTATGCAGTTACCTCCTCTGTTTTTACAGAGACAATTGTGCAAGGGAAATATATGTTCTATAAAACGACAGGAGCAAGTTTGAGATTCTACAACTATGCAATACAAGTACTTTTACACATGTAATCTCCTTCCTCAATTTCTAATCATATTTGATGTTGCAGATGCATAAAACGACATGAAGAAAATAGGCATCAACTCTATCTCAATTTCCTTGATCAGTATTTAACTTACTAACCAATGCTCATTGTTCAGAGAACAATGTAAGTGCATTAGAGCTGACGAAATGTGTTTCATGGGGGGAAAAAGGCATAGAAAATGTTTATCTATTTCTGCCTAGGTTAATGAGTAAAATTACTTTGGATCTGCTGCTGGTATCTTTCGGACAAGAAGAGTTCCCCCCTGCCCTGCTATTGTTGGTGCCATCTCCTCTCCTTTGTTCCAATGCAAGTATGTCAACTTTCCCTGAAATAAACTTTTCCATATGGCGTCGCCTACTTCGCTTTCAGCGATATGGCCTCGTTTATAACTCTGCATCAAAGTCAAGATTTTCTAAGTATGAGCTTTTACATATTAATTCTAAAATGTAACATCCTTGGGCTTAAGAATAATCGTGTGAAGAAGGAAAGCAACCAAAAGACTACAAAGATGAAGCCAGTAAAAGGAGAGGGAAAAATGCACAAAAGAATTTTAGAGGCATGAATTCTTGACCCAAAGCTGAAAGAAGGTGCTTCACATTATATCCATTGGAATTCAAGCAACTGAGTTTACTCTTAGAGAATTAGGCTAAGTCAAAATGATTGCGCGTTTGCACCTCTATGCAGTCCAAAATGGCAATAACAGTGCATTTTGTTACACTTTTAAACAGATGACCATCACTCCCACATAAATCATTCAAGGCAATAAAACTTCCTCAGTATCCAATTGAATAGAATATAGTCTAACATCCTTGGCACGGAAAATGCAAAATGAGAACAGCCACAAACTAAGTTGTAAGAAACCGCTATTCGGTCCCTATAAACTTCTCTCTCTCTCTCTCTCTCCCTCCCTCCCTCCCTCCTTTTTCTAAAGCATAATAGATGGCAGATTGATTATTTGTCCAAAAAAAGATGTGAAGGCATTTAGCAAAGGGAGAAATGGAGGTATGAATATGTGAGATGGTGTTGACAATAATTTAATTGCAGTGACAGCAGAGTTTGTCTGCTTGGACGGAGAATAGTTTCAGAAAGCAACATACTGGACCTGGGAGATGGAACAATCATGATTCAAAAGATATGAGTCTAGAGGTAGACGCCGATAGAGGTTCAGCCAAAATGTAATGGCAATACCAGTAGGGGGTGAGTTTATTTGTAGGGTAGCGAGTTCTCATTGGAGAAAGACTCACGCTAAGTGGAGGTTATAAAGGAGTAGTGGGATTGGCATAAAAACAGATAAGAATGGATAAATAACAACTTCAAGCCAAAGACCAAAGTGAGAAGTGGCAGCTCGTATGGACCGACGAATTCCTTTCAACCAACTTAGAAGCAAGCGGTTAGTACGAGCCTGGCGACCTAGATTCAGTCACGATCGATCAAGACTTAGCAACTCATAAGTACCCTTCACTAGCTCAGCTAACCCTTTGACTACACGAATAAGAAGGATAACACGTACATCCTTTATATGGAGTCCACCCCAGGGAACCCGTCGGAAGGGGGGAAGACCCACCGAATTGACACCAGAAATAGCCAACATGAACACAACGAAATCTTGAATATAATGTTAGCAGGGTTGATTGAGATGATGCCCCTTCGCCGGCACTCTATGTGAGGACCCGTCTTATTTTAATGTTTAAAAACATCTTAGGGTGATTAAAACGAATATTGATACGGGTTTGACGAGATAAAAGATGATTTGGATGAGTTTTGATAAAGAGAGGAAGGGTAAATAAAGAGTTATGGGTGACTGGTCAGAATTGGGGAAGGCCTGCATGACTAGTCATGCTAAAATAAAAATTTTAAATTTTTTGATCTATAGGCCTCCATGACTGGTCAGGCTCATAGGCCTTTTTTCCGTGACCGGTCAGGTGGGTAGAAGTTTTTCAGATTTTTGGCAGTACGTGGCTGTGACCGGTCAGGCTCATAGGCCCCTTTCCCGTGACCAGTCATGCAGGTGTAAACACGGATTTTAAAATGACGAACCAGAAATTTTTTATACACAACCTATAACCCCAAATCTAATTTTTTCTCCTTCTCTTTCTAAGAAATCCCCATTTCTCACGTTTCCACCCCAAAATATGTGATAAAACCTCCATATCTCTCAAATTCCTTCAAGGATCCTTCATTTTCCTTTGATTTCAAGCACTTGGAGGTGAGTTCTTGCTTAGAGAGGGCTTGGTTGAGCTTCATCCCATCATTCAAGCTAGGGCTTCACCATTGAGCTCAAAGCTGGATTTTTCTTCTTGATGTAGGAATTTTCTTATTCCTCTTACATGATTATGGTTTATAATTGGTGTATTGTGCATTTACCCTTTTGTGTTAGGGGATTGAGTATGTTTGGGGGTTTTTGACTTCAAAGTGTTCATCTTTATGGATTAGATATCATGTTTGTTACTTAAAAGAGTTGTAGTATGACATCCTTGGTAGAAGTGATGCATCGTACCATTTAGTTCTAATTTACGATCGATACATTGAAACAATAGGAATAATTTACAATCATATGGTGTGTGAACAAATAGGTCTAAGGATTGTTGTGAAATAGACTCCCTGATGGGAAGGTTAGGAGTGTTGTGAACTAGACTCTCCGATGGGAAGGCTAGGAATATTGTGGACTAGACTCTTCAACGAGATTGCTAGGAAATGGAACTAGGATCCTACGGGAACACTAGGCATGTGATATTGTTAAATGCAAATTCAAAAGTGTTACCTAATAATGATGAGAACAATTATGTGAAACGAGCCTCAAATGAGTGGGTTCCAATTAGGGAATGATTCGGTTGAAATTTAATATATCTTGTAATAATTCATTGAAGTTTAGCATTGTTGTTTACTTTCTATACCATGACATTCCATCTTCACGTAAGATTTGTATAGAATTTCTCTACTGGACTCGTTAGCTCAGCACTTATTTGTTTTTCAGGTACAGTCCTTGACACCTAGCTCGGATTTGGCATGGACTGCTTGGATTTTTGCATGACATTCTACGAGCTACATCCGCAGAGTTATTCGCCATCTTTTTATCCATTTTTGAAAAAGATGTATCATAACTTTGGTTAACTTGAATGTCCTAACTTCAATGTAATATTTTGAAATAGACTTTTGTAAACTGTTAGAGCTTAAAATACTTTGGCTTATGATTGAAGGGCTATTTTGGGTATTTGGTGAGACTTACGAGGATTTTTCTATAAATAAATACATGGTATTGGTATGTTAAATTGAGGAAGTGACACTCTATCAGTCTATCTGCTGCACATTCTGTTGGAGTATGCAATATCTTCTCTTTTTTCCCTTTGGTGCAACAAAATTGACGTATTTTTCACAAAATACATAGCAGAAAAAGCAACAGAAACTACCAATTGAAAATATGAATTCAGTGAGAACACCCACTCTCCTTTATACATTGACAATCTAACAAACATACATCAATCAACCAATCCTAAAACCATGCAATAAAGGAGGCGCCTAAACAAATTGGCAAAAAAAACAAATGCTGACACGTAGAAAACGAAATTAGCGCAAAAACGCAGCAACACCTACCAATAACTATCAGAATGTATAGATATACATACGTGACATACCTCATTAGCATAACCTATTAACCTGTATGTTATGACATAACCAAATGTTATGTCAGTTAGTTAGTTAGGTAGAAACGTGCAAGCTGGAAATGTAAGGGATGTAGCTATAAATAAAGGGGAGTTCCCTTAGCAGAAGGTATGTAAATTTGCAGAGAAATAATACAGAGTTGTTATCTAATTTCTGTTTCTTCTTACATACATGTTCTCGAGTGTATTTCTCATTGCACTTAAAGCATAGTCCCTTTGCCCTCTTTTCCTCCAATTCCTTAGATAATTCTCTCCTCACGTAACCAAATGTTATGTCAAGATAAATCAAGAATTAGTTAAGAGTTAGTTTCGTGTTAGCTGCGAAGTAGTTATGCCGTTGGTCAGTTGTAAATGTTGCAAATGTTCTGCCCAAGATTGGCTATAAACCAGAATATCATCAAAAAAGACCAAAATAAATTTTCGTAAGAAAGGTCTAAAGATTTCATTCATTAGGCTTTGGAAGGTAGAAGGAGCGTTAGTGAGCCCAAAAGGCATCACTAAGAACTCATAATGACCATCATGAGTGCGAAAGGCAGTTTCATCAATGTCAGCACTATGAACTCTGATTTGGTGGTACCCTGATCTGAGATCCAGTTTGGAGAAGTATTTAGCCCCGTATAATTCATCCAAAAGTTCATCTATTACTGGAATAGGAAATTTATCCTTGACAGTTGCAGTGTTGAGGGCCCTATAATCCACACACATGCGCCAAATACCATCCTTTTTCTTAACTAAAAGGACTGGGGAAGAGTAGGGGCTTACACTTGGCCTGATTATACCAGATTGAAGCATTTCTTTCACTTGCTTCTCAATCTCGATTTTTTGGAAGTACGGGTATCTGTAGGGTCAGACATTAGTTGGTTCAGTGCCTGGTTTTAGGGGAATGTAATGGTCATGAGATCGAGGAGGGGGAAGTTCCATAGGTGGTTGAAAAACCTCTGTGAAGTTTGTAAGTAGAGTTTTTAAGTCCGGAGGAGTGTCTTCTTCCTTAGCATCGCAATCAACTTGTAGCAAACAGATTTGAGCTATGGCTCCTTGAGATCTCTTCTTGAGTAACCTCTGCATTTTTCCAGGGGTCACAACTCTCATTTCATCATTATTCTTTCCCCCTCTTAGAACATGTCGCCGGCCACTGAGTTGAAACTCCATACTAAGATTTTTAAAGTCCCACGTAACTGGGCCCAAAGTTGCCAACCATTGAATGCCCAAAACCATATCACATCCTTTTAGTTGCAGGATACGCATATCAGCCTGAAAAGTGGCGCCTTGCATTTCCCACTGGAAATTCTTGCATATGGTTGTACTTAACATTCTTGTTCCGTCAGCAACTGATACTGGTAATGGATCAGTGTTTTCAGTCAGGATGCTAGCTTGTTTGATCACTTCTGGATTTAGAAAATTATGCGTACTACCTGAATCAATCAGAATTATGATGCATTTTTTCTTCACATTGCCCTTAACTCTCATAGTCTTGTAAGAAATAGAACCAGTCAAGGCATTTAAGGAAATCTGTAACTCTTTTTCGGGTAATTGTTGCTCAACTTCATCACCATCTTCATCTGCAAGGACTGGTGTTTGATCTGATGTTTGATCCTCCTCTTCTCCTTCCATTACGTATAATTGTTTCTTCTTACATACAGTTGTTGCTAAAATACATCCTGTGTTTCATGTGTCATTACTTAAGAAAAAACTTGGCACTCATGTGTTAGCCCAGCCTACTCTTCCTCCAGTTGGTCCAGAAGGTACCTTCCAATTGGAACCAATGGCCGTCTTGGATTGGAAGTTGGTTAAACGTGGTAATAGGGCTGTGGTCCAATGGTTGATTCAGTGGGTAAACTCTTTTCCTGAGGATGCTATTTGGGTTGATTGTTCGGAGATCGAAGCAAAGTATCCCCAATTCCAGCCTTGAGGACAAGGCTGTTTTCAAGCGGTGGGGAATGTTATGTCAAGATAAATCAAGAATTAGTTAAGAGTTAGTTGCGTGTTAGCTGCGAAGTAGTTATGCCGTTGGTCAGTTAGATGTCAGTTAGTTAGGTAGAAACGTGCAAGCTGGAAATGTAAGGGATGTAGCTATAAATAAAGGGGAGTTCCCTTAGCAGGAGGTATGTAAATTTGCAGAGAAATAATACAGAGTTGATACCTTTCCCTAATTTCTGTTTCTTCTTCTTCCCTAGTCATAACACTGTACTAGCGATTCTGCAGAGCAGATTGTATCGACACGCTAGTTATGACGAATTATCGAAAAACTTTTTGATTCTACCAACAAAAACAGCAAATCATGCAAATAAACCACTGAAGACGCGATTATAAGCGCATAATATGTAGAGAGAGGGGGTAGGGGAGAAGAGAGAGTGACCTTGCAGCTGAGAGTGACCGAATACTCGAATTTGTGGGCAACGTAGCGGAGCCAATTCGATAAGGAAACCATCGCAGGTTGGAAATATCAATGCCGCAGAATCTTCAGCATTCCCCGGAAAAGGAAACCACCCCTCGCTCAAACCCTTTATCCGGCCCCTTTTAACACCAACCACAGTGGACCTATGGTTCGGATGTGTAACCCCTGGGCTCGCATTGGGTAAATCACGCTGATTTCCCCTGACGTTTTCTTTGATTTCAGTTTGTACCCCTGGTGGTATTGGAAATTACACCCCATCCCTTGCTAGGTGAAACTAAAAACCCACGAATCGAACCGAACCAGATCGTCGATTTAAGGAGCTCAGCCATAAAGTTCAATTTTGGTTTGAAATCTTTGAAAAATCAAAGATCTAGTCCGATTTCTGGGTGTTAGAAAAAAGTCCCAACCAAACCGGATCCAAAATTGTGGTTGAATTTAAATTAATTAATTTTTTATTTAATTTTATGGATTTAGCGAGAATCATGAATTTTATAACGGCCAAAAAGTTATGTTTCAATTGGTTTAAGTTTATGGATTTTGGAAAGTTTTCACTTTTTTTTTGTTTCGTCGAAATGTGATTCAAAAAATAAAACAACAAAAATCGGTTCAAAATTATTAAAACCAAACCGCTATAATCGATTAGGTTTTGATTTACAAATTCTCAAATAAAAGAATCAGTTCGAATCCATAAATCCCACCAAACTGAACCTTTGACCGGCTACACCATTACATATATTTTGTTAATATAATATTATGAATTTTCCATTTCTTAAGGGAGATTTAATCTTATGTCAAACTAATGTAATTATCTTTTAAATTCGCACTACAACCTTTTCCTATCTTGGAAAATCCATTAGTACTTGACCAAAATAAACAATTGACAATTTTCATTATAATCGGATGACTAGTAATCTTCCAATAATTAGTCCGATTATCAAGTGTGTCCTAAGATCATCCACCTCCACTGCACCACCATTCCATTCCAACATCCCTCATTAACCATGCTATTGCCACCATCACAGCCAATAAAACTCAAACATCTCGTTTGGGCTTTCACTAATCTAATGACACAATATGATAAATAGGGTGTTCTTCTACCACTATTTTGATATATTGAATTAGCAAAATAGAAGGGATCTGATATTAACTCTTATATACAACACATTTTTGTTAGTTCACACATAAAAATGAAGTTATGAATAGACCAAATTTAATGGAAAAAAAGAATAAATAACTTTTGTAAACATATTTAGAATGTAAAAATTACTTATCTAGTAATAAATTATCTACTAGTAATTAATTATCAATCATTAAAAAATTTACGATCCGATTAAGTTCGGTGCAATTTTTTAAATTATAAAAATAATAAAATCATAATTAAATTAGAGAAAAATTGTACGATATTTTTTTTAAATTCGATTTACAATTGTGACCAATGTTCTGAATACCGGATCGGTTTGCGTACCGGTTTTCCTACTGATACGGTACGTACCGGTACCGGTCATGTACCGGATACCGTATCGGATTTATCGCAACTATCAATATATATATAAATTATAGAGAGAAAGCCAAAAAAAATTAATTTTTTTCGCAATTTAAAAAAAAAACAAATCCGGTACCGGCCGGTATCCGGACCGGTATCCGGCCGATACGGCCGGTATCCGACCGGTACGGCCGGTATCCGGCCGGTACCGGCCGGTATTGAGAACGGTACGATACTAGAGGTACTTGGTACCGTTTTTTTGCCAAAACAGTACGTACCGGCCGGTACCGGCCGGTACGGTACGGTATTAATAACTTTGATTGTGACTACACTCCGCGGCATGAAAAATCTCGTAATTACAGTCGGAGTGGACCGAACGTCCATTAATTTCCGGGTCTCTTTCTGTCAACGACTGAAACTCGTCCGAATTCGAGCTCTCCCTCCGTAAATTCTCCACCTCCAAGCCCCCGCCAAATCTCACTTCCCTCACTCTTCAAATCCCCCCAAACTTCCTACCATACCGAAACCCTAGCTCCTCACCTAGGGTTTAGGGTTCGTAATCATGCCGTCCCTCCCTTCTCCGGGGAGAATCCTCAGACTGGAGCTCGAAAACTTCAAGTCATACAAAGGCCTCCAAACAATTGGCCCTTTCTTCAACTTCACCGCCATCATCGGCCCTAACGGCGCCGGGAAATCCAACCTCATGGACGCCATCAGCTTCGTACTTGGAGTACGGACGGGTCAACTCCGAGGCTCCCAATTGAAGGACTTGATCTACGCTTTTGACGATAGAGAGAAAGAACAGAGGGGACGGAGGGCGTTTGTTAGGTTGGTGTACCAGTTGGGCAATGGCGCCGAGCTTCAGTTCACGCGGAGTATCGCCAGTACGGGTGGTAGCGAGTATAGGATTGATGGGAGGGTCGTGAATTGGGACGAGTATAATAATAAGTTGAGGTCGCTTGGGATTCTCGTCAAGGCTCGCAATTTTCTCGTATTTCAGGTGCTTATGTTGGCTATGCCTACGCTTTGTTTCTATTATGCAATTCATGGATGTTGCTGTTACCTGAAACTAGTTGTAAGAAATGCTTTTTAGTTCTCTAGGAAATAGCTCATTTCGGAAAATAGTAGTGAGAAATGTTCTTGAATTTTTGAGAACAGCTTCGTCAAATACTTGAATAAGTTGTTAAGAGTGATTTTTGGAAAACAATTTATGAAAGTGTTTTGTTCTGCTGCTTCTTGAAACAGTGACCATGACTCTTATTTTCGTTATTTTCTTTTTAAGAGCTATAAAGAAGAAAATTTGACAGAATAAGTAACTGGTAAAAATGTTCAACTACAACGGCCATTATATGTTAGCAGGATGGTGCAGAAGAACATAGGAGATCATAACTTTAGCCAGGTTCTTGGATCTCAAAGAATCCCTTATTCCTGTTTAAATCCAAAATTCAGTAAACGCCAAAGCATATGCACTCTGTCCCTTCAGATGTCACTTTTTTCAAGTAGCTTCATCGAAGAGTGTAGAGTTAAACTGAGTACACCCTACTCTGTTTAGTGGGTTTCATAAAACTTCTGAATATTTCTCACCGATGACATTCAAGTTGAAGTTCATTCCTGACTAAACATGTTTATCTGTAGGGTGATGTTGAGTCTATTGCATCTAAAAATCCCAGAGAACTTACTGCACTTATTGAGCAAATATCTGGATCTGATGAACTTAAAGGTGATTATGAGAAGCTGGAGGAGCAGAAGGCCACAGCTGAAGAAAAATCGGCGCTTGTTTATCAGAAAAAAAGAACTATTGTGTTGGAGAGGAAGCAAAAAAAGGAACAGAAGGAAGAGGCTGAAAAACACCTTCGCTTACAAGATCAACTGGTACATGTTATCACTTTTTATCTTCGCTGTATCGAGTTTCTTTGTCCTTGACAGATGTAACTTTATTTAGGGTCTGTGTTGGAACTTTGTTTTGTCTCCACATTACCTGACTTGTATAGGTCGGTGAAGCTCTCTAACTTTTCTCACCCCATGAAAGATAACCTATTAGTTTTTCCCCGCTCAATGTAGCTGAGTCTAAATATAACAAATATTACATAAGATTTTACGCTTTTTTTCCTTTTAAATTGGCATCCTTGGTTCTGAATCAATTTCCTCTCGAGTTTATGCTGTTTTCCCGGGTTTTATGTTCAAAGTAGGGAATTGTTAATACCTTTGAGTTGTTCTTGCAAGTAGATTGACAAAGTGGATACTATGTGGCTTTAAACATTGGGAATGGAACTGTTTTCATTCTGATTTTATCATGTTATGCAGTTAAAGATCTCAATTATACCTGAGATCCTACCTTTGCATCTCATGGGGTGAAATTGTGAATGTGTTGCGGAAGTTTAATAGTTGCTATCTTCGAATTTCTTGTGCTTTGTTAGTAAAGAGTTACTTCTGTCCAATTTGTGTTGACAAACGAAGTGTCAATCCTTGAGAATATAGTATGGATTTTGTTTGTTTGATTTGAATTTTCTTTCTCTCGCTCACCTATTCATGCAATCGCACACAAAGTTGGAAATAGCGATAGAGACAGGATAGAGGGCTAGGGATAGTGGTGGAGATGGATAAACGTGTGTAGAGCTGTACATAGAAAGAGATATGGGATACTTAGCATTTGTTCTTTATTTGGGGTGAGTGTGATGTTTCATGCTCTAACTTATGTCTCACAACCTGTGGATTTTTAGATTGTTGTACTACATGCACTAAGATGGTCTGATACACACTACGGAAGCTTATTTTGTGAAGTCCTTGGTAGTTTTATACTTCGGAACTCTGTTAACGATGGATCTTTCTTCTGTCTATCCTGCAGAAAGCATTGAAGAAGGACCACTTTTTATGGCAACTGTGGAATATTGAGAATGACATTGAGAAAGCTGATGAGGATGTCGAAGCTGAAAAGAGAAGCCAACAAGAACTTGTGCAGGAACTAACAGATTACGAACGTGAAGCCAGCATAAAGAAGAAAGAACAGGCGAAATATTTAAAAGAGATTGCACAATGTGAAAAGAAGATTGCTGAGAAAAGTAGTAAACTTGACAAGAACGTGAGTCTAAGCTCTTGCCAGTTGCTATCTTTTCTAGTTTTGGTGCGATGGCTTGTGATATTCCTAACAAACCTTATTAAGTGCATCAGGTTAGGAGAGTTAGGATAAAGTCTTGGTATATTTGGTTTGGTGCAGCGTGTTGGATGTGGGGACGATTGAGCTATCAAAATTTTTGTTGTTTATATTGCTTTGCAAGCAAAGCTGCGAGGGCAGAAATAATTGGAATGGTTTAGCTGTGATCTTGCGAAACTGATGGCATGGACCATGGAGCATTGTGGGCAAAATTTTTCTTCATATAGATGATTTCATGAGATATTTGATTTAGGTTCAGAGCCACATTATTTCACTGATTTTGACTAAGTTGTTGATACTAGATACAAGAACGTACTCAGTACATATGCTTAGGCCTTAGAGTTGGATCAGCAAGATCACATCTGAACGTGATTGAAGCATATGCTTAGTGCCTATGTTACCTGGTCCGTGGATCGTACCGGTACGAGAATAGGGAGCAGGAAGGTGGTACGCCACGTGCCTAAATTTGGTACGCTAGGTAGGGGTAGGCCTGTATGCAAAACTAAATTAAACAAAACTAAATTAAAACTTACTCTTACAAGCGATAAACATCTAGTAAAACTAAGTATTGCCTTTTCAATTTGTTATTATAGAACACATTTGTTGGAGCACAATGACCATTTTTCTATTTTTTTCTCTCACCAAAATTTCACTCTCTAGATTCTTACCTTATTAAGTTGATTTATTTGGGAAAATTTTGGGGTTCTCTTTAGATCGATCAATTCGCTGTTTTGAGCAGGTGATTTGTTTTAACCTATGAAAATGATAGACCACCTTAACAATGTGGAAATAATGCATTTCATTTGCATTTTGTTCTTTTGTTTGTGATAGTTTATTATTTATCTCCTTACCTAAAATTTTCCCCCATTTTTTATTCTGGTGTCTGGGGGGAGGCTGTGAGGTGGTGGTGGACAGTATGGTTGGATAGGTTGTTTATTGTGTCAGCTGATATTTGGTTTATAATTGTATAGATAGACAAGTGTGTTGAAGACTTGGAGCCGTTGGGTCTGAGCAACTTTATTCAAAAGAAGCTATTCATTGGAGTTTTTTTAATTGTGTGTATATGTGGTGACTGGTGAGGGATTTATGGTCTCTTTGTAGTGGACCTCCTTTCTGAGAAACACAACTGAGGCAGGTCTATTAATGTTGTGCCTGCCAAAGTACATATATTGAACACATCGCTTGCATTCATCTTCCCCGTTTCCGAAAATAATTTATACATGAGGGAAAATACTTGGATGGTTTTTCAATTTGTTTTGATGGGACTTTGACCTTGCAAGCAAAAATTTATCCAAAATGCTTTTGAGGTTTTTGTTTTTTGGTGTTCCTTGTTTTGTTCTTTCCCATATGATACTGAGAGTCTCATTCGGGTGTGCAAACGACGGTAGCATGATCAAGGCCATATGGTTTCTGCCTCTATCTGTTTAGTTTTATACTCATCCATGGGTTTGTGGCAAACAACATTTGGATATCTGAGCTTGACTTCATGTACAGCCCATCAGTAATAGCTTATATTTTGTCCTGGCATTGTCTCTTTGCAGCAACCTGAGCTTGTAAAACTCAAGGAGGAAATGTCTCGAATCAGCTCTAAAATCCGAAGTAGTGAGAAGGATCTCAAGAAAAAGAAAGAAGAAAGAAAGAAGCACGCAGATGAAATAAAAAAGATGCAGAATGACTTACACGATCTGACTCGACGATTAGATGAGCTAAATGAAAAAGCTCTCGATGGTGGTGAGAAACTTCAGTTGGCAGACAGTCAAATTGAAACATACCATCGAATGTATGTCCTTATGATCTGTTCTTGTATACTATGTAGTCTTTTTTGCTAGACATCTTCTTCTGTTTCAGCTTTGTAGCAGGGAATCCATTCTTTCTTGCTGAAACATGAATTCTTTCTCCAAAATGGTTTCTGAATTTGGGCCAGTTTTTGCCTTGGTAGTTGGCACTTTTCCTCTTAAGATTGTTGGTGCTTGTGGAGGCAACAACGCTTTTTCCTTTTGAGGAATTCTTAGTGATGCTGAAGTGGATAATGTCGATTTTAATTATTAATTTTTGGTATGAGTGTTTTTTCTATGTAAAGGTGAGCTTTCCTTGATGTACGAATTCTTGTCATTCGAGAAGAGGCATAAGAGTGCTAAAGAAATTTGGTAGATACAAAAAGTTTTGACAATTTTGAAGTAATAACAGTTCTGGCATAAAAACGTATCACAGGCAGGAATACCTCTAAACATTTTCAAATCGCTTATCTATATGATTCTCTGAGGAAATCATATAGATATCGCACTTCAAAATTTCACCTATGTAATAACTGCTTACATGTGGGTCGCTTGACTTAATAACTTGATTGGAGGTTTGATATTGCAGTAAGGAGGAGGCTGGCATGAAAACCTCAAGACTAAGGGATGAGAAAGAGGTTCAAGATAGGCAACAGCATGCTGATATTGAAGCTCAAAAGAATTTGGAAGAAAATCTTCAACAGCTGGAAAGTCGGAAGCAAGAGCTGGAGCTGCAGGAGCAACAGATGCAAGCAAGACTAAAAAAGATTGTTGATGCTGTTGTGAAACATAAAGAAGAACTCACACGAGTGAGAAAGGAACAGCGTGAGTTGAAAGATAAACTTGGAAATTCAAGGTTAGTCAAAATTTTCGAATGGCATTAATTCCTGTGCCTGGCTTTTCTGCCAGTGACCTCTGTTGCTCTATCCTTGTGCTGAGCCTGCACCTATTTACATTTTCTTGGGTGGTTTTTCAGTGATCATGACATTTGCTGTTATAAGACAATTCACTTTTTTTCATTTACAGACGCAAATATGACATGTTGAAAGCCAAAATTGGTGAAGTTGAAAACCAATTACGTGAATTGAAGGCTGATAGATATGAAAATGAGAGGGATGCCAGGTTGTCTGAAGCAGTTGAGACTCTCAAGAGCCTGTTTCCGGGTGTTCATGGTCGCATGACTGATCTTTGTAGGCCAACCCAGAAGAAGTATAACCTTGCTGTCACTGTGGCTATGGGTAAATTTATGGATGCAGTAGTGGTCGAGGACGAACTTACAGGAAAGGAATGCATCAAGGTAACATAAAAATAATCAGTTGATGCTAAAGTTTTGCCTCAACCTTTTCACCCTGGTTGTAGAATATGAACCTATACTTCTCATATTTCTTGGAACAATCAGATGCTGTGAATCAGGGCTGCCTGTGTAAGGTTGGTCTATGGCACATACTTAGCCGTAGCAAACTTTGACCAAAAACATCCCGACAAGCACCCTCACACACTGTTCAGTTCTAGCTAGGCTTCTTATCTGTAAGCATGTTTCGAGAAGTTGATTAAGTTTTTCAAATTCATGGCTAATCTTTTCTCCGAATCGAATTCATGTGATTCTATTAATCAAACAGGGGCAGTATATAATGTAAGGCCGATAATTTTCGTTTTTGCTATATGATTATTAGGTTTATGTTGTTTTGCTTTAACATTGAAGTTTTAATGTGGTTAGATTTTAACATTCAAGATTTTAATTCAATCTTTCATAATTTCAATGTCCTCTGCGGAAAAACAATCTCAGAAAATCCATTTACTTCTTTGGTTGTCATTGCATTTTCATATCCTGTTGATCACTATATTCTAATGATGGCGTAACTCATTTTCTTGGTTGCCAGTATTTGAAAGAAAGGAGGCTTCCACCTCAGACTTTTATACCTCTTCAGTCAGTTCGTGTAAAGCCAATTATTGAGAAGCTGCGCACCTTACGCGGGACTGCAAAACTGGTCTTTGACGTGATCCAATATCCTTTTTTCAGTTTTGGAGTTCACTTGAGATCCATGCATGGCAATTCATGTTGGTAATCCTATATATATGCGTGGCTCTTGTAAATGACTTCCCTAAATCAGTAACATCTCGTATGTCCAGTCCTGCTTTTATTGGCTTTCAGCATCCACTGCCTCTATGTCAATGAGATTCTGACTTTCTGAGTATCTTCTTCTTCTACTGTTTTATTTTTAAACTACTGTCACTAAGGTTAGATAACAGTTCCATGGTACATTCCTGCTGGTTATGTTGGGCATTTCTGGAGATAAATTCAGATCCTTGAGTTCACTCTAACTCATCTTCTTATATTTAAAGGATCTTTGGTTTCCTTTATGCTGTTTAATCTGTTCTGAAGTTGTTCATACGGATCCAAAGAGTACCATGTAATACATGAACATTAATCCTCGAGTTCATATATTTAAAGGATCTTTGGCTTGGAGATGGCTTGTTGTTTTATCCACTTTGAACTTGCTTATGCAGTTATTCTTTTAGATATGAGTCTACGACCTAAGAGTACACTATCCATATTTTATGTATGACATACAAAACGGAAGGATTGTTGTTTAAGGCTTAACAATTATACATTTGATCCAGCCTTGGAGAAGGCTATTCTGTTTGCTGTTGGGAATACCTTAGTTTGTGATGATCTGGATGAAGCAAAGGCTCTAAGTTGGAGCGGAGAGCGGTTTAAAGGTAAGTAATGTCTCTTTGTTTGCCGAATAGTTCCGTTTGGTTTTACATGAAGAGTGATTGTTCATCGCTTGTAGTTGTTACTGTCGATGGGACTCTTTTGACAAAGTCTGGGACAATGACTGGTGGTACAAGTGGTGGAATGGAAGCAAGGTCACATAAATGGGATGATAAAAAAATTGAAGGTATCATGAATAATTTATCTTTTGTTAAAGCGCTGTACTGCATTTATATAATTTCTTCCCGGTTGCAGGACTTAAAAAGAAGAAAGAGGGATTTGAGTTGGAATTGGAAGAACTTGGTTCTATTCGAGAGATGCAGCTGAAAGAGTCTGAAGCATCAGGCAAAATTAGTGGGCTTGAAAAGAAGATTCAGTATGCAGAGATTGAGAAGGTAACCGTGATTATTTTGGTGTTATAAAATCATGTGTGGATTTGAGGGAATCTAATTGACAGCATCTAAATTTCAGTCTTTTACAGTTGGGGAATCTAAATTTCACTTGTGCATGTACTTATCCATTAGGCTTTGTTTGGAACTTGAGCTGCAGCCTGCAATTAACATCTTATTTAGCTTTTGTTGATAATGCATCTTCTTGGACAATTGTATGCTAAAAGCAGTTTGTTGCAGAAAAGTATCGACGACAAACTTGAAAGATTGAAGCAGGAAAAGGATAATATCAAGGAAGAAATTCATCATATTAGTCCTGAACTTAATAAGGTGCTCTTTGATTATTTCTCATATCTAGTTAACTGACTTGACACGCAATAACTTCGATGGGTTTTCTACTATTTGCAGTTGAAAGGTGTTATTAATGAAAGGGCTTCAAAAATCTTGTCACTAGAGAAGCGGATCAATGAGATTGTCGACCGGATCTACAAGAAATTTAGTGAGTCTGTTGGGGTGAAAAACATTCGTGAGTATGAAGAAAACCAGCTCAAGGCTGCTCAAGAGATGGATGAAGAAAGGTTCAGTTTGAGAAATCAGCAGTCAAAGTTAAAGTACCAGTAAGTCTGTTTCTTGATGTGCTCCCTTCCATTTGTAGGTGTCATGTGTTATTCCTGTGAGTCTTTATCTTTGTTTTTGGGAGTGAGGTGTTCAGTAGGAGTGGACAATTGCTCGTTGTCTTTTGAACCAAAGCATGCTTGCACATAATCCAAAGAAGAATTGTTCATAGATTTTTAAAGCATAAATGGTGTGTGATTTCTCCTCCTCCTTTGATGTCTATCTCAACGCCATGGATCCATATTCAGATTCAAGGAATTGCGGTATTGGATGTTTTGATAGTAAGATCTGCTTCAAATCACGGTCAGGGGATAGAAATAGGGTTCAAACCTCATCAAGAGCCATATCCTGTGCCTTTAGAAAAAATGCTTATGCGGTGATTTGTATTCAGTGTTGGGCCTTCTAATTGCTAGTGTAATGAATAGCTGTCTCTAGTCACATACTATCTTGTGAGGTGCGCAGTTTTGGGTTTTACGTGCTTCCTTACCACATTTCAGGTTGGAGTATGAGCAAAAGCGAGACATGGATTCACGGATTACAAAGTTGGAATCTTCTCTCAGTGCTCTAAGAAGTGATTTAAACGAGGTTATTGCTAAGGAGGAAGAACTTAAATCAGCGATGGGGAAAGCTACTGAGGACATTGATCATTTGAAGGAGGAAGCGAAGGGTATGCTTTCAACTCCCATCTCCAATCATATTATGAAAAACTTACTTGGTGTTACCAAGTATAGCCAATTGTGTTTGTGAGTGCTTAAAGTGTATTTGACTGCTTGTATCTATTAGCAGTTCATTGACGTTCAGCATTAATACTTTCATCTTTCCTTACTATGGCTTTATATGACTGTCTTTTTCTTGTTTAGAATGGAAGTCCAAGTCAGAAGAGTGTGAGAAGGATATGCAGGAATGGAGGAAAAAGATTTCTAATGCTACGACGAGCATAGCCAAACACAGTCGTCAATTAAAATCAAAGGTCAGTCGTAAGTTGGGTCAATTGTTAGTTTCTGGTCATTTCGTCACTGAAACTTTTTATGCCAACAATCTTGTTTGACTTGTTTTACAGGAGGCACAGATTGAGCAGCTTAATTCACAGAAGCAAGAGATTTTTGAGAAGTGTGAATTGGAGGGCATAGTCCTTCCTACTATCTCTGACCCAATGGATACTGGATCATCTATTCCAAACCCTGCTCTTGATTTTAGTCAACTAAGTAGATCTTATCTTCAGAACACAAGGGCTTCTCAAAGGGAGAAGCTTGATGTGGAATTCACACAAAAAATTGCTGCCCTAATATCAGAAATTGAGCGGACAGCTCCAAATCTGAAGGCCTTGGATCAATACGAGGCTCTGCTGGAGAAGGAAAGAGTTGTGACGGAAGAGTTTGAAGCTGCCAGGAAAGAAGAAAAAGAAATAGCTGACAAGTATAATTCAGTGAAACAGAAGAGGTCATTTGCTTATTTTACTACAAGTATCTCTCCTATCTGTTTTATGCTAATATTTTATTAGACACCCTTTTAAGAGCTACTAAATGAAGGATAATAAATCATTCCAAAGTGCTGAAAGTAAAGACACCAACATAAAGGCAACTCATGCTTGTTGCCACACAGATAGTCGTTCACTTGGTTTATAAATTATTTGTATGAGGTGTCGATTGGTCACAGAAGAATGCTAGGTTGAGATATGTGTGTGTATTAGATGTATGTGTAATTCTGCTGGCTTCTTGTTTTATTTGGGTATGCGGATTATATCTTGTCAGGTGACGTGTAGGAAGGAAATTTTTGTTTATGTGGCATTTGACATGAGCAAAGTGCTCTTGATGGATTTCATGAGCTATTTATACTTGTTTGCGTCATTACTTTTTGACTAAATTAGGCATTTTACACCCATGGAACTCTAGTTTAACTTATATTGTTGAAAATCAGGTATGAATTGTTTATGGAAGCTTTCAACCATATTTCTGGTAATATTGACAAAATCTACAAACAACTTACAAAGAGTAGCACACATCAGCTTGGTGGGACAGCATATTTGAACTTAGACAACGAGGATGAACCATTCTTACATGGCATCAAGTACACAGCTATGCCCCCAACGAAGCGCTTCCGTGATATGGAACAGTTATCTGGCGGGGAGAAGACTGTTGCAGCACTTGCATTACTGTTCTCCATACACAGGTACATCCGGAAGTGTAGCCACATCTCTGATTGACTCTCTCTCTCTCTCTCACACACACACACACACACACACAATCACTTCAATATTCTGAACTTGCTTATGCTGTTTTATTTCTAGTTTCTTATTTTTCATGTTAGGATAATACATGCAACGAAGTGGATAGTGTGACAGACTCATTTTCATTTCATGTTAGGATATTACTTGCAACAAAGTGGAAATTGTGACACAACTCATTTTCATGGAAGAATTATTTCTATATCGACTTAAGTCTTTCATTTTGGACATGCTTTTCCTATAACTAATGGTATTCTTGCTTTCCCATTCATCCGACTTTTCAGTTATAGGCCTTCGCCGTTCTTTATATTGGATGAAGTGGATGCTGCATTAGACAACTTGAATGTTGCTAAGGTTGCTGGATTCATCCGATCAAAGTCATGTGAAGGATCTTGGGGTCAAGACATTGAGGGCGGAAGCGGGTTTCAGAGTATAGTGATATCCCTCAAAGATACTTTTTATGACAAGGCTGAAGCTTTGGTTGGAGTCTATAGGGATTCTGAAAGAAGGTAAGTTCCTTTGCGTCATTCATTTAATTTTGTTAACTTTCGTGTCTTTCTATCCGTGAAAACTTGCCTGAAAATTGTGCTTATGACATTTTTTTTTTCCTTTTTTCTTTTCCCAGTTGCTCTAGAACATTGACATTTGACCTGACAAAGTACCGGGAGTCTTGAAAGTTCGACTTCGGCCTGCTGTATCCTGTAACTTTGATCTGTTGTTGGACTGTAAATACAAGGACATAGCTTGTTAGTTGCCTTGTTTCCTCTTTAGGCTTGTAAAGATCCCTGCTTTTGTATTATGTTCCATTTGTTCAGAAATTTGTGATGATAATGCCCATCTCCCATTGTGCCAATCTCCTCGTTTCAATTTTCTTTTGAACTTTGAAGCATGTTGATCTCTCTCTCTCTCTCTCTGTCTCTCTCTCTCTCTGTGCACCTGTTTGCGTAGGCATCCAGGTTTATAGCAACATTAATCTCGTCGGATATGCTGATATATTTTTGAAGATTGTGGTCAGTGGCCTCAAATTTTTTTGCTAG
Source organism: Arctostaphylos glauca (assembly GCA_019985065.2). Taxonomy (NCBI): domain Eukaryota; kingdom Viridiplantae; phylum Streptophyta; class Magnoliopsida; order Ericales; family Ericaceae; genus Arctostaphylos; species Arctostaphylos glauca. The sequence goes on from JAHSPW020000001.1 coordinate 40,623,068, forward strand.
CAGTGAGAGTTAAACATGTGAACTGGAGGGAGTAAGACCCATGCTCCTAGTCGACCAATCTCTTGGGTTTGATATAGGATCATTCTTGAGGGTAAGAAAATAGCTACATAACGACCTTGCGATTGTCTTATTGAATGTGGATTTGTTCCAACCAAATTAATTTTTGCACAATGGTCACGATCACATGCGCACCGCACCTGCTGTGCGCCCCAAATGAGCTTGATATCGAGACTAAACATGTGATTCGATTAGTTCCCTTTGTAGAGTCCGCAATATAAAACGATTCTTTAAAAAATTAAGTTGAGTGAGTTGGTCATTTCGTGGTTGAGTTAATTTATCCTGCCATTTGTCTTTGAAATCGTATTTGTCATTCATTTTTTCAGGACACAAAAATATTTTTAATCACATTTTTAGGCTCGGGACGAGCCCATACGAGGGGTGCAGCAGGGCCCTACTATATTCCATTCTGTAGACAATGATTTTTTGTGTAACGATAGGATAACGGTCTTAACACCTCGGAAAATATCGTAGACCCCTAATTTGGTGCCGGCGGAAACCAACGGTTGGAGATTTAAGAAGTCATTTGATGATCCATATAACATCTCCTTCCTTCCTGATAGGATCATTCGTTGGTGCCGTAGAAAGAGGAAAATCGAAAGGAAAACCTTACGCCCTTTCTCGGCACACAAGCACTCCTCCGGCTGCCGGATTCCTGAAAAAAATGCTGGAGGAAAAAGTGTATCCACCAGAGGCATATTTTCATAATGAAACTGATGATGATGATATTGACGAGGGAACTACCCTTTCTTTCCAAGATTCTCCTGATGGAGATGATAATGGCATATCTGCCCAAGAAATTGAGAACCCACATTCAGTAGAACTGAGGCAATCGAGAAAGAAATCATTGCTCGATTTCCGGTGCTTGATCCAAGATGCAATTCTCAGCGACTACCTTCTCGGGAAAAACAAAGGAACATGCGAATTACCGTCGAATCTCAGGGGAAATCTCAGGGAAATTAACCTTTGGGGTGTCCCTTTGTTGCCTAGTAAAGCACACGAGGGCACTGATGTTGTCCTGTTGAAATTCCTGAAAGCAAAGGAATTCAAAGTCGCAGAGGCCTTCAACATGCTTCGAAGGACTCTGAGATGGCGGAGGGAATTCAAGGTCGAGGGAATTTGCGACGAGAAAACGGATTCCGGCCTTGAAAAGCTGGAGTTCATAGATGGGGAGGACAAGCAGGGGCGCCCAGTTTTTTACACCCTGTTTGGGGCATTGAAAAACAGAGAGTTTTACAGGAGTACTTTTGGGACTGAAGAGAAAAACAAGGAGTTTCTGAGGTGGAAAGTGAAATCAATGGAAAAGGGTATCCAAAAGTTGAGTTTCAAACCTGGTGGGGCCGATTCTATTCTTCAGATTACTGATTTGAAGAACTCACCTGGACCTGCCATGAAAGAGCTAAGGTCACTTAACAAGAAAGCTGTGGTTCTGTTTCAAGAAAATTACCCTGAACTCATCTTCAGAAATGTAAGTGAATTTTCTTTCTTGGATATTGATCTGATTCGCATCGTTTTAAGATTTCAAAAAGTTTAGGAATCCAGACACATATGTGTCCGGAACTATTGAATGCACATAGAATTCATAAATTATCAAGGGTCTTACATGTATCTAATAGTTCTGGACATTTCTGTGTTCGTAGAATTACTCAGATTTACAGTTTGTTTGGAAATTCAGAGGAAAAAGAAAAAAGAAAAAAGAAATTATTAGGGGGAAGTGTTAAACGAAATTATGCTTGGCACATTTTTGAATCAAAGACCTGCAACTAAAAAATTACGATACTGATGTGGTGCTGAACGACATACCTCCGATACTTAAGTCAATAATTTGTAAGCCCAGTTGAAAAACGAATACTCAAATGTAAAGTCAACAAAAACATCTTACACAAGAGCATCTTACGGGATTAGACTGAACTTTTTATATCTATTTAGTATCCTTTTAGGTTCACTGTTTCTTGGTGTTAATTTTCTGTGGATGTGGACAAGGCTTGCATGGCATAAGCGTCTTGAAATCTTACAATCCCTATCCTAACATAACGATAAGTCCATTTTATTCTCATAATATAAGTGTGACTTTTGCTATAAGCGTTCTCATAGAATCTAGACTCGTAGATGGGAGGGACCATTCTGAGGGCTAGACAAAAATTTACGGACGACCAAGAAGATCAAAGCTTGATTTTGCTCCAAGAGATCGAAAAGACCCCGAATAAATAAGGATGAGTCTAACTTATTCTCCTGATATAAGAACACGTATCTCACTATAAGTGTTCTCATAGAATCTAGACTCGTCGTATATAGGAGGGACCATTATGAGGACTAGAGAAAAACATGCGGAAGACCAAAAAGATCAAACTTGATTCTGGCTGAAGAGATCGAGAAGACCCCGAATAACCATCTCTGCTTAGCAGTTGATTCTATACCCAACAATGCTATACTTTGTTTTGTTATTTTCTTCTCATTCTCTCCTAACCAAACAATAGAGATCGACAATTTTCCAATTCCAATAATGGAGCTCAAATTTAGGTTTGACACCTAAACATATGGATCTCGATATTGAGTTCAAGATTTCTACAAATTATTGACCTGAAATAAGCATCGATGTTTTTCCCATCAACATTAACATTTGATTTTATGTGTTGCAGATTATTATAAATGTTCCATTTTGGTATTACGTGAGTCATGCACTTCACTCACAGCTTATATCCCAGAGAACCAAGAGCAAGTTTATCTTTGCAAGGCCCTTAACAGTCACACAGACCCTCCTAAAGTAAGCATGTTGAATTCCAATGCTTTCACATCCTTTATCCTCTTACAATTTTCTCTTCCATTATCCAAGTCTATTAACACATATTTCTGGTACATAGATTTCTACACACGTATATTCAGAATCGTTCAATACACATGGAATCTAAAACTAATGAAGGATTCTATGTGCATCGGATGATTTCGAACACATTTGTATCGAAAATTTGTGTACAAAAGTTGTGTTTGTTCTTTCTCCATCTTCTGAACCCAAATTTGCTTAAACCCCATCAGGTACATAGCCCCCGAGAACCTACCAGTACAATATGGCGGTTTAAAGAGGGATAATGACGAGGAGTTTTCACCCGATGACAAAGTTTTAGTCTTTATCGTGAGAGGAGGAAATATGCAAAGGATTAAAATTGCTGTTCCGAAAGTAACTTTTCTTTCCCCCTTTCTCTTCATATTTTAAATCATAATACCATGTTAATTAATTAATTGATCTCCGATTTGTTTCCTTTTCCTTTGAATTGATTAGGGTGGAGTGACGGTGGTTTGGGACGTGACAGTAGTGGGATACGAAGTGAGCTATAAGGAGGAGTTTATTCCGGATGACGATTGCTCATACAATGTTTTGGTCCGAAAGGAAAAGAAAATGAGAGAGAGTGGTAGGAATTCATTTTACATATATGAGCCTGGAAATATAGTGATAACTATTGACAATGGAACAAGCAACAAGAAGAAGAAGATTTTCATTAGGCACAAAATCAAACCAACTGTTCCTGTGTACAGCTTAAATGGAGTGAAAAGCTTGTAAGAAGGATATATCCTTATAGTTCACTTCAATGAGGAATGATTTGTTTATATATTGTTGTATATATAGCTATGTCTTCCTTTATTCTCATTGCTAAATTTCTTTTTAGATCCGTTTAAGTAAAGAGAAAGCCTACGAACACATTTTTCCGTGCGTAGATGTGTCCGAATGCGTCTGATGCATTTGAGGCCTTTTAAAATGATGTGGAATCTATGTATATCGAACAGTTTTGGATACATCTGCGTTTGAATTTGTACATAAGAGTTGTGTTTGCAAACTTATTCCTAATCAAAACGATGTGTTATAACCTAAATTTTGGATCTGATAATTGTCATCTTTATTAATCCTTACCTTTTTGAGGAATCGTTTTGCCCTCCGGTTGTTAGAAATTTAAAAATCGATCAAACAATAACTCAAAGACATCTCATCTAGTTGTAGATGATTGCAGGTCTTCGGTTTGTGCCTTAAAGGGATGAGCTCATAAGCGTAAGAAATCGGTTGAGGCATGAAAGATTGAAACCAGTCCGTTTGGAGTGAAAATTATACATACCAATCCCAATTGATTTTTATGAAGGGACCAATATCGGTCCGGGTAGGATTAGTTTGGTCGGAGAATTTGGAGCATTCGGATTGACCAAAATAATCTTATTTGTGACGGTTAATCAAAATGAACCTGGTTTTGGGTCAAATATTTTTACAGTACTCCGTTAGGTCGAACTCACGGTCTCCTTTTGGAAAAATATTTATGAAGGAATGCGCTCTAAACTCATAGTCTCCGTAAAAGAACAAAATTACAGGCAATTCAAATTAAACCCACGTTAGAATCTATATCCAGGCTACATTGTATTTTCTTTCAAAGACAAACAACTTCGTCAATCTTGATGGGATCCCTCTTCATCAAATCTTGATTTGATCCCATTTTCTTCATTAATCTTGCCAACAACCTTGATGAGGGGACTCATGGTTCATCATCCATCATATACCTCAAGCTCACTGCAACATTCTCTCGGATACGGACACAAACAGACATAACTGTCTTCTTCCCAGGAGCTAAGAACAATTCCACCTGCCGTAAACAAACCCCTTAGGTGTAAGCCATTACCTTTCAGGATCCATGCAAGCTGCAAAATGGCTTAAAACCTACACCAACCCACACCCATATGTGGCAAACCCCCACCGTCCCTTATGCCCTATAAATACTCTCACCCTCTCCACTCCCCACTCACCTCACCCTAGAATCATTAACCCTCATCCCCCAACTGCAATGGCTAAGCCAAATTCATTGCTCTTTTACTCTCTCTGTTTTCTTGTTCTGTTTCAATGCTCTGTTGCTAGGCAGCAAGGAAGAGGCCAGCAGCAGCAGGGCCAGAGGCAGGGGCAAGGGGAATGCCAGATCGGGAGACTCACTTCTCAAGAGCCCCAGTACCGTGTTCAAGCTGAAGCCGGTGTGACCGAGTTCTGGGACTATCAGGATGACCAATTCCAGTGTGCCGGTGTTGCCGCCTACCGAACCATTATCCAGCCCAGAGGCCTTCTCTTGCCTTCTTACACCAATGCTCCTACCCTAATCTACATTGTCCAAGGTATACATACATAAATATATCTGTACACACACACACACACACTGAATTTATTCTGGGTATGGTTCACATTGCACTAAAATTGATCTATTGTATCGTACATTGTATTTTCTGGTATATTGGTAGGTAGCCTACGTTGTCTTAATAGTTGTGTTGATATGGTAATATGTACAGGAAGGGGTATGACAGGGGTGATAAATTCTGGTTGTCCGGAAACGTACCAATCATCCCAGCAATCTGAACAATATCGAGGAGAAGAAGGAGGCCAACGCCAGAGATTCCGAGACCAGCATCAGAAGATTCGACACTTCCGAAAGGGCGATGTTCTCGCACTGCCGGCTGGAGTTGCACATTGGTGCTATAATGATGGTGATGAAGAGGTGGTGGTTGTTGCTGTGGAAGACACTGGCAACCATCAAAACCAGCTTGACCCCAACCCCAGGGTAAGAAATTTAACCCGCCCTAATAATCTCACACAAATGTAAACAGCTAAAGTCTTGATTTTTAATTAACCGAACAATTTGTTTCATATAGTTCTTGATTTGAACTTAACTGAAAATTCAAAACGACGTAATTATTGGTTGCCATTGTAGCAATTCTTCCTTGCTGGAAACCCCCAACAACAAGGAGGAGGACAACAAGGGCAACAAGGAGGACAACAAGGAAGAGGACAGCAACAACAACGACCTTACAGAGGACAATACGGAAGCAGGCGCGGCCAGGAACAACACAACGCCGGCAACGTTTTCAGCGGCTTCGACGAGGAGGTGTTGGCAGAGGCATTCGGGGTGGACAGAAACACTGCAAGAAAGCTTCAGGGGCAAGATGACCAGAGGGGACATATAGTCAGAGTTGAGAATGGACTTCAGGTGTTGAGGCCAGGGAGCAGTCAAGAGGAACAAGAAGAACAAGAAAGAGGTGGGAGATATCAGCTCGCCAATGGCTTGGAAGAAACAGTTTGTTCGGCCAGACTTAGTGAGAACATTAACGATCCATCACGCGCCGATATCTTTAACCCACGCGCCGGCCGACTTACCTCTGTGAATGGACACAATCTCCCTATTCTCAATTATCTTCGACTTAGTGCTGAGAGGGGAGTTCTTTACAAGGTATGCCATTCACTTGCATGCATGCACCATCATTTTCACTACAAACTTCTCTCTCTCTCTCTCTCTCTCTCTCTATCTCTCTCTGTATATATATATAACAATAGTCATGTGGGTTTCTTACCCATCTAACAATTATGCAATCTCCTGAAATGGGCTTTTGAAAATATGTGCAGAATGCTTTAATGGCACCAAACTGGAAGCAGAACGCCCACAGCGTCCTGTACGCAACAAGGGGTGAAGCCAGGATGCAAGTAGTGGACCAGAGAGGGCAGGCGGTGTTCGACGGCAGGGTTCGGGAGGGGGAGATGCTGGTGGTGCCACAGAACTACGTGGCGGCAAAACAAGCCGGAGAGGAAGGATTCGAGTTCGTGGCATTCAGGACCCACGAAAACGCCAAGTCCAGCACTCTGTCTGGGCGCACCTCCGCCATCCGAGCAATTCCCGTCGACGTGCTTGCCAATGCTTATGGGATATCCCGCGACGAGGCGAGAAGGTTGAAGTTGAATAGGGAGGAGACTATCTTGATGGAGCCCAGGTCCTCTAGGTCGCAGAGGAGCGCTTGAAGTGGAAATGTATGTAAGTAATAATGTAGAGATGGAGGAGTGATGCGGGATGTGATTTTGTAATCTCTACGTACGTCGTGGAGTATATAAAATCGCTTTATGTAAGGAGGAGCGTTTTGAATATGAATAAAATGATTGCTTTCTCTTTACTTAATTTGGTTATTTTTTTAGAGCACGAATATTATTATTATCAAAAAAATCGAATCCTTATTAGATTTAAATCCGAGTACTTGACAACGACTCGACACTTGAGTTCGAGTGGTTTGGTTACCTTAGCTTTATAGGTGTGGTAACGCTTTGAATTTTGGAGACTGTTAATTAAAAGAAAATAACTAAAAATTCAACTATTTATTCATTTCATAATAAAAAAATAGATTTTTCATTGGGTTTTCAGAGCACTAATCATATTCTAAGTAAATCAAGATTCGACAAGATCTTAATCCTCTGTGTTAATGTTGTTGTTGATTGGATAATTTGATTCTTTCATATCGTCTTTGATACCTAACGTGAAATGTCAAGACCAGATAAATTACACCATAAATGATGAGGCCTAATGAGCCATCATAACTTTAGTCTCAATGCATATGTAATGACAAGTATAACACAAGTGTGAGAACTAAAGCAAATTAAGGTACTATCAAAATCTAAGAGCATCTCCAACCTAACATTTTAATCTACTTAGTCAAAATTTTAAAAAAAAAATCACAATTTCTATTTTGTCTGTTTACATTTTTACTTATCCATTCGAACCCTACTCCCTATTTTAACTATTCATCTATACATCGACTTCTACTTGTAGAGTGATGGAATAATTTGAACCATTTACCTAGCCTCTCTATACTAGTCATACCAAGTCAAGAGAAAACTAAAGCAAAATGATTAGATTAATGAAGAGTGAGTTGGAGATAAAAAATAATGTTTGGACTAGCTATCATTGCTAATAGGGCATGCATAGTTAGTGGGTTAAAGATGTTCTAAGTTCGACAGTAAATCTCATCACAATGTTGTTTATGTCCTCAAATGTTATCCCACAATGAAATCTAAAAAAAAAAAAAAAGAAATTTCACGCTATGAGACGATTCCAAACACGTCTGAATATATGTTTGTAGATTTGTTCTTATGCAAATACAGTATGTCTAATTCCTATTTTGTTCTCTCTCTCCATCATGTGAACCCAGAATTTGCTTAAACCCCATCAGGTACATAGCCCCCGAGAACCTACCGCTACAATATTGCGGGTTAAAAGAGAGAGTTTTGTGTTTATAGTAAGAGGAGGAACTGTGTAAAGGATTCAAATTGGTGTTCCGAAAGTAACTTTTTTCTCCCTTTCTTTTAACATTTAAAAGAAATTAGAATAAATTATGTTCGTTAATTGATATATGATTTGTTTTCTTTTCCTTTGAACTGATTAGGCCGGAGTGGCGGTAATCTGGGACGTGACAGTAGTGGAATACGAGGTGAGCTATACGAAGGAGCTTATTCCGGATGACGATTGCTCGTACAATATTTTGGTCAAAAAGGGAAAGAAAATAAGAGGGAGTGGTAGGAATTCATTTTACATATATGAGCCTGGGAAGATAGTGATATATATCTACTATATATAGCTATATCTACTTTTATTCTCATTGTTTAAATTCTTTTTTGGATAGGGGTAATCAAAACCATGTGCTATAATTAGGATTTCAAGTTCATAAACAGTGATAATTGTCCTTGATATGTGGGAAATGACGAATGAGTAGGACTTTTTCATCTGGTCTTCTCGGCTGCTCGGTTTAAGCTTCTTCTTGGCCAAAAGAGTTTCTCGGCCCGTAGAAACCGGATCCTTTTCTTACTGACCTGATTGTCCGAGCTGGCCATATCAATAGGGTCCATAAAAGAAGACTCTTGGTAAAAACGCATCCCTGATATACAGAGCAAAGAGGATATGACCTCTATCCGTATGTATAAGGATCCCCTAACGATATCACAACCCCGACAAGTAGACTCCTAAGGATGCTAAGGGACTAAGAGAAGGCAATAAGAAGGGAGAGAGCAGACGAAAAAGGTACGACAAATCACTATAGTATTGTCTTCATTATTTTATTATTCTATTATTCTCTACATATTGAACCCGATCATTGACTTAGGTATTGTAGGAGTGTTAATTGGCACCACATCGATATTCTTAGTTTTCTTATAGGTCGTTACTGAGAAAGAATCAGCGAAAGCGAAATCAGTCCTATTTACTAATTCTTAACTTTTTGAGGAATCATTTTGCCCTATAATCGCTAAAATGAAGAAAATTGATCAAACAATAACTCAGACATCACATCTAGTTTGTAGATGATAGTAGGTCTTCGGGTTGTGCTTTATAGGGACGAGCTCATGAGATGTAAGGGTGAAATCGGTTCAAGTTCAGGTTTAGGTTTGGGCATGTTATATGTATAGAAGATCGAATTTGATAAGTTCAGAGTGAAAATTTTACATTTCGATTTCGATCAATTTTATAAGGACCAATATCAATTCGGATAGAATAATCAATTCGGCCCAAGAAATTTGGAGGATAATAATAATTATTTTGTTTAAGAAAGATTTGTAATCAGTTATTAACATAGTTTTTGTAGATGGATGGGACAAAAACGTGAGACAAAAAGTGAAACAGAGGATCAGGACTCCTTTAAATTTGGTTTGGTTCAATTCGGTCGGTTATAACAAAAATATGAACATCCAAAATTGAACTGAAAAATTGAAAAAATTAATTTGATTAAACCGAAATTGATTAACCCCTATTCCGGACCAACTAAAAATTGTAGAGCTCTAAACTCAGTCCCCATATAGAACAAATTAGAAATAATTCAAATTAAACCCACGTTAGAATTATTGGAATTTCAAAAGGTGTAAATGAAAATGAGACACCGGAAGATTTTTGAGCAACCGATCTTGTTTGTTATACACCTCAAAAGTCTCCATGATGTCTCATTCATGTTTATTGATACTCTATTGAAGTTTACGGCTCTCGGAAGTCATAAGATGTGGGAGATCCCTTCATATCTATTTATATGGTTCATTCCACGTTTTGAAGACTACCGAGAAATTTATCTACATAGTACTATCTCATTGGCGTGTTCATTGTGTGAGAGAGAAACAGACGAAAAGAAGTTCGACAAGTAGTTGTACGGTTGGTGTTCTTTCGACTGAGGAGCCGTTTTATCCTGGGAGACAGATACCCAGGCAATCCTCCAACACTCACTGTGAGGAGACGAATCTGTTTTGAAAAGACTGTGTAACCACACACTCGGTTCGGTATCATTTATGTTTACACTCTATTTACAGTCTATGGTTGATCTGTTTTTTTCGATTCATATTGCAATTTTGTTTTGAAAATCATGTGTCAATGGAAATATATGTATATATTTTGAAAAACCGAATATTAATATTATTCGCATTCTGTTGCATATAATTTTTTCCAAGAAACTGTATCCATGCTCCATTGAATTTTCTCACAACACCAGCTTCATCAATCTCGATGTCATCCCATTTTCTTCATTAATCTTGTGAACACCCTTGATGGACTCAATAGTTCATCACCGAGCATACACCTCAAGCTCACCGCAACACCACCTCAAATCTCTCGGATACAAACAGAAACAGACTTAATTGTCTTCTTCCCAGAACCCAAGAAACAAATCCACCTGCCGGAGACAAACCCCTTGGGTGTAAGCCATTAGCTTTCAGGATCCATGCAAACTGCAAAATGGCTAAAAACCCACACCCATATGTGGCAACCCCCCACCGTCCCTTACCCCCTACAAATACTCTCACTTCTCGCCACTTCCCACTCAGCTCACCCAAGAATCATCAACCCACTGCAATGGCCAAACCCAATTCATTGCTCTTTTACTCTCTCTGTTTTCTTGTTCTGTTCCAATGCTCTGTTGCTAGGCAGCAAGGAAGAGGCCAGCAGCAGCAGGGTCCGAGGCAGGGGCAAGGGGAATGCCAGATCGGGAGACTTACTTCTCAAGAGCCCCAGTACCGAGTTCAAGCCGAAGCCGGTGTGACCGAGTTTTGGGACAATCAGGATGACCAATTCAGGTGTGCCGGTGTCGCCGCTTGCCGAACTATTATCCAGCCCAGAGGCCTTCTCTTGCCTTCCTACTCCAATGCTCCTAAACTATTCTACATTGTCCAAGGTATACATACATACATACACATACATTGATTAATTCTAGGTACTTTCTGGTATACTGGATGTTGGTATTGTCTTAATAGTTGTGGTGGTATGGTAAATATGTACAGGAAGGGGTATAACAGGCGTGATATGTTCTGGTTGTCCGGAAACGTACCAATCATCCCAACAATCTGCACAATATCGAGGCGAAGAAGGAGGCCAAAGCCAGAGATTCCGAGACCAGCATCAGAAGATTCGACACTTCCGAAAGGGAGATGTTATCGCACTGCCGGCCGGAGTTGCACATTGGTGCTATAATGATGGTGATGAAGAGGTGGTTGTTGTTGCGGTGGAAGACACTGGCAACCATCAAAATCAGCTTGACCCCAACCCCAGGGTAAGAAATATAACCCACCTTCCTATTAATGTAAGAAAAAGTCTAGGATCAATACATACGAGACTTTACGTCTTTACCTCGGTTTTAGATCAATCAAGCTATATGAATACATAAACTTCTTGATCTGAACTTATTTCTTGCCAATGTAGCAATTTTTCCTTGCTGGAAACCCCCAACAACAAGGAGAAGGACAACAAGGGCAACAAGGAGGAGGACAACAAGGAAGAGGACAAGGAGGACAGCAACAAACACCACGATACAGAGGACAATACGGAAGCAGGCGCGGCCAGGAACAACACAATGCTGGAAACGTTTTCAACGGCTTCGACGAGGAGGTGTTGGCAGAGGCATTTGGGGTGGACAGAAACACTGCAAGAAAGCTTCAGGGGCAAGATGACCAGAGGGGACATATAGTCAGAGTTGAGAATGGACTTCAGGTATTGAGGCCAGGGAGCAGTCAAGAGGAACAAGAAGAGCAAGAAAGAGGTGGGAGATATCAGCTCGCCAATGGCTTGGAAGAAACAGTTTGTTCGGCCAGACTTATTGAGAACATTAATGATCCATCACGCGCCGATATCTTTAATCCACGCGCCGGCCGACTTACCTCTGTTAATGGACACAATCTCCCTATTCTCAATTATCTTCGACTTAGTGCTATGAGGGGAGTTCTTTACAGGGTATGCCATTCACTTGCATTCATGCGCCATCATTTTCACTCCAAACTTCTCTCTCTCTCTCTCCCTCCCTTCCTCCCTCCCTCTGTGTGTGTGTGTGTGTAACAATAGTCATGTGGGTTTCTTACCCATCTAACAATTATGCAATCTCCTGAAATGGGCTTTTGAAAATATGTGCAGAATGCTTTAATGGCACCAAACTGGAAGCAGAACGCCCACAACGTCCTCTACGCAACAAGGGGTGAAGCCAGGATGCAAGTAGTGGACCAGAGAGGGCAGGCGGTGTTCGACGGCAGGATTCGGGAGGGGGAGATGCTGGTGGTGCCACAGAACTACGTGGCGGCAAAACAAGCCGGAGAGGAAGGGTTCGAGTTCGTGGCATTCAGGACCCACGAAAACGCCGTGTTGAGCACTCTGTCCGGCCGAACCTCCGCCATCCGAGCAATTCCCGTCGACGTACTTGCCAATGCTTATGGGATATCCCGCGACGAGGCGAGGAGGTTGAAGTTGAATAGGGAAGAGACGATCTTGATGGAGCCCAGGTCCTCTAGGTCGCAGAGGAGCGCTTGAAGTGGGAAATGTAAGTAATGTGGAATGATGCGGGAGGGATGTGATTTTGTAATCTCTACGTAATATCGTGGAGCGATATACAAAATCGCTTTAATGTAAGGAGAGTTTTGCAATATAAATAAAATGACTACTTTCTTTACTTTAATTTGGTTTCGTTACGTTACGATGAATTAGTTGGTAATTTGTGGGCTAAATAATTTTGTTATATTACTATATTGTTGCACTAGGATGAAACGGATTTGATTGCCTACTCGTCCAACCTACACGAAGAACTTGACACCGGTGTAGTATCTCACCAACACCTCTCCGATGCCTAAGTTAGTTTCAGGGTGGAGGAAAAATATGTAAGGGGGAGGAAAACTGTAATCAATGCAACAGAATATTCGTATCTTGTACTATATGAGTCTTTGAACTATATAGAGATTATCATGGCAAATTTGTAGGAGGTGATCGTGCTTATCCTTTCAAAGGATAAGTTGAGCTGATCGTTCATGTTTATCTACATTATATACGCATGACGAGGGTAAAATGCAATTGAGAAAATACATTTAGACCCCCCGAGTAAGTTTGAAGTTCGGCCGAGACCGAATAACACATCCAGAGGCACATGCCGATCACGTGACATAATGGCCGACACGAGGAGTGTAATAACCCGAAAAATTTTAATCAAATAAATAAATAGTTCGAGCAAATATATTTTTATATACTCCACGTATAATTTTTATTGCGTTTGCGTACACGAATTATTATTTTTTTCTCTCTCTTCTCTCTCTCTCTCCCGGGTTTGGGCTGACCTGGGCGGGTTTTGGGCTGACCTGGACCGGGTCGGGCTGTTTTTGGGCTGGGCCTGGGCCGTGCCCGGCTCCGGCTGCCCCGTTTTCTGCCCGGTTTTTTGGCCGGTTTTGGTCCGGTTCGGTGAGTTTTTTTGGCCGGTTTTTGGGTTTTCCGACCGGTTCCTGTCCGGTTCTGATTTTATATATATTTAGACTAATATATTATATATATATATATATATGTGCGTATATCTGTGTGTGTGCGCACGCTGGAAAACGGAGAAGACAGAGCTTCTTCCCCACGCTTCCTCTCTGACCACCCCACCTCCTCCCCGTCAAGTCGCCGTTCCCATCACTCCCATCCCTCGTCAGCTACCCTACCACAGCCACCCCTAAACCATTATTATTTTTCCCCCCGCCATCGGATTTTCCCTAATTTCCTCTCCGCCGTCCGTGATTTCCCAAGGATCGGCTATAAATAGGAAACCCCCCCTCTGTTATTCTTCACCCCAGAATAGCAGCAAGGAAGACGAGCAAAGAAGAGGAAGGAAGGAAGAAGAAGAAGAGCAGCCACTCCGCGAACCAGATACGCGACCAAAAACTCCAAACCAATGTAAGATTCTTACTCTGGAGTATTCGTTTTAATGTTCGGAGTGTTACGAGTTCCTATAGGAAGAAATGGTACCGGACGTGAGACGGCAGTCCCGCCGGGAAATTTCAGCAGAAGAAGACGAAGCTTCTGTTTTTGTTAAAACTAATAACAAAATTACATTTTTTTTCCCGTAGTTATTAGTTTATTTATGAGGATAAGTTAATTTGTATAAACTACTAATTGCACCTCAAGTTTAAAATATACAGTATCATTAATTATAATATTACACATTAATCCTATTATGTTATAAAATTATAGATTAGTCCCTATTTTATTAAATTACAGTTTTATCCTTAAGATATTTAAATTACAAATTTACTCTAATTTATTTAAATTATAAGTAAACTTATTTATTTTATCACTATGATATTATTTTAAAATTTTATTTGCACAACTATCTTATTATTATGCAATTTCTATTTAGTAGTTTGAATATTAGTCGAGCATGAAATTATCCTGATTATTGCTATGGTTACTTGACTCAGGGTGTCCCGTGGATACCCGAACGTAAACACACTGATAATAATATACGTTTAGTTGTTGTGGATTATTCCCCGTGGGAATATTATGCGTGTCTTGTAGCCGTGATGCGACATGAGCCGAGCTTTGACTTTAACCAGAGGATGTGATAGACCCAAGCTTTTGTATCACCCAAGCGCTGTAATTTAGCCGTGTCGTGCGTTTAGCCAAATTTTGCTTGAGCCGAAATTATATCTAGCCCTATCGTGCCTTTTCTAGTCTAACGATCTTCTAGTGTAAATTAAACTTATATTGTCCGGCACGATAGGAAAGGATATAATGTTAGGGAAAACATCTTGATTGGGAACATGACGATCGGGAGCAGTGCGGTTGGGGCGCAGGGCGGTTGGAAAGCATCGGTTAGTTGGGCGGTCGGGATCGTTATCGTTCGGGAGCACCATTTGGACTTTACTGATTGAGAGAAGCCTATTCGAAATATATGACGATGTCATTGATGTTAGAAAAGTCTTTTTGAATTATATGACGTGGTCATGCTTTGGAATATTGATTAAAGTCGAGTACTGTGAAAGATTTTGAATTGATATACTCTGTGTTAGTTATAACTGCAATTCTATTAATTCGGTTAAATCTTGTATCTATCACTGTTCACACTTATTGTATGATACTACCAAACCTTGATTATTTCTACACATTTACACATTGCATATTCTTTTAAATGCTCTAAAACATTAAAAGAGAAACTTAAGGGTAGGAAACTTACTGAGTGTCAAAACTCATGGTGCAACTTCCTCCTGCCCCTAGTATTTCATAACCAGGTACTGACGATGATGGAGCCGGACCCGACTTTACACCTTATGATGACGCTTACCCCGCAGAAGACGTGATCGAGCCGTGGATCACTTAGACTAGTTTAGACTGCTCTGACTTTTAAAGTCTTTTTGAATGTAAACAGTCTCTTCTGAAATGTATTTTGACGATCTCGTGTATCAAACTCGTATTTCAATATAATGATGGTATTTTAGTTACTTTACTCTTTTTATTAACGTGTCCGAAATTCGGGGCGTTACAAGGAGTGCCGACCATACGCAAATCTGGGTAACAGAACCATGCATTGAGCAATGCCGACCTGAGAAAGGCGGATCCATGACTTGCCGAACAGACTAGGTCGGTCCGGATTACGGGCAGCCCGAGAAAGGCAACCAGTAACCATTTTTCCGAAATAAAATAGAATCCCGGATAAGTCGGGATTCTGTCGGGATTTTGTTGGATTCAGTTATGGACGTGAAATCCACTGCCAATGAGGACACTTCGCTCCAAAAGAGCCCTAACAGAATTGGGGCCCAAGAGAGCCCTAATAGAATTGGGGCCCGAGAAAGCCCTAAGAGAATTAGGGCATAAGGTGAAGTCTATAAATACAGCTCCAGATGAAGAAAAAGAGGTACGCCTGAATAACCTAGAGTTTCGCCTGCTGATAGAGAATATTAGCTTGCGTTATCATTTCCCTGTGAGATTTTGCCTGACTTAATCATCGGAGTGTCCTCCTGCCACAGCGGCAGAGGGCTCTTTGACAGATTATTCTTTTGCAGATCACAGGTCCACACATTGAGAAGAGCATTGTTTCGGCTGGATAGTGAATTCTTAGCTTTCCGTCCTGATTATCAAAATCCACCCTCTTACAATTGGCGCCGTTTGTGGGAAAGTTAAAAATTCATGGCTGAAACATCCAGAAAAGATCAGGGGGGGAACGTGATAGCAGAGAAGGATCAAGATCCCCCCTCCAATTCCGCACAAATCCAGGGGTCCTAGGAGAGAGATTCCTAGGGTTCCTCCCCCAAAGATGGTAGGAGAACAGCCTGGAGAACAGGTGCTGCCTCCTACCGTTCCGTTGTCTGCCAACACATCGGGAGCTCTTGCGCTACCCACGCCATTGCCTCTGGAGCAACGTCCAGATCGTCCGCGAGAAGCGGAACGGTCAAGAAACAGGGACAGATCCCTAAATCAATCCCGGAATGAGGGAGGGAGAGAATCCCGAACTCATGAAGGGTCTCGCCGATACGAAGAATACAATAATGCTGATCGGATCCGAAAGAGGGATCAAGAAATAGAAGATATGAGGCGTTACATACGACGCATGGAGAGGGAAAACTGAACTCTCCGCAAGCATAAAGATCCAGTCCGCCAGTCACTGTCTGGACATGACGAGCGCTCCGAGACTGGGCCGTCTCGGCAAGATAGCCGACACGAACCTAGCAAAAGGCCCCGAGGAGGAGAAAGGCAGATTGGAGTATCGTCGAATCTGGGCGGACCACCACAGGTACAGCCGCTTCCCGACATGAGGGAGTGATAGAATCGGCCCCAGACGTCCAGCCGAAGCTCCCATATCGGCCTCTGCCGCCGGTGGTTCCGGTAACCGATATGAGGGCGTGGTTGAATCAACAGTTGGGACTCAATCGCCCGGAGGACGACGAAAATCACAAGGAGCTACAACAGCTGGCAGTGTCACCGTTGTCAGTTCAGATTGAGACGGAGGACTTACCCAGAAAGTTTGTCCCTCCGAAGTTTACGATTTATAATGGACGAACGGATCCGATGACTCACATCAAAGGATTCGTGAACTCCATGATGATATATGTGGGCCATGACAGCCTTTACTGCAAGGTATTTTCCCTGGGCCTGGGAGAGATAGCCCTAAATTGGTTCCAGGCTCTACCGCCGAGATCAATTACAGGCTGGAGGCAACTGGCCGATCAGTTCCTCAAGAGATTTGTGGCTAACCGAGCACAAAAGAAGTATGTGAACACGCTTTTGGCCTTGAGAAAAGGACCAGAAGAAGATCTCAGACAGTATGCCAGCAAATATTGGGCAACTTATAATGAGATCGGGGATTGCACAGAAGCATATGCTGTAGAATCTTTCAGGCTGTGTTTATCATACCGAGATCGGCTGAGAGAGTCTCTCACCATTGATCCCCCGAGTACTATTGCCGACCTTATGAGCAGGGTCGAGAAATACGCAAAGTTCGAAGGCGAGATTCGCCGAGACAAAGATCGACCAGTCGTTAAGGCACACAGGGGTGCGGTAATAGTGCCTGAGGCCAAGAGGTCCAGAACTGAGGTGGCGGAGGTGTCACAAGTAACAAGGGAGCGAAAACCACCTGGACCTCAGGCGTATAGAGCGCTACGCACGGTTTTCAACACGCCAATCTTCAAGCTGATCCATCCATTGAAGAATGAGCCATTCTGGAAATGGCCTGCCGGGTCGGGAGAACCGGTGAAGCGTGATCCGAGCAAAGACTGGTGTAGCTATCACCGCAACAATGGCCATATGACAGAAAAGTGCAAGGCGCTTAAACGATTCCTAGAGGAATTAGTTGAAGCCGGGCACCTTCGACGTTTTGTGGCCGAACAGAGGCAACAAGCGGTTCAGCCAGAGCCGATGGAGGCCGAATCCTCTGAGGAAGAGGCGATGATAACCGGGACCGTGCATGTCATACACGCGGCAACCCCGGTTCTAGATAAAAAGGAAGTACGGCTTCAACGCCGCCGAGACGGGCACGAACATCATGTACAACATCTCGGGCAGAAGAGGAAAGAGCCCGAGACACAGGTGGAAACAATCATATCCTTTTCGGAAAAGGATTTGGAGGGGGTAGCATACCCCCATAACGATGCATTGGTGATCACGCTGCTCCTCGGCACCTTCAACACGGAGAGAATCCTAGTTGACCAGGGCAGCTCAACAGAGATCCTGTATTATGATGCTTTCAAGAAGCTCAAGCTGGACAAGGCAGATTTGCAGAAGGCCGATATACCACTCATCGGGTTCAGTGCCGAAGCAGTCTGGCCCTTGGGATCCATTACTATTCCTGTACGAGCGGGGAGAGTGACTTTGGATGTGGATTTTCTGGTCGTAGATGTACCATCGGCATACAATGCCATAATGGGGAGAACTTGGCTCCACAGGCTGGGGGCAATCCCTTCTACCTATCACCAAATGCTGAAGTTCCCAGGGAAAAAGGGGATTGAATGTGTTTGAGGCGATCAGACAACAGCGAGAAGCTGCTACGTCACCTCCATCAAACATAAATCAAAGGCCGAACACGTAAAATCCATAGAGGTACCAGATCGGCCAACGATAGAGGATATCGGGCGTAACCCAGCCGATCGAGTTGTAGAAGAACTCAAGCAAATACCAGCTCACGAGACGGACCCAGAGCGGTATTTTTTGATCGGGGCTGAGCTATCAGAGCAGGATGAGAAGGACCTGATCAAGTTTCTTAAAGAGCACATAGACGTATTCGCTTGGACACCACAGGAGATGCTTGGGGTGAGCCCGGATATTATATGCCATCACTTGAATGTGGATCCTGCCCACAAATCAGTGATGCAGAAAAGAAGAAGACCGGCAATCCAACATGTGGATGCTGTAATAGAAGAGATAGATCGACTGCTGGAGGCCGATGCCATCAGAGAGGTGCATTACCCCGAGTGGTTATCTAACACCGTGGTGGTCAAGAAGAAGAATGGCAAGTGGAGGGTTTGTGTGGACTTCACTAGTCTCAACAAGGCTTGTCCCAAAGATAGCTTTTCACTGCCTAAGATAGATCAGCTGGTGGACGCCACAGTTGGGTATCGGCGCATGAGTTTTTTAGATGCATATCGGGGATATCATCAGATAGCCATGCACATGCCGGATCAAGAGAAGACATCCTTCATTACTCCACGTGGACTCTTCTGTTACAAAGTGATGTCTTTCGGCTTGAGAAATGCAGGGGCAACATATCAGCGGTTGGTGACTCTCATGTTCAAGGAGCTGCTCGGGAAGAGCATGGAGGTTTACATCGATGATATGGTCGTCAAATCTGAGGAGGCCGAATCCCACATAGATGATCTTGGCAACACTTTCCTGGTACTAAGAAAATACAAACTCAAGCTCAACGCATCGAAATGCGCTTTCGGGGTCAGCTCGGGGAAATTCTTGGGGCATCTGGTTACACGCAGGGGAATAGAAGCTAATCCCGATCAGATCGTCGCCCTGCAAAATTTACAGAGTCCCCGAATTGTGAAGGAAGTTCAGAGGTTAACCGGAATGGTGGCAGCCCTCAATAGGTTCATCAGCCGATCATCTGATTGATGTCCGCCATTTTTTCAACTGTTGAGAAAACAGTCCAAGTACACCTGGGAGGAAGAATGTGAAAAGGCTTTCCAAGATATGAAGAATTACTTGGCAAACCCCCCACTGATCATGACTCCCGAGAAGGGAGATGTGCTGACACTTTATCTGGCCGTATCCGAGCATGCGGTCAATGCGGTCTTATTGAAGAACAAAGATGGTGAGCAGACGCCGGTCTACTATGTAAGTAAAACGCTCCTGGATTCGGAGACAAGATATCTCCCCTTGGAGAAGTTGATCTTATCCCTTGTGGTGGCCTCTAGGAAATTGCAGCATTATTTCCTGGCCCATACAATAGAAGTACCGACCAAACATCCCATCAGTACTGTCTTGAGAAGAGCAGAACTGTCGGGAAGGGTGGCAACTTGGTCTGTGGAGCTCGGGGAATACGACATTAGATTCCTCCCAAGGACAGCAGTGAAGGGACAAGTCCTGGCAGATTTTATCGCAGAATTCTCCCATGAACCTGTGGAAAACATCGCTTCAATCTCAGAGAGGGATGTGCCCGAACAGGGGGAAATAGTTCCCGACCAGACACCGTACTGGAGGTTGTACATTGACGGATCATCCTGTTCAAGAGGATCTGGAGTCGGCATCGTCGTTTCCTCTATTCGAATCGACGAGATGCGTCACTATCTTCTCTCGGCCTCTACGGGATTTAAGATACCATCTATCGTCCTTATTATATACCATGTCGTAGTTGTAGTTTATGTCCCAGAGACCTAAGTTCGTATTGCACAGTTCGTTCAAACGAACTGTGCCCATGATAATACAGTATGTATTTATGGAGATCTGCATAGGGTTCAGCCTATACCAGGATAAAACCCTACGGAGTAAAGGGTGAAGGGGGAACCTAACCCCACCCTCGATGATAGCCATAAAGGGGATGTGGATGGAGTCCTCATCCCGAATTTCAGGATGAGTCTCAGGCTTATTGATTTCTACTACTACATCATCGGGAATGTTGTAACGCCTACGAAACTCTGCTATCCGCGCCGGAGAGGCGAAGTGCTTGCAAAAAATTCCCATATTCAGAGGATGAATAGGGAAGAAGCACGAACAGTTCAGAAAAAGAGACGAGTTCTACAGGGGACAACTTACAGAAGATGGAGGAAGCACAGTAGCAAGAAAAGAAAAATGAAGAAAAGAAGGGTTCAATTTATAAGGGTCTATGCGGACGAATCTGGTACGTCGCATGTTATAAAACCCCAACCGTCAGATCCATTACTCCTGGACCAATCAATGAATCACAGGTGAGATATTGAAGCGACACACCAAAGCACGCGCGGAAAAAGTGCGTCTCTCATGAGAGGTGCACGCAACGGTCACATCGCATTTATGGAAGGACAGAGCACGCCTCAGAATGGACCAGATACGGATAAAAGTCCCATGAGGTCGATACAGAGCCCATCATGAATACGCTTTATAGCCTCGGCTACTCCGCCAGGTCGGTTCGAAGTAGCCGAAGCTAGGGGCAAAGGGAAACCCAGTACATACAAGATCAGAATAAAGTTCAACAATTGAGAAAAGTTTGAACTCCAGAACATATTTGAGAAAAATATGTGTTTAAGCCTAAGTATAGGTTAAACGGCCGAACAGACTTGAGAAAAATTTGAGAATGTTCAACACTTGAGAAAAGCTTGAACACCCGAACATATTTGAGAACCCAGTACATACAAGATCAGAATAAAGTTCAACAATTGAGAAAAGTTTGAACTCCAGAACATATTTGAGAAAAATATGTGTTTAAGCCTAAGTATAGGTTAAACAGCCGAACAGACTTGAGAAAAGTTTGAGCAGATTTAATACTTGAGAAAAGTTTGTATTACCGAACATACTTGAGAAAAGTATGTATTTAAGCCTAACTACAGGTTAAACAGCCGACATGACTTGAGAAAAGTCAGAGAAAGTTCAACACTTGAGAAAAGTTTGGACTCCAGAACATGCTTGAGAAAAGTATGTGTTTAAGCCTAACTACAGGTTAAACAGCCGAAATGACTTGAAAAAAGTTAGAGAAAGTTCAATACTTGAGAAAAGTTTGGACTCCAGAACATGCTTGAGAAAAGTATGTGTTTAAGCCTAACTACAGGTTAAACAACCGACATGACTTGAGAAAAGTCAGAGTAAGTTCAACACTTGAAAAAATTTTAGGTTGAGAATATACTTGAGAAAAGTATGATTTGAGCAAAGTTCAGTACTTGAGAAAAGTTTGAGATGATTCATTACTTGAGAAAAGTATGAAGTCTGAACCGAATGGGAAAGATCCATTACTTGCAACACATAAGTCAAAAGCAAATAGTTCCATTTCATTTCAGAGTTGAGTTACATAAAAGTTGCAAAAGAAATTCAAATACAAAGAAAGGATTCCTAAGGCGCGACATCGGCAGCCTAAACTACTACTACATCATCAGCTAACTGTTGCTCGGCATCAGGGACAGCAGTATCGGCAGTTTTGCCAGCCTCTTCGGCTTCAGTAGCATCGGCAGTCTGGCCTGCCTCTCCTCCTTCAGCAGCAGCAGCAATCTTGCTTGCTTCCTCGGCTTCAGTCTCCCCATCCTCTAGTTCGGCAACAGTTGGAACTTTAGAGAATAAGGGAGAATCCTCAGGCACTTGAGCAGCTTCCAGAGCGGCCTTCCAAGCCATTCCGATGAAATCGGCCTGGATCTCCGACATCTGGTTCTCTATGAAGTCCGCAGCAGCAGCCGACATGCCTCTTGAGTAGGATTCCTCCTGGAGGTGCTTCAGCTCGGCCTCATGCTGAGCTTTGAGCCCGGCCATCTGCTCCTCTAGCTCGGCAGACTTCCTGCTTTTAGTCCCGAGTTGATACTGAGCAGTATCAGCCATCATCTCGGCGTCCCGAGCCCTCTTCTTATACGAGGCCAGGTTCTCCTGGGCTTTCAGAAATCTGTCGTTGGACGCCTTCAGCTCCAACTCGATAGTGCTGTATCGAGCTTCCAAATCCTGGCAATGGCTCAGGCACATCAGGGTTTTCTGCGCAGCCTGCAACAAGATCGGGAAATACGAAATCAGAAACAGAGTTGCAAGTAAAATAACAGAAAAATAGCCGAGACAGAATACTTACGAAGACTTCGTGAGCCATCACAGATCGCAGCAAAATCGGGAGGTCGGTGCCTTTGTAGGGCTCGACATCTTTTGGTAACATCAGCATACCTGTGAGGGTTCGCGTGACATCAAGATCGGCCACCGAGTCGGCGATAGTGATGGGGTCAGTCCCATTCACTAGCAAGGAAGGGCGCCATGGGGCAGCCCTCTCAACAGCCTTAGCCTTATCGGCCGTCTTGCTCTTCTTCGGCAAGGTTATTGCAGCGGGGTCCTCCTGAGCAGGGTTCCTTGGCCTCCGCCTCGGGATGAGGGGAACATAGGCCTCAGTTGAAGCCTCATCAGACGCTGAGGTCGGCTCCCTCCTCTGCGAGCTCGGGCAGGCGTCAGACTGTTCCTTCTTCTTCTGCCGCATCAGTTCGCGGAGATTCGGGATGTTGGGGTCTCGGGCCATTGGATCTAAACTCTGATCGATCTCCTGGTTGTCTTCTGAATTCCAGTTGCAAGGCGACTGGGGAGAACGATGTTCGGCACCGGTCGAGGTAGACGAGATCGGGATACCCTCGATGGCAGCTACCGTCACCGGATTCGGCTGTTGAGCTTCGAAAATTGGCACTGCCTCAGGAAAGTACCCTGGAAGGTCGGCACCAAAGACGCTGGCGTCGGGAATTGAATTTTTGATGTACCCCCTGTAGCTCGCAGCGTACCTCAGAAGCACTTCGGGGGATCGGGCCCAGCTTCGGCCAAAAGACCCCGTGTATCGGACGACTCTTTTGACGTCGTCGAGATTGATCGACCGTTTGTTTCGGTTCTTGTTGGTGTTTGTAGCTGCAAAAAAGAATGGAAAAAATGCAGTCAGCATCAAGATATGTTCGGTATCAGAAAGAAAAAGACATAGAAATGAAAGACAAGGTCGGGGCACTAACGGGTGACTCCAAATCGGATCGGGATGTGGAACTTGGGGCGTTCAGGCTCATCTCGGCCGATCTCCCAGTTGCCAGTGACGATGAGGAAGTCATCGTCATTGCCACGGTTGGAGTCTGTCAGGTAGGTGACGATCCGCTCGATATGTGGTCTGTTCTTCGGGTAATAGGCATCAGAGCCTTTTCTGACCATATCGTAACAAAATCGGATCTCCCGAAGTCCTATATCGGTATTGTTCAACCTATTTAGTTCTACTATACAGTGGATTATCCTATAAGTGTTAATGGAAATCTGCATCGGGTGAAGCCGGTACCAACAAAGCACTTCACGAAGAAGGCGATTGAGTGGAAACCGAACTCCACCCTCAACAACCGCCATCAGTGGGATGTGGAGGGTGTCGTGATCGTTCCCATCGCGGGGAGTGTGCGGCTCGTTGAGTTCGACGGCAACATCGTGAGGGATGTTGTACCGTCGCCGGAATTCTGCCATTTTTTTCGGTGTGTCAACTAAGTTCCTAAAGCTCCCCATCACAGACAGGAGAAGGGGACGAAAAATCAAGAAAAGGAGGGAAGAACTAGGGCTCTGGTTGAAAATGACTTACAAAAACGGACGAATTCTCTCTCTGGTATGACGACAGTGGAAGATTGCAGAAAAAGAGCCAAAGGCGAAGAATGGGTGAGTATTTATAGGGAGGGAAGCCGAACGGATAAAACCCTAGGCCTCCCCAATGAGGACGCCCCACATACGGGGCACGCGCAGGAGACGCGTGGTCCCAAAGCCATAAAGCCTGCTGCACGCCCCATCAGACTTCAATGCGACGCTGCAAATTCACGAATGACGGTTCAGAAACCGTCCGATCAAGAATAAGAAAGGACGCAATGAGTGCACTGTATAGCCTCGACTACTTCGCCAAGTCGGTTCAAAGCAGCCGAAACTAGGAGGTAATTGACGAGGGTAAAATGCAATTGAGAAAATACATTTAGACCCCCCGAGTAAGTTTGAAGTTCGGCCGAGACCGAATAACACATCCAGAGGCACATGCCGATCACGTGACATAATGGCCGACACGAGGAGTGCCGATCATACGCAAATCTGGGTAACAGAACCATGCATTGAGCAATGCCGACCTGAGAAATGCGGATCCATGACTTGCCGAACAGACTAGGTCGGTCCGGATTACGGGCAGCCCGAGAAAGGCAACCAGTAACCGTTTTTCCGAAATAAAACAGAATCCCGGATAAGTCGGGATTCTGTCGGGATTCTGTTGGATTCTGTTATGGACGTGAAATCCACTGCCAATGAGGACACTTCGCTCCAAAAGAGCCCTAACAGAATTGGGGCCCAAGAGAGCACTAATAGAATTGGGGCCCGAGAAAGCCCTAAGAGAATTAGGGCATAAGGTGAAGTCTATAAATACAGCTCCAGATGAAGAAAAAGAGGTACGCCTGAATAACCTAGAGTTTCGCCTGCTGATAGAGAATATTAGCTTGCGTTATCATTTCCCTGTGAGATTTTGCCTGACTTAATCATCGGAGTGTCCTCCTGCCACAGCGGCAGAGGGCTCTTTGACAGATTATTTTTTTGCAGATCACAGATCCACACATTGAGAAGAGCATTGTTTCGGCTGGATAGTGAATTCTTAGCTTTCCATCCTGATTATCAAAATCCGCCCTCTTACAACGCATATATCTTACGCATTATTCTCTGCATAAATAAGAGGATTCGTTGAGTATTTTCGCATATAATGGAGGGATATAAGGATTTTAGTTGATCTTCTGTTGCCCTTCGCCGAACTGAGCGCGTTAAATTGAGAAGAACAATTCTGATCGAGCAGAGCAGACGGTCAGTTACCGAGCACACTTAACCGAGTAGGGCGCATGGTCAGCTCAGCTTTCGAACATGACTTATCACACTACAATACTGAATCCATGGTAACTAGTGGTCTTAACTTAATTTCTAAGCTACGATACAATAAGAAAAAGGTTGGAATTTAAAGAGGAAAAGCAACTGAATTGTCCTCCACTATTAAATATGCGAACCATGGAGAGGCCCATTTTGAAGGTTCCCCTGTGCACCGAATCTTCCTTTTCCACAAACCCCATGAACTAATTTGAAGGTCCTGAATTCAGGATTCTTTCCTTCGTTCGGCTTTAACAAGGCATAAAGGCATAAACTTCAAAAGATTCAACAACAACAAACGAAAACGAAAACGAAAACTAGCCACTGGATACTGGATGCAACTAGTTCCACCTAGATTGAAAACCCCACACGTGCGGTCCCGAATAGGATTCGGGAGCCTTTTCTGCACAGTAATGTTATGATAATCATATTTGGGTATTATGTAATATCATACCTAACATTCACCAATTGCGTATGTCATGTGAACCCAGATGCGTCGCCTCACATTAAATGCAACTATAAGACTAAAAATGGGCAATCGAAGAATACTTGTCCGAGAGAATATTAAACTATGAAGCAGAATAAGGAAAGGACATGAAGACAGTTTGGTGACACTGTGTTCTTTTGCATGGACATAACACCAAGTAAATAATTATGTTTGTCGATTTGAGAAAGACAGTTAAAGAGATGTGATCGAATTGAATAAGTTAGAAATCTGAATAGTTTGGATCAGACTTAAAACAAACGAGGATGAGACCATCAAATGATATGATCAATGCCATATAAAGTCATGATTTCCTCAGAGAAAATAACGCGCTTTTACTAGACAGCGTAGCAACTTGCTATTACTCTGAGTCACAGATGTAGCGTAGGAACCAAGTCCAAAAACTGCACCAAGCAGATGAATCCAAATTTTTATATATATCCACAACGAATCCTACACAGATTTCCACATCATAAATAATACCCTTTGGTCTATCTTCAGTCTTCAAGCCTGCTGGGCACTCTCTCTCTCTCTCTCTCTCTCATGCCTTTCTTGAAATTGGGTAAGACAGCCAAAAAGGCATGGAAAAACCTCACCAAAAAACTCCATACCAAACTACTCCACAAGCTCAACAGGTCCAAAACCATAAAGAAACCAACGAGACGGCTCAAAACAAGCAGCAAAGCAAATCCCTGGACATCCTTGGCTTTCAAACCTCGCCTTAAAGCCAAAAACCAGACAATCCAATCAACCCGTATTCTTCGCTATTACCACCACCACCACCGCAGCCAGAAAAGGCCACCGCCTGTATGTATCGATGATCTCTTAGAGCCGCCAGCGTCAGAGGTGGAGCACCACCTCCAGCTACCAAGCACAATCACAGAGCACAAAGGGGAGATGAGAGAGATCAGTTTACTGAACGCAGAGGAAGCAAAACTCTCTCACCAATTTGCTGATGATGTAGCAGGGACGAACAGGGAGGCTGTGCAAAGACAGGATGAGATCTATGCAGCAGATGATATGTGGGAATCAATTGGGTTGGCATCACCATTAATGCATGGAATCAATGAGAGAGCAGAAGAGTTTATTACCCGAATCAGGGGAGAGATGCAGCTTCAGGAGATGATGGCTCGTCGGTTGTAGCTAAAATTCTCAGTTTCTTTTTATTTCTTTCCCATGTGATCTTAGTTTTCCTCTCTTTGATGCAGCTAGAAAAGAAAGGATTGTTAAAAACTTGGAAATTGAGGTAGGGATTGGATAATAATGTACATAACTCATTATCAGCAAACCATTGCAAATATAAAAATCATGTTCTAGTTGACAAGCAAGAGATTTCGAGCATGAAAACTACTTAGACAAAAGAAAAACTGAAATAGCTAACCAAAAAGTAATTCTCTCTGGAGTGGAGTCGCCCCTACAATCCCTTGATTCCTGCGGGCTACGTTCAAACTAAACGAGAGTCATGCTTTCTACTCGAGAGAGCAAACCGATTACTAGGAGAAGGAAGGACATGGGCCAAGCTAACAGAAGTTGAAAAATATATAGGAAGGCTTCAACCTCTAAAAAGAACAAGTACAACCAAATTTCAACGTCTAAGCTCTTTAACAAGAACCAAAAAGACTATAGGTTTCAACCTCCACTCCTCCGGCCTTAGTACAAAACTGACAAGCGAATGGTAAGAAAGCGTGAGCAAAGAAAAAGAAAAATCCTTTAACGTATTTTGATACAAAAAAATAACGAACAAAGGAATCTTAAAGTGCTTGTTCGGCCGTTAGCCTGATCCACTTGTTATTCACCCTTGACGTTGTGCCATTGGATTAGTATAGATGCCCAGGAAAGATCCCTCTCGAAAGGCTACTCCTCCTTTCGGTTCTTGAAGTTTATAATACTTCGGCCTCTTCCCGGTAATGAATTGAGGGGTATCACTATTAGTTACTTTGGACTTTTAGAATCGAAAGCCTAATACATGTGGTACTGCAGAAGAAGTATTTCATTTAATTACTCATGCTAGTTCAAGGAACAGGGCTATCAAATGGGCGACTACGGAGACCTGAGATAACTTGCAGCCATGACAAAAGTCTCAACTCAGAAAACGACTTTTACGTTCAATTCAGCATGCAGTTTAGATGTATTTCAAAATTGATTTTCCAGTACCAAAGACCTTGCCTGACTTTCAGGAAAAAGAAACCACAATCCTTTGTTTTCTATCCCTTACTCTCAAAATCTAAAGGGCTTGTGCGGGCATAATTTGAGAAGGGAAAAATTGCCAACCTACCGGTCACGCTCCATCGAGATACCAAGGTACAGATGACATATACTGAGGAATATGATGACAGATTTCATTTCCATCCTCATCAACCTCAGCTGGAGCAAGACCTGGCTTTCTGCGAGGATAGATTTCAGTTGAATGCAACTACTGCAAGGCCCAAAACATGAAGTATGTATGTAACTAGAGGTGTAATCAGTCCGGTTCGGTAGGAAAACTCAGACCGAATCGATAAAAATATGCATCTACTAGCAAATTTATCTAGTCGCAAATTAATCATCAATCATTCGAAAATAAAATAAAAAAGTGACAAATATATAAGTTCAAAAAATGAAAAAAATACAATGGCCATTCAAGTTTCGGTTAGGTTCATTTTGATTCGGTTTTAAGACCATAAAACTGAAAAGAACCGAACATTTGAAAAATAAATCAAACCTGACAGAACCAGTTCGAAAATTGGACCAAACCATTGATTCGGTCCAATTTTCCGATTTGATTCGTTTTGGTTTATCGATTTTCACTTAAACGACTATATGCAACCGCTTAAAAAAGAAACATTCATATTATACTAACGATTTGCAAATAATCGCGAAATTATAAGTGCTCGTACCCCGAATTTAGAATCCTGGATCCATCGATCCCCGATTTCTATGATGGCAATACCATTAACTCTATTTACACACCCGGGCTTAAATGGATACCCGCTAGTAGATGATTGAACAACTATTGATCGAGATTCGTGTAAGATGGTCGGACACCTAAATTCTGAGGTAAAGAACTGATCCAAAGAACCAAGATTCGAAGAATTAATCGAATCTAGAAAAAACACAGCAATGCTAAAGCAAATACATGGCAGTACTCTCCGGAAAATCATAACTCAAACAACAATACGTCCAAAGGGTAGTGTGAACATGGAGAAAGACATACCTGATACAGTCGCCAATCGCAATGTTTCGCCATGCAGATGCAAAATCAGAGAGAGAGAGAGAATTGCAGCTATATGCCCTGAGTGAAGAAGGGAACAATAGTATCTGGGCCGTAGTGGGTCGGATATTAAAATCCGATCAACTAACAGGCCTCAAGACAGGATGAAAAAAAGACGGCGGCCTTATCCATACTGTTTGATGAAACCTTTTGTTCAGCGTCGTTTTGTTTGGTTATGGGCTGAAGATTCTAGCCCAGAAACATCCAACCCAACTAGTATTATCCACTTGCTTTTACCATGGCCCAACCCAATTCTTTTTTTTTTTTTCTCCATTTCTGCTTCAAGAAGTTATAGGATGTAAAAATGCATCGATTGGGTAATGTTCCACCTTAAACAAAAGCACCCAATCGAGTAGTGGTGGACAAAGGATGAGTTACGGCCTAAGACTAGGTCAAAAAGGCATGGTCAATGGACAACATGTGAATATTCTTGTACTATCCATTGCACAAAAAATAAATCAATCAAGAATCCAAAAACCAATACATAATTTATATATCGTTCTTCAATTGAATAATTAGATACATCATTATGTGGCAGAATAAATTGCAACGCCACCTACTCACCTGAGCCTGCAAAATACTTGACATCAGTGTAGTGCTTTGCCAACACCCTTATGATGCCTAA
Source organism: Arctostaphylos glauca (assembly GCA_019985065.2). Taxonomy (NCBI): domain Eukaryota; kingdom Viridiplantae; phylum Streptophyta; class Magnoliopsida; order Ericales; family Ericaceae; genus Arctostaphylos; species Arctostaphylos glauca. Next base: position 40,653,037 of record JAHSPW020000001.1, read on the forward strand.
CTCATAACCTATAGTAGAGAAGACGATAAGAAAAGTTCAAGAAATTAGAATAGCACAATTTTTGTACGTTTTACTATAGGGTTAGCTTGGGTTATATAGGAATAGGATTGGCATCATGGAGTTATAATTAGAAGATAATTCCTTAGAAATAAAAATGGCACGGGGATGGACTCTATGATCCTTATCCATTAGGAAAAGTCTATCGTCCTAAAAAATTTTCTCAAAAAATCTCCTAGAATTCAAAATGAATCAACTAGATTTACTTATATTTGTAGACTTTTAAATCCCAATGAATCTTAACTTTTGATTTTGAATTCGGGAATCTTTTCGGAGTAAAATTTATTGGCATGTAGCACTCCTCTATCCATTATAAGACTAGGGGGTGTTTGGGAGCCTATTTTTTGCATTTTCCCATTCTCATTTTTGGATTTTGGTTGTTTGGGAGCCAGTTCCCAGAATGAGTTCTGCAGAACTCATTCTCTATTTTCGACTTTAGGAGCAAAAACTCAAAAAGAGGTTTAGACCTCCTTTTTGCATTTTCATTCCCATTTTGCATTCGCAAAATGCATTCTACACATTTCTCCCAAACATTACTCCCAAATTCAAAACTCATTCTGGCTATAATCTAAAAAGCTAAAAAGCCAAAAAGTCAAAAATAAAAAACTAAAAAGTAAGCTCCCAAACACCCCATAAGATGGATAACCATTATAGGAAATTTTGCCCTTATCATGTGATACTAAGATCATAAAAAAATCAGGGCAAAACGATGTGTAGTTAGGCAAGATAGCCTTTAGAAACGTTCTCAGAAGGTTAAGTGCTCTCAAACTCTACATGTAGCCTGAGTGAGTGAGGAATTGGGGGCCCTGTAGTGAGGGGGCTCACTATATAGGTGTAGTGAATTCATCCGGCCATCTATTTCGGTAACGAACAATTCAGATTCAAATTAATATTTATTATAAAAATAAATAATTAATAAATAAATACTGATTTGAATCTGAACCGTCTGTTGTTGAAATGGACGGTCAGATGGGCTCACTACACCCATGTAGTGAGCCGCTCACTATAGGACCCCCATCTCCAGTGAGCAAAGGATTGGAATGAGCACGCTCCTACGTTAAGAAAGGACCTGACATGAACAGACTGCATGCCCTAGTCATACCGTCAGTTCTCTTACTCATCATCACGATTTACACTAAATTTGTGTATCAGATAATGAAAGCGTACAGATTACATTGCATGCGTATAATGTGAATTTATATTTCACAATTTATGTGGAGAGAGAGAGTGTTTGTTAGTGTTTCGGCATTTTCCAATGTGCTATTGCAGTATTGCTATATTTCCACTGAAAGATTAATTTTTTTTAACTTTTATGGCGCAACCTTTTTTGTGCTTAAAACGTGCTGAGTGGTAGTATATATCAACAGTTCATTAACTTTAACTTTAATGGATGCATGTTTTAAGGAATGATATCTAGATTAACATAATTATAAAAGTGAGAAGAAAAGCTATTTGTAATGCTAATAAATTAATCATAATTAATACTTTAATAGAGCACACTAATCCTAGAAAGTAGGCGACGATAACTCTAAATCTACCATTAATGTATCAAATCAATTTGCTTTACTAAAGGTACTTTCAAGGGGGTCCCACTCATAAACTTGTTTTATTAACCCTAAATTATGTTTAGGAACGTGTTTAACTCCGTACTTGTGTTCCCTAATACTTTCGGAGTAATGTAATCTCATTTCCACTAGCTTTGGGGTGGCAGGCAGAATCTTTTTGAGTTATGAGATCAAAAACCTAAAACAGTTAAAGCCATCGGACAATTTGGGGTATTGGGATTTGGAGGTATAAAAAATCGAACTCGATCATAAAAGTTATACGTACTGATCACAACCAATTTTACGAAGGGATCGTTATTGGTTCGGTCGAAAAGTTTGGAATGTTCAAATTTACTGAAATGGACTTAATTTTATTGGGTGGATGGAAACGAGCTAATTAGTGTTGGACCACGAAGAAAACAAATTTGATTTACCAAGACTATAGGTCCAAAACTCTTGTATTTCGGCTACAGTTGCAAATGAGCCGAGTTTTGGAGTGTTCAAATTCGGCTCATTAACTAAATAAGCCTAAAATTCGAGCTCAAGCTCAGCCAAGCCGAACTAAGCTTATTTATTTAAACGAATCGAGTTTTTACGAGCCCAACCAAGCTTTTGAGACTCAAGTTTGGCTCGTTCAGCTCATTTACGAAACGAGCCTAAAAGTACTAATCAAGCTCGAGCTCGACTTGTTAACTAAACGAATGAGCCGAACCAAACCCTTATTGAGCTGAACCGAGCTGAAGTAAGCTCATTTATTTAAATGAGCCGAGTTTTTACGAGCCCAACCGAGCTTTCGAGACTCAAACTTGGCTCGTTTACGAAACGAGCCTAAAACTTGATCTCAAGCTCGGCTTGTTAACTAAACGAATAAGCTAAATCGAGCCCTTATCAAGCCGAGCCTAACTTGCAAACAACACGGTTTGTTTGCAACCCTAATTTTGGGCAAATCCACCAACAAAAGATCCTGAAATTGTGTCTCATATATATATTCATTTCGATTCAATCAATTATAACAAAAATATGGACATTCAAAACCTAACCGAAAAAATAAAAAATTTAATTCAATTGAACCAAAATTGACCAGCTCCTATTTCGGACCAATTGAACCGCCGGTTTAATCTTTTCACTCCTAATTAGGACCAAGGCAGTTGGGCTGGGGTAATTTAGACTTTCCAATGGGACAATTTGGGCTATTGGGACAGAGGCAACTCCACTCGAATTCTGTCGGTCGCGAGACCCAATCAATGTTTTAATACTACCTATATTGACTATTTATAAATTTTGGATAAAATTTTACCGTTGACCCATAAAACTAACTTAATAAATAAATAAACATAAAATATTGAGGTCATTCTAGATTTTTTGTACCATTTGAGTTGAAATTGTCAGTTTATTTACTATTTTAAAATTTATCAAGTAAATAAATTAAAACAATTCAAGCTATGAACCAATATGTTCTACCCAAAAGTTGAAAACATTACAATAAATCTAAAAATCATTCACTTCGCATAATTTTATCTTTTAGAGACCGAAATAACATTTTCAAACTTACGGAAGTAGAAAATATGTGGCTTCGTTGAACAAAATTCTTCGAGTCGCCTCTGTAGAAGCATGAACTGCAATTGCCTTCCTCTCTCATACTGTCTTCTTTTTTTTTTTTTCTAAACTTATTTTGGCAATATAAGAGAAAAATTTATATGAAAAAATGTATATAAATGTCTTCTTTCTCACAATACATGTTGGTACCTTTGTAGATACACGTAACACTTTACAATTCGTCACCTATCTAATTCAATACATAAGAGATCATGATGTGCTCTTTTGTGTGTGTGTGTGTGTGTGTAAATTTTAAATGAACAGGATGAAGATAAATGCTAATCAACTATTACACTATTCCCTTAATTTTTTTTTTTTCTAAAAAAGAATTGAAAAGGTGAAAATCCTAAAATCCTGGTAATTCCGCAGCCGTTGAAAAGAGGTTGAACCAAAAGTCATTGCCATCATGCATCTTTGAATCATACCCATTAAAATGCTCCACTCCATGTAGTGGGGAGAATTGAAAATCACCCATCACGCCGGAATTGTCTGCCGACAATACCTCTGCCCAGAATTTCTCATCCATCTCAGGGAAATTGTTTATCAATGCATCATCATCGTCCATCCACGCTGCAGCAGCGGCGGCAGCATAGGAGGAGGAATAGGTTTCACTGGCGGAGTTTTGTGGACTTTCCAGCCTTTTCACTTCTTGATCTGGATAATGAATCATGGGTTGTGGTTCTTCTTCTTCTTCTTTGACTTGATCATGATGTTTGTGGATTTGGATAGAATGTGGTGGTGGTGGTGGCGGCGGTGGTGCTTCTAGCTGGTTTTGTTTGTTGAGTTTCTTTTTCAAGTGGGTATGCCACACGTTTTTTATTTCGTTGTCCGTACGCCCTGGTAATTTAGCTGCAATAGCCGACCATCTGCAAGTCAAAAGATTACATACAAAGATTAGCATTGGTCTACGTAAAGTGTACTCTTAAATCTCATTCTGTATCCACCCTAGAGAGAGAGGGGGGAAGAGAGAAAGGGGAGGCAACGGGGACTCCAAAAGTGTTCACTCTGTTCATTGATGGCACAAGTTTACTCCTAGTGTATATAGTTTGGTCATTAACACAAAAGAATTCGATAAGAGATGTTTGTGATCATGTGTATAATTACACTACAACCTCAAAAAAAAAATAGAATTGCCGACCAAAATAACTTTCGTGGCCAAAAAACTAACTTTTCCGACTAAATACTTTTAGTTGCCAATAGAAACCATGCCGACCAAATTTAGACAATGGTATGACTTCCTCAACTAAATTATTTTCATCGGCAATCATACTCGCGTCATTTTGGGAGAAAAAGATGCCATTTTTTTGACTAAATATTTTAGGGACCCTGTTGTGTAGGGTGCATATAGTAGGTTTTGTCACGCAACGAAATGACGTAGTTTCAACACTAAACGGCATCGTTTTGATTAACGCTACGAGACTTGGTATTTAAACCAATCAAACTACTTAAACTTACACTCTTATTTGCTTGTTAAAAACTCGTTTGTGGTCGTTTCAAACAATATATGTATATAATCTTGGTTGAAATATTTTCAATCATATCAATCCAGAATGTATACTTTGAAACTTGTTAGATTTTCAAATCAATAATCTTCACTCAATATGAGATATTTGACTAGAATATTAATAGGTTCAAGCCTGATCACGTTTAATCCAATACTAAACTCGACTCATTAAATTATAGTCATGTAGGAGATGAAATGTATCGTTGTATATGCACCTATTTCCGAGCATTTCATGCAGCTTTATGATTGTCTCCTCCTCTTCTTTGCTAAAGTTTCCTCTCTTAATGTCTGGTCGCAGGTAATTTGTCCACCGAAGTCTACAACTCTTTCCACACCTCAATAAACCTAAATCAGAAAACACAGAGAAAATTGTTAGTTCAGAGAAAGAAACCCGAAGTTTTAAAGAAATCAAGTTACTATGGAATGAACTTGCTCTACACAGAGCCTAACAAGGCGTGCTGTGCATCAAAACGATATGTCACTCTCTGTTATGCGCTATGCACAATAGAATCTTTTGTTGAGATAAACCCAGATGGGAAGATGGGAATTGGGAAATACGTACCGGCTTGTTTGGGAAGTGCACGCCAATTGCCATGACCATAAACACTGATATAATTGATTAAAATCCGATCTTCCTCAGGTGTCCATGGACCTCTCTTTAACCCCATCTTCTCACAGCATGGAGCTCTCACCATCTTTGATACTCAGAATTATCTCAAAAGTTGATAAGTGTATGTGTAAGTATGAATATATATAGCACCAAGCAATTAGTGTCCAATGTCTGAGTGCTCGAAATCATTTCTGGGGCCATGACGGCCTATTTATCATGAAATTCGTGCATGAATTTTCCAACAGTTGAAGTTCAAAGAATGTACACCATTTTCCAAAGTGTAGTACTGCCCGCACTTTCCCGGAAAATATCTCTCTCTCTCTCTCTCTCAGAAGTGTGTGTCTAATATTAATGTAATTATTTGACTCGATGGTCAAATCAAACGTGTGGAATATGTACAGGTATACATGATTCTAAAAAGGGAGATGCCGTAATTAAAGGTGAATTATTATTTTAAAATAAAAATGAGAGAAGATAAAAACTGGTAGTTTTTTTTACTACTTATAAGTACGACTAAATGGATAATGGTTGGGTCCACGCGTCAATTTGAATAGATATTTTTATAAATGAAATATATACCTTATCCGCATATATATATACTCCCTCCGTCCCAATTTGTTTGTCCATTCTCGAAATTCCCACTTATTAAGGGAACACAATGATTGCTCTTTCAAATTTTAACTTTTCCATAATACCCTTAACTTTTCAGCATTAAATAAAAGAACACATTTTTCAATGTATGGGTTTTTAAAAAAGATGAGGGCATTAAGATAATTTTTACAAGTCAATTTTAAAATTGGACAAATATTTTGGGACATGTAAAAGTCAAAAAGTGGACAAACAAACTGGGACGGAGGGAGTATATGTGTGTGTGTAAATAAATAACACAAAGAAAAGGACAAGTCATGGTCGTTATTCTAACAATTTCTGTCGAGCTACAGTTGACCTAAATTAAGCAACTTCCTTTTTTTATTTTTTATTTTTTTATGAATTTTCATTAGATATATTTTTATTTTTTAAAATAATTATGCACCTTCACTAGAGGAATATTCTGAAGAGTGAAAGTAATAAATTACGATTAAAAGTAAACAAATTTCTGACAATAATTCATAGAAGATAGAAGTTATTGTCTTATTTTTGTATGTTTATTTATTTTTATTAGTTTGGTCCGTTTGTATATTTTTTGGATTACTCTCGTCGAAACAAACGTTTGATTTCAAAAATAATGATCAAAAGCCAATTTTGTTTACTACATATAAGAATAAGTTACTTTCTTAAAAATAAGTCTAAATTTTTCAATATTAATATTACTATCTTTTTGGTTATTTTTTCGTGATTGTTTTCATATTGGCATAAAAATTCTTGGATTAGTCATTCTTTTTTGACGAAAAAAATTATCAAAAATCTCAAAAAGTTTACTGGGGGACGAATTTTTTTTTTTAAATGACAGTTTCTCATTGTTTTTTTTAAATGACTATTTGGTCAATATTTTCATACTTTTCTGAGTTATCTTGTCGAGACGAATGAGAAAACGCAAAAGATTGACAAAAAATCATACACTCGCATAATACCTGCTGTCTTTAAAAAAAATAAAATAATTTAGTCCAAACTCATCCAAAACCCTTTTAAATAGTAAAAGGGAAAGAATACGTAAAGGTAATATTGTGGAAGTGAAAAAGGATGTGGGTGGGCCAATTACTCTCCAAGTACATCCACAGCTAAAAACTCTGGATAAAGTATTAAATAATTCCATAATATTAGCACAAGTACAAACAAATTACTAAATTTATAAAATAATTTATTATGTTATAAGCAATGGGGCCTTGATGTTGAAGTATTGGATTTATTATGTTATCGAAGTTATAAGCATGAATTATATGAATAGGTCAAAAAGAAAAAAGAGGCCAGTACCCTTCTGGGTATATTATTTATTTTCTTTGAGATATATAAGCTTATTAGGAGTATTGAATCAATTCAGCTCGATATCCGTGTTGTAGAAAATACACCAAATAAATAAATAATGAAATTGTCTACATTCATTTTCGATAAATTCAAGCCACGTATACAACAACCAGAACAGTCCCAATTTTACTTTTCAACTCGATATTATAAACAACGATGTCCCCACTTCTTAACTCTAATGGATTGAAACTTACAACTCAATTTGATTTAAATCAAAGTTGAGGTTGGCCGTCGAAATGGGAGATGTTGTAGCTCACGAAGGCGTTATAGTGGTGTAATGATGTCATCCGACTATTCATCTCGGCAACAGAGGGTTTGAATTCAAATCAAATTATTCACGCGAATAAATACCGAATTGAATTTAAATTGTTCGTTGTCGAGGTGGATGACCAAATGGGCACGCTACATCCAAAATTTTGATTTTTTCAATGAAAGTTGGTAAGTGTACAACACTGTGTTAGTGTGAAAATTCGAAGAGAACCAAGGAGGTCTAAAAGTAGAGGACACTCCAGCCTCATTTTTAAAACTTAGAGGACACTTCAACCCTATTTAGAAAATAGCTAATTTAGTCAATTAATTAATGAGCAATCTTGACGGATACGATGTAACTAGTTTGGCTGCTTTCATCGAAGTTTTAGCACCAATTCATGACCCCATGCAAGTGGATTGTGACTTCATGCTTTGTGTTTGTGGTCAAGCCCATCAATTTAGAACATATTTTACATAAGGTTTAATTAGAGTTTGTTTGGTAACCAATATCACGTCTGATTGTCCCTTCTCGGATTAAAAATTTATAAGAAAGTTAAGACACCGGTCTGTGTATAGGAAGATAAGATTGAAATTCAATAGTAATGATAAGCCGTACTTGCTCTGTCAGATTAGCACACTCTTTTATATTTACCCAGTTCTTTGAGTCCTACTTAAAAGTCTGCCTCCATGTAAAAAGGGATAAGGTAATCTTTCTTGGCGTTTAGGAGTCTTGATGTCATCACCCCTTGTGAAAATGAGCTTAATCCATTTTAATCCGCGCACAAAGTGGCATGCACACTCCTAGCAATAGCGTGCCTTGCTCAATGCCTATACCCTAATCACTTTAGGACTTCCTTTGGATAAGAGGAAACTCGCCTGGGCAGGAAGTCGAGGACAGTACAATTCGAGCAGAGACTCGAACTTAGAATCTAGGCAGACAACAAAGCACCAAGCCGACTAGGGCTTCTTACTCGTCAGTCTCTCACCTACCAGTAACGTATTTGTTTTTTATTTTTTGAAATTTTTTGGTAGACATCTTAAAAATGTTTGTCAAAGCATAACACGATGATCTTGCTCTCTATCTCTTTCACTCTCTATGAAAACATAGGGTTTGTGAAGTTCTCTTTTTTCCCGATCAAAACAGTTAGTTTTTTAAATAATTTTTTTGGGTACCAAACAAGGAATTGAGATTAAAAAAAATATAAAACATTCTATACATTATAATTACATAATTTTGGTACATAACACAACCTGATGCGTAGGCTAACAAGTCACCCCAATCCCCAATCCGTATTGTAATACATGTGACATAAGGTTTTTGTTATTCCAATAGGAACAATTTACTTGTAGTACTTGACAAAGAATTGTGTCTCAACAAATTGATTGGCTGCATGATTTTTTATCCCATCGTTCGATTATATCACGTACTTATATTTTTGAAGAAATTCTAAAATATGCCATTAATTTTTTTTAATGCGGAAACAGTTCTATACTTCAGCATTATCCGTTGATTGTTTTCATTATCTTTTATCTCTGTCGATTTCAATTAAGAGAAATATTTTTTGGTAGCACGTGCTATTGAAAATCAACATAATAGGACAATGATTATCATATAATGCCGCTGCACACTCTTTCGACGCAGACTATTGAAATTGTCTCAATTTCTAGAAGATATTAAACTTGTGAATCAGTGATACCTTTAAATATACGCAAAAACATTGACAATATGCACGAGAGATAAAAGCAAGTTTACCTGAGAACATAAAATATGTGTATCACATAACCTAACGTCACTATGTTTTTTTTAAGCAAATGACAAAACTTCATAAATAATAATAATGATAAATCAGTTTACAGAGAAATACAGACAGATATAACAGCTTATTAAGAGAAGAGAAAACGAATAGTTGACAGCAAAAATCTGATCGGGATCCTGTAGTTGAGGGGCGAACAAAAGAAGCCAAAGCTTGCTGAACTAAATAATGGCCTAACTCTACTACCTTGCAAAGAACCTTCGTAATTCTGTAAAAAAATCAAGTACGAGAAGTCCTGCGAGAGGTTTCACAACAAAATTTTATCTAGAAAACGAGCTCTAGTTTTTCCCGCAATCTACACGACAACTATAAGTAATTTACACGTCGGGTTGGTCAGTCCAGCACAGTTTTCCTGGGACCATTGACAGCAACTAAGTTTCTCAATCTGCAAATTTTGAAAGAGAAGAAAACAAGTGCATGTGCAAGGGGGTAGTTTTGACATTAGGAATATATAGACAGAAAGAAGATAATGCAACTTGCAGTAGAGTACAAACTATAAACTTTTTACCTCGATGTTACATTCTGCCAGATAATATTGACCAAGTAATATTTTGATTAGTCTCCCAACTTGGCATCATTGAATTAGCTATGGCATCAATCAATGGAAATCAATTTATACAATAAAATAAAAGAAATTGTTGAAAAAACGACGAAGCCAAGATCAAGTCATCGAAAAAGCAGCAAATCTGGAAGAAAGAATCTCCATATATTAAATTGGAGCAGCTTGAGATATGATGTATATCAAGTTCATGATATAAAACATCAAAATATGGAAAGACACTGCTGTAGGTTTAGACACCATGATTGCGGCGATTTTATTAACCGAGAAATTACACCAAACAGTATGTTAGTGAATAGCAGCTGAAGAAGAAAAACCAAAAATAGTCTGGAGCAAAGTGGGTTTCAAGAGATCGAACAAGTAAGAAACTTAATCTTCCAGAGCTCTTTACCTGATAAACCTGAGAATTTCCACCGAAGGCAACAGACCCTTGACAAGGCAATCTCCTGGTTTTGAACAGCATCCTGACCTCAATCTATTAAAAGTTAAAATAATTCAAGCAGTTGGGTGGTGAGGATTCTCAATATGATAAAATAAGTCAATAGCATATTATCATCTCCGGGTACTATAACAATCCAAAATTTACTTCTCGACTGAGAAGTAATCAAATCCAGGTCGATAGATCAGAACATTTCATTTTCCTTCCATTCATGACTGTCGACTCCTTTTACACCTGTCAATTCCTGCTACAGTTAATAGTGAACGTAGTTTTTGCCTTCAAACTTTTAACTTAGTGAAAGGTTGAACTTCTAGCAAACTGGAAGTAGAACAATCCTGCCATAAATCGCAAGTGCAGGTTTTTAGGACCACATATGGCAAATGGAAGAAAAGAAGAAATCCAACCATGGATATCGATATATTCAAATATGTGAACAATTTACAATACCAAACATGTTCTCGCATTCTACAATCCTTTTTCTTGTGCATGAATTCAAATGTACAAATAAATAAATACACTTAACGCAGCTCAGTTTCATTAGTGATTGAGTCGAGAGAATCTCATACAGGTGTGGCATTCAATGAATCAATAATTTTCCAAGATAGAGGAACTTTCCCCTTCAACAACAAATCATATGAAAGCCCAAGGCAGTGAAAGTACAAACTAGGAACTAATACCTTCCTCTTTGTTTCTTTCTTTTTTCTCCAAACATTTCATACATTCCTCCTTAAGAACTGTAATAACACTACAATAAGAAAGGAAAATGCTCCTAATCATTACCAAACTCCATTTAGTTACAATAATACAACATCCTGAAGAGAAATAAAGTATAACCTGAGAGCTTGTAATACTACCACGCAAAACGGCATCCCGTTCCATCAAGAAAACGATCAGTATGCCACCCTTTTGACTGTAGTTCAGACAGAAATGGAGAGAACACACCATTCATCTTCTCGTAAGCCTGTTGTAAGACATTAGCCCTTGATTCATTTGACTTCTCCGTGTTTGCAGCATATGCAGCAACTAGCCAGCCCCTTAATGCATCTTCAGCCGAAGCATTGTGCTCCAGTACCATATCGGTCCATTGAGGTCCACGATTCAAAATAAATTTTTCCTCTGGGAATATTTCTTTGAGCTCACGAAGTTTTGAAGGCTTAACAATCATGTGCAGGGCCCTTCCTACTTTAACATTACCAGCATCTTCTATTAGTCTCCCTGGAAATAGGAAATCTTCCCGGTATCTTAGATCAGCAGGGCTTGAAATATTCCCCGTCTGTTTTAAATTCCAGTTGAAGAATAAATTAAACTCACAAACAAATATGCATACTGTATTTCTAGACCACTTCTAAATTGGGATGTTGAGATTTCATGGCTATTGGGAAATTCAGTAGTAAATCCTTTAGTAGCATAGTTAGAAAGCTTGCTTGGGCTGCTACGATATATTATATTTGGCAAGAAAGGAATTACACAGTTTTTCAAGGCATTCAAAGGCCCTCTTCCACTGTCTTAGATAAGATCCCTTTTGATGTTCGTATTAGAAGTTCTCAATTCTTTTCTATAAAGCAGACCTCCCCCTAATTCCATGATTTGTAGCCTTTGGCAAATTCCCCGTAGGATTTTTGCTTCAGTGTAGATTCTTTGTTGTTTGGGAGGTATGCCTTCCTTGATTTCTGCAAGTTTGTTTTCTTTTAATGATATCTCATTTACCCAAAAAAAAAAAAAATTACACACACACACACACACACATATATATATATAGAGTCCCCTTCTATTGAGTGTTAAGCTTTGCATTTGAAATACAAACCTTAACATAATCAGCCACAACCATTGCAGTTCTCTGAGGATTCAACGTGTTGACAGGAGCAGCTCGCATTTCTTCAACTACGCAATAGACATGTAGGACGGAAAGAAGAGGTCCAGCAACCAACTGCAAGGCAAAACCATGATAAGACAGCAAATACCATTCTGATGCATAGAAGAATGGCCTAGACTTGCCAAAAAAAGTCAAAACATCATTTGGGAACATTAAGAAAGCTCAATGCTGGAGGAACAGTGGAAGAACATAAAAGCAAAAGGGAAAACATATGCAGCTAAAATATTTCTGAGAATACTCTAGCTTCATGATATATGCATCAGTCTCCAAATCAGAGTCTCAACTCTCAATTCCAGAAAGCTTCATTCCAAAAAAAGTGGACAACAGTAACCATAAAACTTGGTATAAAGTTCCTGTTGTTTTCACCATCTTCTGAATATATAAAACCTCATATAAGTGGTAGCCAGCACCTTTACTACTTTTTGAGAGAAAATGCAGTACAATTGGTCAAAAACAAGATACCTTTGGATAAGATACAGATAAGGGTGATTGTACCTTTCCTTGCGTCGATGAACAAATAGTAGACGCTAACTGGATTCCTGCTCCCATTCCAAGGACATTAAAAACAGTTGAGATGGCCTCCCCCTTTGCAAATAGGTCACTAAGATTTCCTTCTTTGGCAAATGCAGAATATATGGGTAACCTTGTTGCCCTGGCTGCAACAACTGCCATTCCCTGTCGAATAATATCATAGACAAATCTGAAGTAAAAAAACAGAAACATTGATAAGACAGAATGTTCCAATGAACGAGGCATTCCAGGAAGCAATATACAATCACCTGATTTCAAAATCTATTATCATTTAGATGGAAATTCCAGTTAACCACCAAACTGAGTGCACATTTTGGCAAGGATCAAATGAATTTTTTTTGTTAAGAGGATGCAAGTTGTCCCTCTTACCTTTGCAAAATTTCCAAGGCCGGCCACTTCAAGAAATAGGTGTGGACATAATGGAGAAAGAACTTCCAAACCAGTTCCAAAGTCGTAGAGCACGTCAGCTGCAACAAGGGAAGCTCACCCTATTAAAAGATATTGCATGACTGTTACATAGAAGCAAGCTGTAAAATACATCATGCATCTTTGAATGAATTGTTCAAAGAAACTTTCAAATAAAAGAACCATCACAAATACGGCGAGGAAAGATCTCAAGTTTCTAGCCAAGCTACAAACCCAGGATTCTCCAACATTTGGGCTCTGAATCCATTCTTGCACCCAAATTGCTACATATGAGCTTTCCTACATGCTGCATACCATCCTTTAAAACCTGCTTGTCATGAACACAACCAACAATTCTTAGACAAAAGACTTTCATACATTGACATGTGTAGACTGTCAAAAAAATGGATATCTTACCCAACTTACTGCAGTTGCCTGTGCAGGAGTAGGCCGCAAGCCTGCAGCAAATAGCAATGACTGCAAGAGAATAAGACTATTGGAAAATACTCCCACATTTGGGGGTGACATTTGAAGCAAAAATTTGAAGAGAACAAAGGATTAACCTAACCCAAATATTTCTAGAAAACAAATTAAATAGTCTCAACATGACCCTGACAAGTAGGTGTGCGTGCACCCACACATATACACACACACCCCAAAGCTAACAATATAAGAAGCAAACCCAGCGATGAGCTGAAAAATTATACTCTGCCATAATCCAAAAAAATCAGTCTAGAAGTAGTAAAACAGTTTGAAAATAATTGTGTCGCGAGATAATTAAACAGCTCCTGCTGTTGAAGATGCCCAACGCGTATTAGAAGAAGACCTGAGTTGACAGCACAGATAATGCTGCACTGGTAAAGTGCTGCATTGCCCGGAACTGTGTGTATCTAAGATAACCCTCGTTCACACTGCACAAGCAATATATAGGATCAGCTAAATTCTGTATGACCATACAGCAGCAAAGCCAGTAATCCAAAAGAGAACAGCTCATCTTTGCTCACCTATATGGATAACCTGAAGGAAAAAATTTATTCTGGAAGGATTCAACCACCCTAAGGAATACTGGTCTCGAATCATCAACCACCTTCACCTGTAAAAAAATTAAAAGTTCCAGAACATTCAGTTCAAGAAATTACAACTTAAACGGCAACAAACAGTTCTGTAAAGTAAATTAATATAATCTGGGTGCATCAAATAGTTAACAACTTTGAGCGCGGGAGGCCTTTGGGATGGGTTTGACTCCCACCCGGGTATTATTAATTCTTGGGTTGGACCAATCCAGTTGCGGCTTTGTCCCCGCTTTAATTGGACCCTACTTGTGGCCAGTAGGGATTGGTCCCAAAGTAGTTGGTCGGGCCGGATACCAAGTTGTCAAAAACATGTAAACAACACTGACAATTCCTTATAAGCAGATACTTGAAGTGTTGATTCATGGACGGATGAATCGAATGGGTGTCTATAAATACAGGTTAGAGTTTGGACTTCAATTTGAAGTAAAAAAATTAGTCAAAAGAATGCCAAACTAAAATGTGTATGATTTCGGTTCCCTAAATGAGTATTAAGGAATACGGGGGAAGGAAGACTTACAGAGAGTTGGGCGTCTGATTCGAACTGGTAGAGGCGAGAGACGGAATTGGAGGTTTCAATCCAGAACACAGGGCCTCTTTGAGGCGGCGGCCGAGAATCTTCTCCCTCTTTCTTCTGCATCGTTATCTTGCCCTAATCAAAGTTCCATCAGAAAAACAAAGGCCCGCCGCCATAAATGAGAGCCTGACAGAGTTATTGATTATGGGGGGAAAAAACCAACGGACTACAAAAAAAAAAACTGCAAAGATACGTTGTACTCTTCGACGGATTAAACGTTTCAACGGAAACTTCTCAGACAAAACAGATTTGAGTGTGCGTGTGCGTGTGAGTGTGAGTGTGTGTGTGTGTGTGTGAGAGAGAGAGAGAGAGAGAGAGAGAGAGAGAGAGACCAGCAAATTCATGGCGGAATGAGATGAAGCGAGAGCAGCAGAGAGTAGCTGCCGCCGCGCGAGGGTCGGGCTCTAGCTATGGAGCAATTTCTGGGAAGGCAAATTTTTTGGCGCCGTAACGACTAGGCGACGTCGTTCCGATCCCACAATTCGGTGGGAACAGCCTATAAATCAATTCGTGTTCGGTCAATTTAATACTAGGGGCCCGATTGGATGAGAAATTATTTTCAGGGGATAAGTTATTGAGGAGGCATAAGATAAGAGAGAGTATTATTTTTAAAGGGTTGGTCCACATTGATGTGATGTTTATAGAGGGGGTAATAAAAAGTAGATAATTTGGATGAAGTATTAAAAAAGGGAGATAAAATAGTACGTGATTTGGATGGAAGATAAAATAGGAGGATAAGGTTATTTTGTAGTTGTAATGAGGGAGAGAGGCCCCTCTTATTTTTTGGTCACCTTTCCCCCGGCCCAAAAATTATCCCCTTTATCCCTCTTCGGGGGATTATTTTTAGAGGGGTGAAAGATTATCCCCCTGTATTTTTTGCTCCCAAACCATGCTAAACATGTCACGTCGATCCTTTTACCCCCTCCAAAAATTATCTCCGTTCCTTTCCCTCCATCCAAACAAGCCCTAGTGGTATAGAATATCGAAATCGATTGGTTGTAGTAAAAAATATTTGTACCGATTTGGATCAAATATATAAAAGAACTATCGGTTCGAATGAGATTGCTTTAGTCGGAGTAATCGGGCTAATAAAAAATAAAATTAATTCAGTTACAATTCATATTAATAGTCCAAAATTTATAATTTATCGAAAATAGGTAAAAATGATTTCATAAAGAATTGGTATGTCTCATAAATTTTGAGCTAAATATATCAATTAATTTATCTCATCTTATAATATTGAATGACTAAAATTTCTCATCCTATAAAATTAATTTTTTTATATTGTGTATTACAAATTTAGTTCATTTTGGTTGGTTAGAAAAAACAAAAATTTAAAATCCAAAATCCAAAATCAAACCGAAAATTTTAAAAAATATACATGATGAAACCAAATTCGACCGATACCTATTCAGAATCGATTGTACCAATCAACTAAATTGTTTCGGTTGTTGCCTTGGCCCAATATTTGTTTGTAAGCCCAATTATCAGAATTCAGGACTTGTGCTAGGGAGCTTGAAATTGCACACAACATTCAAACCCCAAAAATAAAATTATAAACAAAACATATTCGGTGGAAAATATTGAGTGAACCAATTATAAAAAATTTACATGCTTTAATCGGACTAAAAATAAATGGACAATTATGATTTTCATCAACCAGACAATATTGTCATTTTTATTATCATTTGAGATATTTCAGTAAATAGTAATACCGTTACGTAGTACCATGGTTACACCCAATGTATATTATCTTTTTACACAGTTTATTTAACATACAATTTTAGTAGGATAAATACTTAGGTGTCAAATTTGAAAATTTCTGTGCGTAAATTGCTCTCCACACACAACCTTCTCGAATCGTTACCAACATCTGTCTCCACCAATCTATAATATACCATCTATGGTTATCCCATCTTTCTTATTGTCTCCTCTACTAAAGCAAACGAGGTTATACGAAATAATATATATTAACCTTGAATCTTGTTAAAATGAAGGAGAATAGTAAAGATATAAATCTCCTTTAATAATAATTTATTTAATTTTCTTATTGGTTCCATATTTTCTTGTGAGATTAGAAGTTAACAAATGACTTAAAATACTTAAGCAGTTAGTTGTCATTGATTTGAAACAATATAAAAGCAACAAAAATTATCTAACAATAACCCATTTAAAAACTTATAATGAAAGAAAATTCTAGATTATTGAGAATACAATAAATAGTTCTTCGTGATATATATATATATATATATATATATATATATATATATATATATATATATATATATATATATATATATATAACAATGTAATTATAGAATACGACCATGCGAAGATACAAAAAATGAAAATGAGAAAACAATTGGCGAAGGCATAGAGGATAAAATTGTTGACATTCTGATAAAATTATGAGTTTACAACTGAACAAAAGGGTTAAACGTGAATGGAGTAAGTTTGGAAACACAAATTTTATGCACAGATTCGAATATAAATATACTAGGAAATCGGAATCATTGAATGCACATAAAAGTCTAATTATTTTGAAGAGCTATATGTCTATCTGACGATTCCGAACACATTTTTGTCCGGATCTATATACGAAAAGTTATATTTCTAGACTTTTTTCATGTGAATGAGGGCCAATTTTCCATAAAAAAAAAAAGAGTAATGTTAGGTGAACAGATGGTCTGGACACATTCAGACATAAATATGTCCAAAATTGTTAAATATACGTGAAGTCCTTGCATAAATACTCCGTACACAAATATATCCGGAACGTTAGATACACTAAAACTTTTCCCAAGAAAAAAATCCATGTACCTTTTATGGGAATACCCATAGATCACAGAAAAAGGAGGGAGATAAATAGAAGCATAAATTACATTAACCTTCCTTGAGGTTTTTTATAAATACACTAATCTTATATGTAGTTTGTAAAATTACTCTAACTTTTCTTATTTTTAAAATTATTACGCACTTATCTTCTTTATTATTAAAATCAATCAAACACTATTATTCAAATTATTAAAATTTCAAGTTTGAAATTATATGGCAAAATAAACTGTAACATAGTTCTTATCGCGTATAAAATACTGTATGCTAAAATATTTATAAAAATTTTGAAATTCAAACTTGGACAAATTTTGAAAATTCTATCTGATTTTTTGTTTTAATTTTTTTAAAATTAATCTAACATAGTCTAGTTCAGACATGGTAGAAATTATGCTAAAATTTGTTTCGTCAAAAAAATCAGAACGTGAAGTTTCAATAGCTTGAGGATGGCGTCTGAGTGATTTTCATGATATGAAAGATAAACTGCATAATAGTTTTTAAACTAAGGAAAATAAAAATAATTTTTTATCAAATTTTAGAGAGGACACTGTATTTTTTAACAATATCAGGGGAGATCACTGTAGTTTACCCCAACGAAAAGGCACCTTTAAAAACTTATTACCCCGGTGGATCCCTCGTTGTTTGGCATGGTTTGGAAACCCATAATCCTTCCCCTTTAACTCTTCACCTTGATTTCACCCCTCTTTATCCCTTTCACATTTACATTTATCACGTATTTTAATGCATCAAATTTTGGAGGAAAAAAATGACCGATATTGCTCATTCAAATCTCTTTCGGTCATGCTTTTTGAATTTTGTTCTAAAATATACTAAAAATTTATTGTTTACCTAAATAATTATTTCAGGAATAATCGTGAGCTCAGTATATTTTAATAAATGATTGTTGAATTATAGTAAGGTATTTGTTAATTTATATTTTATAGTTAAAAATTTCTTAAGTTATTCAAAAAAAATGATTAACATCGCTTATTCAAATCCCTTTCGGTTGCGTTTTTCAAATTTTATTCTAAAAAAAATACTAAAAATTTACAGTTTACTTAAAAAATTATTTTGAGAATAACCTTGATCTCGAAATATTTTCCCTGTTGAATTATGGTAAGGTATTTATTGATTTATTTTTTTCATTAATAAATATAAAGTTTAAAATCTCTCAAATTATTAAAAATTCACATTTATCACATACTCTAATTAATATTTTGAATTATCCAAAATTAATAATATATATTGGGTTTTGCATATATATACATTGTTCAATATATAATCAAGTCTAATACTACATAAAGGCAAAATAGTCAATTGAGAGTTTTTTCTTATCCACCCACTCTTATCTTTTCATTTCATAAAACATCCAAACAAAGTCAAAGTTTATCTCTATTTAATTCATCACCCAAACCATTTATTTTTTTAACTCTCTCTGTAAATATCAAACCCTTTTTGGCCAACCCTTTCAACTTTTTAAAAATAATATTCTCTCTTATCTTTCTTCTCCTTATAATTTATTCTTTGAAAATAATCCTCCAATAATCGGCCTAAATAGAAATAAGAAAGACAAAGGGAAAGAAAGGAGGGGGAAAAAATGAAAAACTCAGTATTTGTTAAGATGAACTCAGTAGCTCCTCTAAATAGTCAACTCCTAAATCCTCAAACACCATTACATTCTCCACCTTTCTCTCTCTAACCCTGCTGTTCTTTCTACTAATTGATGATGATTTCTTTGTCATCAAGTGCCTCTTCTTCAGCGCCACCACAGGGGAACCCTCATCCCCGCCGCCACCACCAGAATCCATTTCCCTCAGTGATTCCTTCACTATCTCCACCGGAAAATTGAGCACCGCGGCGGACCCTCTTATGGAAAACGCCGCTTGGTCGTAGGCCAAGGCGGCCGCCTCCGCCGAATCAAAAGTTCCAAGCCAAACCCGGATTCCTTTTCTCGTCGAATCCCTTATTTCCGCTGCGAATTTTCCCCACGGCCGCTTCCGGACTCCTCTGAAAGACTTCAATTCCTTCCTGGAATCCGATTTCGGAACGGAATTGACTTCTTCCTCCTTAATTTCAACAACAGCAGGGAAATTTGATTCAAATGAGCCTCTTGAATTGCCTTCGGCTGGAACTCCCAAGAGCATCATCTCTTCAGAGTTCGTGATATCGAATGGAAAGAAATTATGGTGAAATAGAAGCTCGTCCCACGAGAAAGAAGATTCCGGTGATTGTTCAGAACTTGAGTATTGGATAAAGAAGGAATCCATATCGGCTATCCAGAGTTTTGAAATCGAATTCCAAATTAATTCTTTTGTTGATTTGGATAATGATTTTGCACGCTTCACCCTTTTTATACTAATGGGGAGAGGGTTAGGGAAAAATGGACCCATCAAAAAGTAAGGAAATCATCAAAACGAAGGCAATGATTAAAGAAAGTGAAAGGTAAAGGATTTTGCGGCAAGAGGGATGTATCTGAATCAAAAATTTATTGGAGTGGCTTTCTAATGTTTCTCTCTCTATATCTATCTGCCCCTATAAGGCTATATAGTATAGTATAATTATATGTTGAACAGAAATGCTACACACACAATACAATGCACAACACAATACACAACATTACCTAAAACGGTGTCGTTTAAGTAAAAAAACCCAAAAAATCCAAAACTCCAAATCTGACTTTCGGGCTTCTCTGTCCGTCTCTCACATCTCTCTCTCAGTATCCCACATGTATCTTTTCTCTCTCCTCTCTCCTCTCTCCTCACCCCTCCTTCCATAGCTACCGTCTCCCTCCTTGAATCCCATCTCACTCACCCACCACCACTCCAAAACCATGTCTCCAGACCTTTTTTTTTTTCTTTCTTCACCCCTGGTTTTCTCACTCTTGCATTTTCTTCTCTCTCACACTCTGCATAAATTCCTAATCTAGTTTTCACATTCCATTATATACTTTCACGAATCTTAAGTATAAATTTCTATAATCTGCAATTTATAATTTATCAAAATGATAATCAGTGCCCAACACTCTCAAATGCAATTTTGGAAATATTCCAAGTGCCGATGCAAATTTACCCAAGTCATTAACCATTTTGCCTTTTTGGTACCAAGGAGCGGACAAGATCCAGAAAGTTATTTTTTCTTCTCTCCGTTCCGTTCTCCTTTCCATCTTTGGGTTCCCTGTGATCCCATTTCCTGTAAAGTTTCTCTCTATCAAGAATAGATCTTGGAGTAGTTTCTCCTCAAATTTGAGGTTGGTTACCCTAACGAGGTAGATCCGATCTTGAGATTTTGTGCACAGATTCTCCTTCAAGCTCTTGCTTTTGTTTGTCTTAACATAAAGCCCCAATACTACAACTCCAAGCTCCCATCTAGAACTCTTGTCTTTCTCCCAGAAATTTGAGGGCTCATCGGACCTGGTTAATCTCCGCTACCACATGGGTCCCGTCCGCTCCTCCTAGAGTGTTTTGACTGTTGAGGTGGTGGTGGTGGGTTTGGTGAGATGAGGTTCAAGGAGACAGACGGTGGCTGTGAAAGGAGGAGAGAGGAGAGAGGAGAAGTCAAATTTTGGGTTTTGTTTTTTTTACTTAAACGACGTCGTTTTAGGTCATGTTGTGTATTATGTTGTGCATTGTGTTGTGTGTGTAGCATAACTGTATGTTGAATGAATTGGACGGGAAGATCTCATAGGACACGTGATTCAAATCACCCATGGTGGCGAGGTACAGGGTTGGTGGCATCTAATTTGAATATTTAGGGATTGACCAATAATCTGTTTTGCAATTTTTTTAATATTTGTCCATCCAATATTATAAATCATACAGTTCTATTGCTATTTTCGGGGCCTTTTAATGAGGTCTATAAACACATGTTTCTATGTACAGATTTCAACAAAGATGTACACATGCATAAGTTAAAACATAATAAAACATCTCATGTACATTGAGCGATTCTAAATAAATCCATAACTAAATTTGTGCACGAGAATTATATTCGTAGATTTATTCTTTTGCAAATTGTGCATGAACCCATATTATGCCACCAAAACATGTTGCAAGATCAAGACATTGTAAACTTAGCAAGTGTCGCAGGCGCGTGGGAGTTTCTTATCGAATTTTGATTCAACTCAAATATAAAAAAAAATTACTTAGAGAGAAAATATGAGCGTGGAAAAAAATTTGGAAGTTTTTTTTGGGTGAAAAAATGAATAAAAAGGGAAGACAAATATTAATTTGATGTGAATTTTTATGTGATTTTAAAAATTAAATTAAGAAAGAGAAGGTATCGTGTATTATCATGTACTTAGTCGTGGGCCAAGTGGACAGATAATCCGACCGCTCATGGGCTAAGATGAGGGCCCATCAGGACGAATTGCGCGCCCATGGCTTGTCCTAAAGAAAGAAAGTGGATTAGGTCGGCCACATGATTTGACGTTATGCTAAACTTTGACCAGACGCGCCCCTCATTTGTATGATAAAGAACCTAAGAAAAAAGAAGAGGTTATGATAGGAATCCCATTAGGAATCCCTGCACTTCTAAGGAAATACCCGAATTGGGTAACAAGTTAATTGAGAAACGATTTGAAATAGAATCCTCGATAAATCAAGAAAGGATTCTGAATTATTTGACTTCCAAATAATGATGTACGTGATGATTTATAAATACATGATTACATAACCTAAGCAGATATACAATCAATTATAAGTACAATCATCATTGTACTTTTATTCCACATGCTCTAAATAATAACGATTGGGTGACACAAATTGACTGTTTTCTATACATGCTAAAAATGTTCTCCAAATTCTTGAGACATATCGAATTAAATTGATGGATATTTGCAAAATAATTTCGGGAATTCCTTAGGGTCCATTTGGCGTAACTAGATTATGGGATTATTGGATTGTTGGATTATGTTGGGTGCCGGACGGAATAATCTAGCTCAAAGTGTTTGGACTAAATTATTTTTTATATGTTGGTTATGTTGTGTTTGGAGCTAGATTAATCCAGATTATTTGGTAAATAATTTAGCCCAAATGGGCTAGATTAAAACCCCAAATAATCTAGATAATCCGGATAATCTAGTTTGGCCAAATCAGCCCTTAGAAGAATCCATTTATTAGGTCTAAGACTCTATCAGTAGTAGTGATTAGGACAAAATCCTCGGACGATCTACCTAAAAATTGACAAATGGTTTAGAAGTAATCATTAACAATTTAGAATATAATTAGCCTAATCTAAACTTATCCGATAGATAATTGATTCATGGATTCAATTACTCACGCTTCACTAATAAGTAATTAGCACTTGTTTGGATTATCTTCAAAAAATCGAGTGCATGCATCTTTTTTCATAATTACAATATCTATCCAATGTATTTAGCAAATAGAACAAGAAATAGATGGTAAATAGTTAGTATATATGAGAAACATGATATTGCTTTTAATCCACCTAACGAGATATGATCTAATCTACAATCTACATATTGCTTTTTAATAATTAAATCTACATGGGTTCTATGATCTTTACATTTTGTCCAAATTCAAAGAATAAAATATTTTTTATTTTCTTCTAAGGTTTCGAATTCGAAATCTTTCAGTTGTTATTAATTTTTATGGGGTCGGTCCATGTAAGACTTTGACATGATTTCAATTGAGATCTCAACTAGTAGGTTGTGGAATTGATCTTTCAGAAATGAATCCATGTGCGTGTAAACTAGTCCGGATACTCTGAATTATAAAAAGAATGAACAGCGGAAAATTAAATATTTTGTCTGAGTATGTAATATAAGATATGTATTCAACTTGGGCAAGTTGCGAAAAATTTAAATAGGAAAAAAAAAGGTTAATGAAATTTTGTTCCGTCCTTGTTTGAATTTTTTTTGTAATTTTTTATTTTGCACCAAACCAACAAACAAATCAACAAACATAAAAAAATGATAAAAAATTAATAAATACAAAAACAATTTGAATAAAAACAAAAGAAAGAAACTTAAATACTTTAGCCCAAATAAATCCCATCAACTTGGGCAAGTTGTCAATTATTTAATTGCGGCAAGTTTGTTAAATTCTTTGTTTTGGTTCAAACCATGTACTTGTCTGTTAGCAGAACCAATGAACTTAATATTGTTATGAATATCGTGGATCCGGGGACCTGTTGTGGGGCTGCTGCGTACTAAAACTATGTAGTTTTGGTGCATAAAATGTTTCATACATCTTTTTCCTCAATTTCTTATTTGGCTAGTGAAAAAACAGAATTATTCAAACTGACTATTTAGAGTTCTTTGACCGAAAAAAAGGAGAAATAACTTCACAACCCGCTCAATTTTGGACCAAAAAAAAGTGACTGATGCCGCTCATTCGAATCCCTTTCAGTCGTGCTGTTTGAATTTGTTTCTCAAAAAAATATTTAAAATTCATCTTTGAGTTGAAAAATTATTTCGGGATTAACTGTGAACTCGAAATTTTAAAAAATAATTAAATTTGAATATTTGTTTGAAAACAATTCATTTTTTTGGGATAAAATAAAAAATTCATTCACAAAAATTTATTTTTAAAATTTCGAGTTCATAATTAATCCCGGAATAATTTTTTCAAGTTAACAGTGAATGTTTAGCATTCTTTTGAGAAAAAAAAATCCAAACAGTGCAATAAAAAATGATTCGAATGAGTAATATCAGTTACTTTTTCTCTTTTTCAAAGTTGAGTGGGCTATTTTTCTTCTGTTTTTTTTTCAGGTCAAAGGTTAGTTTGAATATTTATTTTTTGCTAGCCAAACAAGGAATTAAGGGGAAAAAAGTGTGAAGCATTTTACGCAGTTTTGGTGCGCAATAGTCTTTGCACAGCAGTTCCCCAATTCCGAATATCGTACCGTACCAGACAATTCATATTGTACTAAACTATAAACGATACCGCTCAATTCACGTACCGTACCGTACCGCTCGACATACCGGTCAATACTAGGTGGTTCTGCCATTAATACAGGGTTGTACCAATATCAGCTGATACAATTTTTCTTTGATATTTTTAATTGATATTGTTTTGGGGTAATTACACATAGATTAAGAATAAAATTATTCATTACTATGGTTGGCGATTTATTTGTAAGTTGTGAGATTTTGTTTTATATGTCTAATTTGATTTTTGTTAGAAAATAATATTTGAGAATATATATTACTTTTTAGTGATAAATCCGAAATGGTAAGCCGGAACACACCGATACCGGTATGTGCCGGTAGGGATGACAATTTGGACCGAACCGATGGTTATCCGAACCGAACCGCTTAATTTTCCCCGAACCGTAACCATTTTTTTCCCCGTGTGTATGGATATGGTAGGAACAAACAAATACCCGTTCGGGTTCGGTTCGGTTATGGTTAGAAGAATAACCGAACTGTTACCCGAACCGAACCGAACCCGAACCGAACCGAAATTAAACGACGTCGTTTTATATATATATATATATATATATATATATATATAATATTAATTATTTTATAACCCCAGGTCCTATATATATATATATTATATTAATTATTTTATAACCCCATTCGGGTACCCGTTCGGTTCGGGGAATACCCGAACCCCGTTTGGTTCGGTTATGGAGCACCCCCTCTTCCTCCATTCGGGTATCGGGGCGGGTTCGGTTCGGGTATTCCATTCGGGTATCGGGGCGGTTATCCGGATAACCGCCCCGAACCGCCCCGTTGCCATCCCTATGTGCCGGACTAATAACAAAAATGGTACACTTATCGATACAAAATTAATAACTTTATGCGTACTGTTATCAATATGTATGGTCTATATCAATACAATATTTTGTCTGTATTAAGTTGGACCAAGCCAAGATGAAGGGAGAAGAGAACAATATATATATAGTGATTTTTTTAAAAAAATTGTTTAAATATTTGACTTTTCAGTTCATGTTTCGCAACAGTATGTAGAATTTTGACCATAATATTCAGAAAAGAAAAAACAATAAACCGAACTTCAAAAAATTAAAAAAAAACACTAAAACATTGTCTATTTTAACATATTATTGTCGAGTGACGATGCCAAACCACATGTAGCGCTCCTTTGCGGCCAGTTAAAATTTTAAAATAAATATCATAGATATTATAAACAAAGAGATATAGTAAATGAAAAAATTATTATAGAGTGGTGAAGAGTTATAAAAATGATTGTTTGAATATTTTTTAGGAACGATGATATGTAGATATGAGTTATTGAATGACATTTTCATAATTGATAATGATATTCTCGTAATAATCAATAATGGATTATTATAATTAATAATACTATTTCTATAAATAGAATGAGATGAAATATGGATGACGAAAGGGATATGATAATTTTATTACTTCTAAAAGGATAAAATAGTTTCCGGATATCATATTCGGAATGTAAAGAAGTAAACAAATCTTGAATATAACAAATACAAGTAGTTATTCAAGGTGATAGCACCAGAATCCTTTTAAGACAACACCTAATAAAGACGGGATTATATTTTAGTCAAAAAGAAAACATGCATCCGGCCGGTTGCTATTTTCTTAGCGTATTTAGTGATCGGTAGATAAAGTTGTTGGAAATTCAAAAAGAATTCGAGACAAAAATTAGCGACTAAGTTATATTTAGTCGCCTGAAACAGTGTATTTACCAAATAAAATTTCAACATTTAGCGACGAACAATATTGGTCGGAAAATGTATTGCTTTTGGCGACGAAAAAATATTGGTTGGAAAATATCACACTTTTGGTGACAAAAAAATATTTAGTTGGGGGATGAATCGCTTTTTTTTTTCTTTTGGCAACTAAATATTATATTTGATTTATATATATATATATATATATATATATGTATGTATGTATATGTAGTCAGGTTCTTTTTTTGGGTAGTATACATAGATAAAGGATTTAGGATATACATATATACAAGGGTCCATTTGGCCTATGGTTTTTATTGGTTTATTTATTTATTTATTTATGATGTTTGGAATAAATATAAAAGTAGTTGATGCCATTTGGACTAATTTATTTATTGTGTTGTTTGACCGAATGAATTAAGTAATTTGTTTGACTTTGACGGACAAATGACCATATTGCCCTTGTCCGTACGGAGTCTGATGGGAAAGGGCAGCAACGCTTGAAGGGTAATTTCGGCTTTTTCCTCACCGTACGGAGTCTGAGAAATATATGGGTCCAAAAAATAAATTAAGTCAAATCAATTACTTTCATTAGCCAACAAATAAATAAATAATCAAAAACAAACCATAGGTCAAATACACCCATACTATACATATATATGCATGTATATGAATGGATATATGTATATGTGTTTATATATATACACGTATAATAAATTTAATTGCTAAATAATATTTTTATTTTCATTAATGAAAATATTTGAGTTATACGTATATAAGTGGGGCACTTATTTTTTGTCCTATTTATAAGTGTTTAATAGTTTTCAATCCCATCCACTTTTAAAGGTTAAATTTTGATCATTTTTTTAAAAAATACCCAAATTATCCTTAACATTAAAAACTGTGCAATTTAAGCACTCAACTCCTAAAAAAAAGGGATACTAAAATTTCATTATCATATTAGTTCGGGCACCAAGTGAAACATGAGATCACTAGATCAATGTTTGGAAAAAAATATGTTCTATTAGCCCAAAAATCTTTTCTCTTATCTCGCTGTAAAATATTTTGTTCTTTTGCGATGGTAAATTTACAAATGATGATAGATTTCTGCAACTCTAAAATATTTTGTTCTTTTGCGACGGTAAATTTACAGATCATGATAAATTTCTGCAACTCTAACTTATCTTGTTCTTTTGCTATGGTAAATTTACAGATCATAATAAATTTCTACAACTCCAATATATTTTGTTCTTTTGCGATCATAAATTACAGATCATGGTAAATTTCTGCAACTCCAATATATTTTGTTATTTTGCGATGGTAAATTTGCAACTCCAAAATATCTTGTTCTTTGCTATAGTAAATTTACAAATTATGATAAATTTCTAAAAATTCGGCGTATAATGTTCGACCAATATCATCTTAAACGAATACTACAAATAGGAACAATAATAAAGCAAACTTCAATCACGGCGGAATCTGAACTGTCTTCGGTAAATATTATTTAGGCTTGATGATAAAATCTCTCCTCTTAACTCGCAAAATTCAAATTCTGGTGAAGAAAAATAGAAAATTAGCAAGTCTATATCATATAGGATGACGAATATAGGAAATTTAGATTTAGGAACATAAAGAAATAAAAAAGATATGATTTCAAACAATGATAAAAATAGTCCAGTGATATTTTCAATATTTCCGTGAATTACTAAAATAAATTTTGTGAAAGTGGTATATTAACAGATTTCGATAAAAACCTACGCTGTCTGGGCTAATAAGACCCTGATTGAAATTACCCTATATAAGTTTTCGTAATTTGAGAGTTTAATTGATATAATAAATATTTATATTTTCATTACTAAACACAAGTGTCTAAGTGACCTAGTGGATGAGTGTTTCGTTATTATGAAAGAGGTGGTGTGTTCGAATCTTGATGTTGACATATTGTTAGTTTCTATATTACTATAAAATACTATATGTTGATACAGCAAGTGCTACGTGGATGTTGAAGGTCTTGTGTGGCAATGTCAGCACCAAGACTCGAACCCACCACCTCTTTCATAATAACCAAACACCTATCCAGTAGGTTACTTAGACACTTATGTTTTTGTTTTTGTTTTGGTATACATATATAAATGGTTAGGGTTTAGGGTATATATATATACGTATGTATACATGTATATATATATATATATGTATGTATATAGATATACGTATATACAAATATATTACATATACATATGTATAATAATGTACATGTATATATACACACACATATAATAATTTTAGCCGCTAAATAATATTTTTATTTTCGTTAATGAAAATATTTGAGTTATAAATATATAAGTTTTCGTAATTCGAGAATTCATTTGATATAATAAACAGGATAAATTACTTCAGTGGTATTTCAAGTTTAGATTTTATGTCACTTTGATCTTTATTATTTAAAATTGTTCAATTTTGACCTTCAATTTACATTTTTTGCGTCAATCAAGTCTAATCATTAAGGCTAGTTTCTTTTTCAACGATAAAAGGTCAAATGTTAGACCATTTAAAAGGACATTTTGGTAACTTGGGACTATTGTCATCCTCAACTTTCAAAAACACTGTTAATTCTCTCCCTCTCTCTCTGGGACGCAATATTGACTTCTCTTTTACTACTTTTCTATCTTCATTGTCTTCCTGAATTCCCCCTCCAATGACTCTCTTCACACTTCATTTCATCGTCTTTCTCACTCCTTACGCCTCTATTTTTACGTTTTCTATCTGTACAGATCTTCCTTTCTACCCTGAAAATATCCAAAACGAAGCCAACAAAGTCCTACCCTAAGAAAGAAAAGAAATCTTAAATCTTCTATGTTTGGATTCGCAAATAATTGATTCCATTCCCTTCCTTCCCAGAAATTAACAACCAAACACTTCTCTCTCTCTCCTCTCGTGGGCTAAACCCACCGTTTGATCATTTGAGACCTACGAATTCCTGGGTTGGGCGGTTCCCTATTGCCTTGACGAAGACCTCAACATTCTCCGGTACCGTTGACGGCTTCTCAAACATGACCAGACGGTTCTTTTATGTCTATAACCCATGATGCCTGCAACACCAATTAGTTACCCGTCGAGTGCGGCCTTGGAAGAATGATTGCTGGGTCTAATATTCGTTCATTTCGGTCAACAATAATTGAAATTTGATCCTGATTTCGAACTTCAGGGCAGGCATTACGCTCCACTGCTTGACTGAGTCGACTCAATTCCTTCACCCAGGTTCGCTCAACAAATTGGATAGGTCAAGTGAACCCAGAATTAAAAACCAAGCACCAAATCTAATGCCAACCCCCTAATCAAAAATTAAAAAGCAATCTACTGTATGTACACCCGTATTAGGCCAATCAACTATTTTTTCGCCATACCGGTGTTATCTAAAAAATTCATCTCTAAAACATACAACTTTGTTCATATTACAAACAAGAGAGGCATTTCAAAAAACCCAACAAATTTCTTCTTTGAGTAAGCAATGTGTGTGGAATAGAGTAATTGTCTTCACTGAAAAAAATTCGTCACCTACTGACTTCAATAGCCCAAACCGTCTCCACTGAATCTGAGTGGGACAGAGTAATAGTTTGAGTAAGCAATGTGCATTTCTCAGTCTTCGTACTCTCAGTGTGTTAGAGAGAGAGGGTCGTCCGAAGAGAAGAAGAAGAAATAGGAAACGGAGAGCTGATTTTCTATAGTCCATCTCTTTGTTTATAGAGATCAGGGAGATGGTTCGATGGGGTTTTACATTTCTCTCCCTTCGTGTGAAACGAAGGGGATGGAGAAAAATGGAAGAGGAATAAAGACACACAGAGAGAGGGAGGGAGAGATTCATGCGAAGAGAGAGAGAGAGAGAGAGTATGTGTTTAATTTTATTTTCTGATTGCCTTATGGGTTTTGTGTATCTGAACTAGCCATGGCCAGGAATGATACCTCATGCATGTGTGTGTGAGAGAGAGAGCAATTTGTCCAATATGTGGTATCAATTATTACCTGATGAGTTTTATTTTTTAGAGAGAGAGAGAGAGAGAGAGAGAGAGAGAGAGAGAGAATAGAGAGTGATTTGAAGGAGAAGAAAGTGTTGAAGGAGGCGGAGAGAGAGAGGGAGAGTGGTGGCCTGGTGGGAGATTGGATCTGATTTGGTGTGTCTCAAGAAAATAAATGGGTGAATTACACTGACCTCCCCTGAGGTTTATAACAGATACAATGCCCCCCTTGAGGTATCTAATATTACTTTGACCTCCCCTATTTTTTAAACTATTATTCAGTTACCTCCCTACCGTAAAAATCTGTCAAACATCATTAAATATACTATTAAAACTTCAAGTTTAAAATTTTTTTGACAAAACAAACTGTAACGTAATTCTTATCACGTCCAAAATAGTCTATGTTAATTTTTTGCGATTTTTCTAAAGTCAAAATTCGAACAGATTTTAAAACTCTGCTTGAATTTTGACTTTAGAAAAATATAAAATAATTATCTTAGGTTATTTCGAATGCAATAAAAATTATGCTATAGTTCATTATGTCAGGAAAAATCTCGAACTTGAAGTTTTAATAGCGTAACTAATGACGTTTGACTGATTTTAATAGTAAGGGAGGTAATTGCATAATAATTTAAAAACTAAGGGAGGTCAGAGTAATTTTAGAAACCTTAGGGAGGGCATTGTACTTTATGTAAACCTCAGGGGAGGTCATTGTAATTCACCCAAAATAAATTGACATAAGACTGTAAGAGGAAGAAGTAGAGGAAAACGGAAGAGGAATACAGAGAGAGAGTGTGAGACAGTAACATGAATTGACAAAAATGCCCTTAAAAATAGTCAACATGACTTTTTCCGTTAGAAAAAGAAACATACATTAACGATTGGACTTGATTGACACGAAAACGTAAATTGAAGGTCAAAATTGAACAATTTCAAATGGTAGGGACCAAAGTGACATAAAATTCAAACTAGTGGTATTATTAAAGTAATTTACCCTAATAAATATTTATATTTTTATTACTAAACACAAAAGTGTTTAAATGAACTAATAAATAAATATTTGGTTATTATCGAAGAGGTAGTGGGTTTAAGTCTTGATGTTAACATATTGTTAATTTCTAAATTACCATAAAATACTAGATGTTGATACAGTAAGTGTCACGTGGATGTTGGAGGTCCTGTGTGGCAATATAATGTTAGCGTTACGTAGATGTTATAATTGCAGATCAAAATATTTGGTCGGCAAAAGTTACGAAAACTTTTCCCGACTTAAATTCAACGATTAAAATGGCGATATCATTTTTTATTCAGCGAAGCCTTTTGGCGACCAAAATTTAAACTTTGGGCGACTAAACGGTTAGTCAAAAATTATGTTTTTTCTTGTAGTGTAATCGTAGGGTCTTTTGAGGCAACTGTAAGGTCACTCATATCATGCACGTCTTTGATGTCCACTGTCGAAAGGTTCTTCAGTTTTGATAACTCATAGGTCCCTTCGTTTCTATATATTCTCATATTCTTCTACGGTTTTGAGGACACTATAGATATTCGTCTACACATTTTAATTTCCTTTTAATTTTTGTGTTCATTGAGCACATGTGCGAGTATGAGAAAGTGAGATGTATTAAGTTCGACATGCAATCTATAGGTTGATGTTCCTTCGATTGAATAGTCGTTTTACTCAGGCCTGTTTGATTGTCTAGATATAAAGAGTGAGATATAAAATCCTGTAAGATTATGTGCGGATATGATATTTAATGGATATAGGACCAAATATGAATGAAGGAAAATCCTGCATTTGTTTCGAACAGATATCCTAGGATATGGACTTTACTATGGTGAGACTTAAAATTTAATTATCCATTTTGCTCTTTATAGCAACCATTGCATGACACGATTATCCTTCAATTTATTTACCTATCGTTTAGTTTTACAAAATAAATATAAAGTAATTAATTAAAAAATATTGGTTAATTATAATAAAATTACAATTAAATTGAGGTTGCTCTTTTTTTCCTCGATGAATAATATTTTCACAAAGTAAAAATAATGTTTATCCACTGGCTAACTTTACAAAATAAAAATAATAGCCAACTATATATAAAAAACTAGCATAACAAACAATTATTTAAAAAAACACAAAAATACAAAACATGTTCAACGAAACATGCTATACTCAAGTTCACAAACTAGTGTATGATTTGCAAATATTCACTTTTTTCTGATCAATTTTAAAAATAAGGTCATCTTATTGAGATATAATTTCTTATAACAACTGTTGTATAAGGGTTGATTTTAGGCCTTCAAAAAAATTGAGAAGACAAACAAAATAGAAAATTAAAAAAAGTGAATGTTGAGGCGCATTATTAAGAATAACGATGAACCAAAAAACAGGAGAGAATGTTGAGGTGCATTGTTGTAATTTTTTATATTGTATTAATTTTTATTGTTTATTGGTTTGTATCAATGAAAGAAAATTTAAAAAGTACAAAATTATATGCAAAAACTAAATTTTATCTTTAGTGAACTTTTTTTAACTTTTGAACATAATTTTATACCTTTTAAATTTCTTTTGTCGAGACGAATCAATAAACTGTAAAAAATTAGCGAAAGCATAACAAATATAAAAAAATTAAATAAAGACAAAAAATAAATAAATTAGAAATTATAGGCCAAATAGACCCGAAAAATGAGGCTAACAATAGTTTATGGCACTATAGGCTTTTTTTCGAGAATAACGTTGTTAATATTGTCTTATCCGCACGGCCGCGGGGGTACCCACGGTGAGGCGGTGAATCTGTATTTAAGGAGACTGTGAATCCACATGACTTGACTATGTAGTGATCGTATTATTTATGTTTTATTTTTATAATTTATAATTTTGCTGCTCATTTCGATTATTTTCTGTTAAGAATTTTCAAAATAAATGGATTTATATTTTACGTATTTTTTGTAAAACATTTCTTATTCCTAGAATGCTATTCATTGAGAACTTCAGAGACATTTGGGTGTGGCCCTATCGAAGGGGAATGAATTAAAATTAGTGGTTATAAAGTAAATTAAAGGGTGTGTCTAATTGTTAAATACATGATTATTTGAATAGTTGTGACTATTCAATTGTACTGTTATACTAGAAGGTATGACTTTTATTAATTGGATGGTTGTGACTATTCAAAGAGATATGACTTTTATTCTAAAAGTCGTAATTTTTATTAATTGAAATATTTTGATTTTGATTTTAAAAGTTGTAACTTTTATTAATTGAAATGTTGTGACTTCTATTAATTAAAAGTTTTAACTTTTCATTGATTCTATAGATTGAAAAGATGTGAATTTTCAATTGTATCTTCAACCATCTATAAATACAAGTCTTCTCCAACACAATTATACTTGAATTTTCGCCCACTCTCTCTCAAAAGTTCTTATATTTTGGAAGCATTTAGTCTAAGTATTTTTATTCTACAGAAACAATACTCAGTGGTTTGCTGGTTCTTTTTATTTTTAATACACAAGTATTCAGTCCGTCTCCGTTTGTACAAACATAGACAGAAAGAACACAAGTTCGTTTTCGTTGTATCTTAAAGACAAATTTGCTTAATCTGGTGCACACCATCCGATTGGGACAAATATTATCTTTAAAAAAGCAACGCCGTAACGCTTCGAAGGTTTTTTATTTCCATGTATTTGCAGTAGATTTCATCGCTAGCATTTATATTCTGAAGACAGATTTGCGACAACATTTTCTGTAAGTTTGATTACAATGATCAAGAATATGAGTAGCATATCCCAACATCATAGTTTGGAGAGTGGGAAATAAAAGTGACTCAATTCTCGACCGTGTTACTACGGCCCTATTTGGCCTCACTAATTTATTTATTTCAATTTTTTGTCTTTATTCATTTTTTTTTAACATTTGTTGTTCAAATCTCAATGTTTTGTAGTTTATTGGTCCGTCTTGATGAAATGAATCTAATGAGTATAAAATTATGTCCAAAAGTTAAAAAAAAGTCACTAAAGACGACATAAGTACAAAAAACTCTGTTTTTTGATTTATTTTTGTCTTTTCTGAACTTTTTTCAAATGTAGCCGATGATTGATAACTTTTCTGAAAGTTCTTGTCGAGATGAACCAATAAATCAAAAAAAATTGATGAAAAACAAAAAATTACAAAAAAATTTCAAATAAGGACGAAAAAAATTTCAATAAGTAAACACATAAAAACCACCGTCCAAATGGGCCCTACTACATTGAGAATTTAATGTGCGAATTTAAAGTGTGTTGAGACAAAATATTATGCATAATTGTTATTATTTTTTCCTTTGTTATTCCTTCTTGAATTTTTATTAAATTCGTATTAATTTTTTTAAAATTATTTATTTATCTTAACAAACAGAATTTGAAGTAAAAAATTATTATTAAAAATCTTGAAAATTTCACTTAAAATAAATATTTTTTTAAAAGAAAATCACTATCATTGTGAAGTAAAAAGTCAATTTTATCCTGACACAAATCTTTATGAGGCGTGGAGAAGTTTCCTTTCTTTCCTAAGACTTCGTACATGGCTTGCTTTGAAAATAAAAAAGGTCAAACGGCTGTACATCAGATACGACCCAATTCTAATTTATCCACCTAATTACTTTGAATATATAATAATGTAATAGCTAGAAATCATATTACGTTGCTGCAAAAACTGAAGACGAAATGGAAGGAAGTGATGAACAAGGAGGAAGAGGGAAGAAGACGCAAGAGAAAGGGAGAGGAGGATCATCAGAGGCGGCCAAGTACAGAGGCATTAGGCGGCGGCCATGGGGGAAGTACGCCGCCGAGATACGTGACCCGAACAGGAACGGGGCACGGCTGTGGCTGGGGACGTTTGAGACGGCGGAAGAGGCGGCGCGTGCATATGATCGAGCTGCTTATGAAATTAGAGGTCGGCAAGCCATTTTAAATTTCCCTAACGAATTCCATTGCGGTGGTAGTAGCCCAACTGGAGCTGGACCTAGTGGTAATTCTACTTCCAGGGAGCAAGTGATTGAATTCGAGTATCTGGATAATAAGTTGTTGGAGGAGCTTCTGGAGACGCATCATCGTGAGGATTGGCTTGAGACCAAACCCAAGTTTCCTTAAAACTTTTTTGAGCTGGCTAGAAATAATGGGTTCAATCTGGAATAATTTGATCAATTGTCGATTTGTATGATGCTAACATTCGATTCTTTGATTTTCCAAGTGATTTGTTTTATTAATGTGTTTGCTCTAGGGGCATAGCGATGCTCCATTGGAGCGGCGATGTTGACAAGAGTACGTTTACTAGCAGTTGGTTCTTGTTGATCGGGAATGGCGTGATCTCGTGGAGTAGTTTATGTCATTTGAGTTAAAAGACATCCCAGACATTAAAGTCTATCCTATTGTGTCAAGTAATCGTTACTTGGAAAGAATTGCAATGCGAGTTTTCGGATTTTTTTTTGTCATTGTCAGTTACTCCGATACGTTTAGAGAGAGAGAGAGAGGGGGGCGGGGGGGAAGATCGATAAACCCATGTTACAGAAAAAACAAATGTAGCAATCTTTCTTCCCAAGCTAGCTTACATGATACAAATACAACTGATACAAAGATACTGGAAAGACTTATTATTACACATGGTAATGCCACATGACGATGTTCATGGGGAAGAGGATCAAATTGGCATTTGCGAACAACTTGATTCACTATTTCCCTTCGACATGTCCCCGAAAAATTAAGTTTGTTGGAGCTTATTACCCTCCATAACAGCTTCATAGTCTCCCATTTTCTCCAAGCTGGAGCTAAGAAACTGTTTGTATTGGCAGGGTTTATAGATTGGTAGATTGCCATCATCGACCAAAGCCTTTGCAGGCTCTACGAAGTGTTCATCAGCTGGGAGAACAAAGTAGCCAATCGATGTCCGATCCACTTCTGAATTTGTCACCACTCGATGTTCTGCACTTCTCAGCTTGTCATTACTAACAATCTGTCACAATCAACAATTCAACTTTTTTTTTTTTTAATGATAAAAAATTTGTTGGAATTCGGAATGTTTGTGAGTGAATTTATGAGGGTCTCACGAGTCAAACGGAGGGTCTTACGAAGCAATTAGAAAGACACTCTCGTTCAAGGCAATTTTTTGTGGTTGCAGCTCAAAATTTTCTGCACTATGGCGTTCGCGTTCAACTCATTCCACATTTCAGAAACCGAGAAATCCATTTTCACTGTCATATTCCATTTTCGTGTTCTTGAGTGAGGGACAAACGTAAGTTCGGTTCGATAAGCAGTCGGTGGTTGTTCCATGAGTCAAATTAGTCATGTAAGCAACCTCCAAGACCCATGGTGAGGCTGCGAATATGTTTTTAAGTGGACTATAATTTCGCGGCACTCGGTTTGATCCTTATCTGTTCTCTTTTTCAACTTTGTAATGATTAATGTAAATTGTTCTTTGAAATCCGAACTTTTTGTTCTTTAAGTATGCTCTCAATCTGGTAGTTGGAAGATATATGTTTGCATATACAGATTCAGCAGATCTCTCATGGTTTCTGAGTTTTGAACCTTTGTGCAAGATTTTTAGCCTGCAGTGACAGAATATATAAATATGTACCTGTAACTGGCAGCCTATGATGACTACAAAGGCATCGGGAAGAGGCTCAACACCAATCCATTGACCATCCTTGAAGAATTGAAGTCCATATATGTCACCTTGGCTCAGAAGGGTTATGGTATTAGGATCGTGGTGCCCGTGAAATCCCAGGGCCGAACTGGGATCAGGGCACCGCGGGTAATGACTGATTGCGAGTAACTGAGTTTGGCTCAGCTCATCTCCGAAATACCCCTGTTCGAGTCCTAGTCCTCCACAAATCAGGTCGAAAATCCTCAACACCAACTTCCTCACCTCAACCGAATACTCTCCAACAATTTCCCTGTAGATTTTTGTGCAAGACAAAATGAAATTACCACTCTATAGGAAAATTCAAACTGCGTTGTATTTTACAATTTTTACCGATATCTGGTTGGTTTTTCGGGCCAAAGTTGGAGGCAGTCCTCTAAAGGGTGACAAGGGTGTGTCAAGTTATCCCTCCACAAGTGAACCTCTTCAGTTTCGTAATTTAGAGTGCTCGAGTAGAGCCTGCATCTTTTGCTCGAGTCTGGGTTGAACACGGTTTCCTTCACCTCGGGAGGCAATTCAAAAAACTCCCGGAGCACAACCATTGCTTCATCCATTAGGCTTTGTGATATTCCATGGTTGATCACCTGTTTTTTTCATCACAATAAAAATTCACCGGGATCAGATCGATCAGATTCGCAGGAAGAACAGAATAGAAAGAGACCGCATGAGGGGCTACCGGCCCTTCCAACTTCCAAGGCTTCTCTACTTATAGTATAAAAAGTAGAAGAATAGAATCACAGGATCAAGGGGGTATTTTCTTTTCTGGGCATGTACAAAAAGAGTGGAAAAAAATGAACCTGGAAGAATCCAAACTCCTGGCCTGCCTTCAAAATTTTCTGAATCGTTTCGTCGACAGGTTTGCTGAGGTCAACTATTGGGTTGTTGAATGCTTCAGGAGCAACAATATCATCCCCTGGCCTTTGATCTGGTGGAAATATGTAAGTTTTAGGCAAGGAGTGGACATTCCTAGACAATCTCGAAACAAACGTTGCCATTGTCTTTGTGGTTTCGTGCTAATGTGAGAAATTGAGAAATGGGTTTTTGATGCTTAATTTGGTGGTGGAAGAAACTTGTGTTTTATAGTAGTATCCTAATTGCATGCTTTTTGTTTCAACAGGCTCTTAAATTTGTACCGTTCTGAAGAAATAATTAAACTTCATTTTCTGGAAAACGACCCAGATATGGATGGGTGGTACCATAATTGGATTGCGAATATTTGCGATTATGAAAGCCAGAATTTTAGAGAAAAAAAAACTAGCTAGTTGTTCGAGTTGTCTGAGAGCCTGAATCCCTTTTTGGTGTTGAAATGAGTAAATCAATGTGAAAACATAGTATTCCTAGCTCTCTTTAAAAACACTCTTACGGGTCGGCAGTTAGCTGTTAATTGGCCGAGGTTCACCGACCAAGTAAGTTCAATAGGCTGAACACGATGAGGTCTGCATAGTCTTGCGCAATCAGTTCGTCTAGTAAGCGGGCTCTGTGTGAACCGGGCTGAAGAGGTACCCGACCCGGATGACCCGGTCAGCGTGGGCTACGCAGCTACGCTTATCTTCCACATGTCCTACAGGTGGCTCGGCCCTAACATGTAGTGTCCAACATGGCATCCGATGCGTCACGCATGAGTCAGATATAGCGACGGTTATTTCTGGCGTTATTGGGAGTGCACTCCGCACATGTTAGCTTAGAGCCCAAACTAGGTCCGACTATATAAGGTAAACGGAAGTTAAAAGTAGGGTACGTGTTTTTTATCTCCTTAAAAGTGCTTACAAATTATGTTTTCTCCTTCACGAACTCACTTAAACATTAGAATATTTTTTGGCTAACGCTAGTCAGACAACTGATTAGTTCTTACTTTTACCGTTTAAAAAAAATCTAAAAAAAACTCTTGAGTTGAATTCGAATCAAATGAGCAATCGCATAAAGACTAGGCAATCACCCTTGGGCAACCAAAAAAAAAAAAAGAGAAAAAAGAAAGAAGGGTTAATAAAAAAAGATTAGATTCCATAAATTGGAGCTTTCACAACAACAGTCTTTATAGGTCCCCATGAGAGGAACTGGTTTATCTGCATATGATATTTCTCCCAAGACTGTGGTCCTGACTCCTGACTCCTACCTTTTAGTATGAAATCTCTCATTTTCATTACCCCATCTAAGTTTCTAACTTTTCAACTGAAAATTCATAGTCATTCACCAAATAGTTCATGGTTTGAGTAAGACCCAATTAGAAGTCCCTTTCACCCAAAAAAGAATGTCATTTTCTTTAGGATATTGAGATCTTTAGTCACCTATCAAAAGGTCATGATGATCGTTACCTATATTATTTTATACGCTTTATCTCATCCACTCAATTTCCAGTGAAAGCGACTAGATATAAATCATTTGATTCAGTTTTTAGTTTTCTAATTTCACTCATCTCTTTGAAGAAACATGGTCCAACTCACAGTCCTTCAAAAATTAGCTCAAATATCCTCAAAACTATTAAAACAACCTAGGCAGCGCCGCCATCAGATCTGGACCATTAACTAGGCAAGGCCTAGTGACCAAACAAATCCAAGAGGACGGACCGAAACCCGACGTGAACCACATGGTTTTGCACAACTAGTTCGTGGCTTGGTGGGCGCACACTATGTGGGCCAGGCTAAAAGTGTAATTGACCCGATCGACGTGGCTACGCTTGTTTTTACGTGTCCTCCAGATGACTCGGCTCTGACACGTGACATCCAATCTGATGTCCTATGCGTCATGCATGGCGTTAGGAGTAGCAGCGGTTATTTCTACCGCCATGAAAAACGTGTTCCACACATGCTAGCTTAGAGCCCAAGTTTGGTCTGACTATAGGACAACTAAAAGCGAAAAGTACTACACATGCTCTTTCCCTCTCAACAAGTATTTTTAAATTATGTTTTTAGTTCACGAACTGACTTTAAGCATCGGAGAGCTTTCCGATTGACATCGACCAGACAACACTAATTAGTTCTTGTTTTTGCAATTCTAGAGAGATTTATGTAAGCTTTTGAATCAAGTACGGATCAGACGATCATTTAATTAAAAAACTCCGCAGACACCTTTATTACTTAGTTAAGTTAACCTTGGCATGATCAAGAAACCCCCTAACAATCTATTTTCCTTGACTTCCAATAGAGACACCCTTTACTCCAATTTGAGTACAGATCATTTTGCTTTAACAAATAACACCAACAAGTAATTCAGTATATCCAAACCCTTAACAAATTGCACTGCATTATTCAAGCTTGGAGCTTATAAGTATCTACAGCGTTGTAACCGCCCTCTGGTAAGTAGTTAGCAAGAA
Source organism: Arctostaphylos glauca (assembly GCA_019985065.2). NCBI lineage: Eukaryota > Viridiplantae > Streptophyta > Magnoliopsida > Ericales > Ericaceae > Arctostaphylos > Arctostaphylos glauca. The sequence goes on from JAHSPW020000001.1 coordinate 40,693,286, forward strand.
AATCCTAGTCATTATGAGAAACATGATATTTTGTTGCCCGAGCTCTGGGGGCTTGCAGGGCTTATCCCGAAACCGGCCTTGCATGTACGTAAATAAGAAAATAAGCAAAAAACTAACATGTCATTATGAGAAACATGTAGTCGCTGTTCTAAAGTTGTTATTGCCTCCCCACATGTAGATTTTGACGGATCAACGACTGAAAGATAAAATCCAAATCACAAAGTCAAAGCTCTCTATGTTTGCGTCCACCAAGAGGTTAATGAACCCGTCTATTATCAAAATTGCCCGTAGAACTTATAAAAATAATAGGGAGAAGCGGAATAGAGAAAGAGTAGGAAAATAATGAAACATCCATGGGTATATACAATCGCAACAGTGACTATTTTTAAAAGTCACAACCTTTGATTTAAATACCCTTTTATAAAAGGTATAAAAGACATGACTTTTTGAAGAAACTTCTCCAATGAAAAGTCACAATCTTCTATAGAAGACTTGACTTTTTAAAAATAAATTTCTCAAATTGAATTTTGAAGCTTATAAAATTCCAACAAGATCAACCACCGCTATATTGCTGCAAAGAGGAACAATGGTCTTCTCAGGTCTTTCATCTGGTGGGAGGATATAACTGTCAGGCAGTGTTCTTTAACTAACCCAGCTCAAAACAATCTTCTCCATGGTCCTGTTTTGGTTTCTTCACCCAGAATATGTGTTCATCATACAAAGAAATTGAGTACAGAGTAGTAGGTTTTGGTCAACTTATCAGATGAGTTGTATCACATAATAACTACCCCAATGAGAATTTTCACTCTGCATTTCTTAAATCTCCCACGATCTCCACAGTTTGACATTTATAAAATGCATTCAACCCTGCTGTTTAACATCACAAATAGATAACTACAAGTTGATGGAGTGTACTGTTTAACATGACAAATAGAAAACTAGAAGTCGGTGGAGTGGAGCGTTCAATATCCGAACCAATAATGTTGTTTAAATATCCGTCACAGGGGCGGACCCAGGATTTGAGCCTGGGGGTGTCACCATCAAAATAAATGAACAACTAAAAATTAAATTTGTATTCAATAACAAAAAAATATAGGTATTCAAAATTTAATGAACTAAATTGGGGAGAGTTTGACTGAACAAAAGAGTATGGGGGTGTCACAGTGTTACACGATAAACTTAATTTACTCTTAAAATCTTAAAAAAAAAAAAAAATTTGGTTGAAGTGGAGCATGGGGGGTGGCACGTGACCCCTCCCCCCTTAGTAGGTCCGCCCCTGATCCGTCATGACATGATCATTATGTACTCTAAACATGTGATTTATTGAATATTGGACAAAAATTTCACAACATAGATCAGTATGTTGGCATTCAAAGTCGTCAATCAAATGCCATATGCGCAAACAAAGTATATTTTTAAGCTTTTGAAGTCTGTATAAATCCACATGGCTACTGCCCTAAACGAATACCTATGGTTAAACTCAGCTGGTGTCTGGGGAAAAAACCAAAAGGTTAGCACGAAACTATCACCAACCAAACACACAATTCAATGAACAATTCACCGGGAATGACAAAAACCCAGATCACTATTATAAGAAGAAGACAAGAACCTTTGTATATACACTTATGATCATAATAACAAACAAAGGAATGGGAGATGGAGTTTATTGTCATTCACACAATTAACAAGAAGAAAATATTGGCCGTATAAATAAAAAAAAGAAGAGCCCTTTTACACAGTTTCACTTTTAAAGCAAATATGCCTAAAGAAAATCTAAAGCCCCAAGCATATCCATTCCCAACCCCTTTTGATATCATTTAGGTTTCGGAGCAACATATTCATTTTGCATGCCTTTTGTTCAAGCATGGAGCTTATAAGGATCCAACATAGTTTTGGTGTCACCGCCTTTTGCTGAGTAGTTGGTAAGAAAATCCTTGTACTGGAAGGCCCTGTATATCGGTGGACTGCATTCATTGATCAGTGCTTTCGCGGGTTCTATGATGCTTTCATAACAAGGATTAAAGGTAGTGAGAATGGTGGTTCGAGCATTATTTGAATTCGTCACTACTCGATGTTCAACACTTTTTAACTTCCCATTGCTGAGAACCTACAACAAAATTAAACGTACGTATACATCATTATCAATGCCAAAAACAACTAGGAATTTACCAAAATGTAAACAACGCGGAGAATCCTCTTTGTACCTGTAATTGGTAGGCTATGTTGACAACGAATGCGTTGCGAAGAGGCTCGACGCCTATCCACTGCCCATCCTTAACGACTTGAAGCCCATACACATCCCCCTGTTGTATAATGCTTATGAGGTGAGGATCACAGTGTTTAGGCAATCCTAAAGTTAAACTTGGGTCTGGACACAGAGGGTAGTGGTTAACTGCCAGCATTTGCTCCATGCTGAATTGATCATCTAGAAAATACCCTTGTTCAAGTCCTAGTCCCTGACAAATCAGCTGCAAGATCCTTAATAACAGCTCTCTCACTTCCGCTGAATATTTTCCAACAACCTCTCTTCAATAGCAAAGAAAAAAGAGGAAATCGTGATTTAGATATATTGCAGACTGTTATGTCTCATTCATCGTGAAATGTTGGATTTCTTACATAGATAAATGGTGCAGTTTGATGTCAATTTCACATGATTCTGAATATCTACTATCAAATGAGAAAACAAAAAAATAACCACACGAGCAATATGTTGTCACGGTTCACCTTATTTCTTCTTTGTTAGTACTTTTTCTGTCTCGATTTATTTGTCTACTTTTTACTTTTAGATATCCTAAAATATTTGTCAAATTCTAGGTGACTTGTATAAACTCTCTTAATGCCATCCCTCTTTAAAAAATCAACATTGAAACATATGCTCTAACATTTAATGCTAAAAAAATAAAAGTTCATTAATTATGATGAGTCTGAATTTGGCTGAATGCCGAGCAGAGCAAAGGTTGAGCGCTCGGCCAATTAGGAAATTTTCAGATCAATACCAACCGACCGACCACATGAGTAGATCCAAACCCCTTGATTGATCACGTGAGGATCTCGGAGATGGTGCCGCAAAACCTCCAACGGGTTCGGGAATGGCGTGCGTGGAAAAAAGAGAGGGCATGTTCCGAGTAAAATCAGGGCGCTATCAGTGGCAGCACCCAATCGGGGATCCCTCCTCCGTAGATATTTATCCCCCCTGGTGGAAGGGAAAGGTAAGCACTGACGGGTTATTATTCTTTCCATACAATTTTCTACTATTCAGCGACCCGATTCTAACTAGACCATCGGAGGGTCTTCGACCAAACCACCACCCCGATCACCGGAGTTGAGTGCAGAAGCCCAAGAAGCCAGAGATAGAGTAGGAGGTTGCCGTCTATTTTCCGGCATCATCAAATTATAATCATTATGTTCCCTTAATAAGTTAGAATTTTAAAAAAGGACAAACAAATCGGAATGGAGGAAGTAGTTGCTTTTGATCTTTGCTAATTTCTATATCTGTCGATCTTTTATTGTAGTGAAAACTTCAATCCAAATCAAAATGGATATACGTGGTTAATTTTTCAAAGAACATACCGATATCTAGTTGGTTTGTCTGGCCAGAATTGCATGAATTTCTCAAGAGGATAACAAGGGTGTCTCAGAGTATCCCTCCAGAAATGAGTCTCTTCGTTGGCATAATTGAAACTGCTGGTGTAGAGCTTAAAGCTGCCACTGGGATCCTCAGAGATCAAACTTGCCTTGTCCTTTGCTGGCATGTCAAAAAACTCCTTGAACAGATTCATCACGTCATCCATTAAATTCTCTGAAACACCATGGTTGACAACCTGCCATTATTATCCAACATGGCTCATCATATGATTAAATGACCATATAGCCAACAGTCAGAGATTTCATTATATACACCATTAACCAACCTGAAAGCATCCAAACTCTTGGCTAGCTTCAAGAACTTGTTCAACTACACTGCTTCTCCCATCAGGACCCTTTTCTGCTTTGGAAAGATCAATCACTGGGATTGTGTTGCAAGGAGGAACAATGATCTTCCCAGGTCTTTTATCCGGTGGAAGTATATAGTTTTCAGGCAAGATGTGGGCACCAACCCAGCTTGAAACAAGCTTCTCCATGATCCTGGTGTGATGTCTTCTGGCACGTTATTCGTTTAATTCAAGATATAGAGAATACAAACACGTTTTGGTCAAATGCTTTCGTCGACAATAAGTATGGATCATGAACCTACTATTATCTTCCATTTTTTTAAAACTATCAACCTAGTATTTTAAAAGATGGAGTTGTAAATCTTTCTGTCGGTTGCTTGTGATAATCTAAAATGTGCTCTCAAAAGGGCTTCCCTCAAATGTCAACCCAGTTGCTTAGCATCAAAAGGTTGAAAAATTCAACAGTTGACCGGGTTGTATTGTTAAACACTGGTTAGAGATATTTCTATCCTTGTGTCCTCATATATCCTATCCCTGCAATATAGTTGGAAACTCAAAATATATGAACTTTGTCGAACACCTTACTCAACACTGAAAATGACGCAAGTATTGATTGCAATTCAATGTTTGTAGTCAACTGGAATATCAGCAACCCAGTTGGAGGATTACGCACAGCCCTCGGAAAGAGGAGTACCCAATAACCAATTGCTGAAAACCAGATTGCCCATGTACCGCCAAACCGCACCAACCAAAGAGACAAGTCGTCGAACAATTAAATAGCATTCACAAAACGCTTTCCCGAGCAAAACCCAGGTCACTAATCACGTTATGAGATAACCAAATCAGTTCAATCGGGTTGTGAGCAATTTCAGCTAGATCTGTAGATGGAGAGAGATGGAGGAGAAGACAGACAATAGATATTATATTCAGAAAGTTTAAGAACGCAGTTTTATGAACACAGACTCCAATATTGTTCGAAACCGTTCAGCACAGGTGAAGTCCGCATTGTTTTGAAGTACTCCATGTGTTTCAAACGATTACTGACACATTTTTATTGTGTTATTATATTTTCGCCAACCAAACAAGCAACGACATGGTTTAGAGACCACCGCCTGAAATCGCAAATGGTCAAATGCACAGCCGCATGCCGACGCCATCTGCTGCCAAAATAAGCAAACGTTTCACCTTGAACTGTTATGATTCACTGACATCATTCTTTCTTATTTTAGGAAAGGTACAATTTCATTTCAACTATTATTTTGAATTTTTATCCAAAAAAAAATCATATTTATTAGTTATTAATTTAACTTTTGAAAATTTTTAATATACTTAATAAGAAAAAAATTAAAAATAAAATTAGTTTCAAAAATTAAAAATAAATTACTGAAGAAGAAAAAAAAATCCAAATAGATGTATATTTCTATGGAGTCAGGAATCCGAATTAGACTTATCGGGATGTATTGAATCTTCTCGATTATCCTACAAAATAATCAACACTAAATTAATGCCGACCGAGGCTGGATCTCCGGCGGACACTCCGACGATCAAGTTAGCATCTTAAAAAGAGCAAAAATAATTTGAACGTATAGTTTTAACGCGAGCATGTATGTACCCATCAGTAGGAGTGCCCCCTATAATATTTATAGTGTAGAAGTCTAACTGCTGTCATAAGGAACAGTCGAGAATGTAGCGTCGTGACCCGGGAACCACGGAGGTGTTGCCACACGTCCCACATCCATGCAGATCGAGCGGGCACGCCTCACGTCCCCTCAAAAAACGGACAGCACGTTCTCATGTGCGGAGGCCGGACGTAGAGCATTAGATGCCTCGACCGAAAGACAAGAGATACAGTGCTTAGCCGAACGATGATGCCGAGCATCAATCCGCCGAGGATTGGTGCCGAGTGAAGGACCAGTTCACATCTTGCCAAAAGGCCGTTTGGCCCACAAAGCCGAAGATTCATAGTGTTGCTCTTGGGTTTAGCCGAACTTGGGCCGAGCAAAAATTAGCTGAGGATAATTGTGGGCCGAAGGCCTCCTGTTGTATATTTCGGCCTACTACAATTTCTAAATTACTTTTATCTTTAAAAAAAAAGAATGCAATATATGTATATATTTTAAATCTCGATGGATTTATAATTTATGCAAAATAATATAAAATTAAAAAATACAATAAAAATTATATTTAAAAAACATTAGACTAAATCCGGTATAGTGGTGCCATTGCAGTGGCAGCAGCGGCTTGAGGCAGCTGCCCGCCTCCAAATTCCCATTATGGTGAAATCGGTTCAGTTCGATCGGTTTTTCTAGTCACAACGGACTGAATCGATCGGTTCGGAGAGGATGCCGGTAAAATCGACCCCGATCGAAAAAAATGATAAACCGAAGTCAGTTCGGGGCTGTTCAGTCCAGTTGGATTTTTCGATTTTTTCGATTTTTTCGGGTTGGACTTGAATTTGGGCCTGTAATAATTTTGGGTTATATAAAACCTGTAAAATAAAATTTTGGCCATAAAAATGCAGTATAACCCCTTAGACTTTTAGGATTAGAACAGTTTGGTCCACAATAGTACTAGTTTTCGGTTCAGTCAACACCGGTCCATTCGCTTCGGTTTGGTCTTCTACTTGGTTTCGGTTCGGTTCGGTCCGGACTGAATATGAGATAACCGACACCAAACCCAAAGCTGAATATTTTTACTGGCAGAATCGAAACCGACCGAACGGAGTATTGGATCGACCGAAGACCGAAAATTTTGATCGATTTTTTTCGATTTTTTTGGTTCGTCAGTTTTTTGTTTCAGTCATAATTCCCATAATGGTTCATGTATGACGTCAACTGAGTGAAACTCTGGCCGCTGCCACATTTAACTAGGGGTGTAACCGGTTCGGTTTGTTCCGGTTTGCCCTATAAACTCGGACCAAACCGGTTGACCAGTTTGAGGAAAACGTAAATCGAAAACCGGACCGATGGTGTTCGGTTTGGTCCGGTTTGGCTTGGCCGATTTTGGCTCCGGTTTGGTTCGGTTTCCGGTTTGGGTGGTCTTGGACCAAAATCATCAAAAAATGTAAAAAATAACTCAGAAATCAGAAAAATAACTTAGTATATGAACCCACAAATCAAATGCGAAATCAGTAAACAAATAACTCAAAAACATAACTTAGTATATGAAGATCATAACTCAGAAATCACTAAAATAAGTACATGAACTAGTAAAATAAATACAAAATCAGAGGGAGTGAGACATAAATAACCTAAACACTTAAAACTATAAAATATAAAATGACTTAGGGTTAAAACCGGTCCGGCCCCAAAAACTCAAAAACCGAAAACCAAACCAAAACAATTCAAAAAAAATCAAACCGGACCGGTCTGCTCCTAAAACCGGACCGAACCGATGGTTGGGTCCGATTTACCGATTTGGTCCGGTTTAGTGGTTTAGTCTTACACCCCTACATTTAACCCATCTAGCATCCACGTGGCAACAACTACAACAATCACACATAGGGTCCATTTGGCCTGTGGTTATTATTGGATTATTTACTGTTTAGTTTTTTATCCTTATTTGAATTTTTTTTTTAATTTTTTGTTTTTCATCAATTTTTTGATGATTGTTGGTTTGTCTCGACAAGAGCTTTCAGAAAAGTTATCAATCATCGGCTACATTTGAAAAAAGTTCAGAAAAGACAAAAAATAAGTCAAAAACAGCGTCCGTTTTGGCTTATTTTCGTCTTTAGTGACTTTTTTTTAACTTTTGGACATAATTTTATACTTTTTAGATTTCTTTCGTCGATACGAACTAATAATCAACGAAAAAATGACATAAAAATAACAAATACAAAAAAAATTTGAATAAAGACAAAAAATAAGCCAAAAAATTTTTTTGGCCAAATAGGGCCATAATGGGCTGCGCTTGATCCAGCCCATATGTCTCGGCACTGCAATGTTAGTCACCAGTTGGGCTCACAAATTTTGGTTTACACCTAACTACCAACAAACCCATGCTATATACGGATTATAAGTATATATGTGCCCAAAAAAATTAAAAAAATATATTTATCTAGTTTATATTATTTAAACGTACAAATTAATTACTATATAAATTAAATATCATAAAAATAAATGTAATACTTTCTCTCTCTCAATTTGTTTGTCCATTCTTAAAACGTTAACTTATTAGGTGAACATATTTATTACTCTTAAAAATTATAACTTACCAAGAGTATCTATAAAGTCAAGTTAAAATGGAACAAACATTTTAAAATTGTAAAAGTCAAAAAATTGACAAACAAATTGGGTTGGAGAGAGTATAATATAATCATTTGCATTTATAATACTTTGAATAAATAAGAATTAAATTAGTTTTAGACCAGCAACCACACAATAATCGCTCTACAATAATATATAGTATAGATAGACACATAGTTGATAAATAAATCTATGCCAACAAAAAATAAAATATGAATTTTTTACCATTTATACTTAAAAAAATATTTTAAAATAAAAAATGTTAAAAATTATTTTGGATATAATATTTTTCACTGTTAGTTATTTGATTTGGTATAAATTTAATTATAATGAACGTTATTAAAATTTTTTTATTCTTATTCTCATTCTTATATAAATATGCATGTCAATTTTAAAATTTTTTTAATCTCATTATGGAAACAAAAACTTATAATAAGAAAGAATACGATTTAGAGATTTGAAATTTTAAAAAAAATTGGTACATATGTGATTTGAAATTATTCTCACACATTTTACTTTAACACTGTAATTAATGACCAATCAATTTATATCACTTATTGTTTTCAGAGTGACTATCATGAAAAGTTGCCTTGTAATAATACATAGTATAGATTTATGAGAGTTTTTGTTTGACAAAATGAAAAATTGGTTTTTTAAAACACTTTTTGTTTTTTAATTTCTTTATTGAGGATGGAGAATTGGCCCAACATACCCACAAAGCCCATCTAGGCCCGTCTAACAATGTAATGGGCTTCGAAGCCCATCTAAGCCTTTTGCATGTGTACTTAATTTTGGTTGTCGAATTCATGAAATCGTATTATACAAGAAAAATCATAGGTTTCGTAAAACAAACTAATAGAACAAGTCTATCAAGTATAAACCTACAGGTTAGTCCCTTTTATGCGCCCTGTTTGGCCTAATTTTACTTTTCAGATTATTTTTTTGTCTCTATTTAATTTTTTTTTTTTACATTTGTTGTTTTAGTCTCAATGTTTGTTGGATTATTGGTCCGTCTTGATGAAATAAATCTAAAAAGTATAAAATTATGTCCAAAAGTTAAAAAAATGTCACTAAAGACGACGAATAAGCTCAAAAATTCTTTTTTTTGATTATTTTTGTCTTTTCTAAACTTTTTTTAAATTTGGTCTATTATTTATATTTTTTTTGAAAGTTCTCGTCGAAATGAATCAATAATTCACAAAAAATTAACGAAAGATAAAAAATTACAAAAAAAATTCACATAAGAACAAAAAAATAATCCAATAATCTAGTCAGTCCAAACACAACCTAAAAATCATTTCTGGTCAAATATGATTTTTTAGAGTCTTTTATTCGAATGATTGTTTAACTTGTTACTTGATCCAAAAAAGTTTTTCTACAAATCTTTTTAGAACTATAAAAACAAGAACTAGTTAGTGTAGTCTGATTGGTATCAGTCGAAAAAAATTATGATGCTTACGTCAATTCTTGAAAAAAAATAATTTAATTGAAAGCACTTTAGAGAGATAAAATGAATGTATTGTACTTTTGACATTCAGTTATCTCATATAGTTAGGCCCAATTTGCCTTAACTTGCTTAAAATAAGCAAGTTTTGTCTTCGTTTTTATTTAATTTTTTTTGTATTTGTTATTTTGTCTCAATTTTTTATAGATTATTGGTCCGTCTCAATGAAACGAATTTAAAAATTATAAAATTATGTTCAAAAGCTAAAAAAAAATATTAAAAACGACGAATAAGCACAAAAATATTCTTTTTTTAATATTTTTCAAATTTGGTCCATTATTTATAACTTTTTTAAAATCTCACGTTGAGACGAACCAATAATCCACAAAAAATGATGAAAGACAAAAAAATGCAATAAAATTTCACATAAAGACGAAATAATAATCAAGTCAGATCAAACCCAGACTTATTTTGAGCTCCAAGCTAATATATGCATAACACACTCTAATTGACTTTAGAAATACTTGTTGTTACCACTGACACACCAAACGCTAGGTCGGGCACCAGTGTCACCACTGAGTCACCTGGAAGATATGTGAGAAGACGGACATAGCCATGTTAACTAGGTCATCCGGGTCGGATACCGTCTTGGCATAGACCACACGGCACATGCCAACCAAACTAGCTAGTTGCATAAGATCATGCAGACTGTGCTGATCTTTTGATTTGCTCCCTTGAACTATCCAATTAACAGCTCAATCGAGTGCCCACTTGACCCACTACGATTTTCTCTCTCATTTCTCCCATATAACTTTCGAGTTATTCATACAAATACAGGACCTTTGATTTTTCTTTCCAGAATTTAGAAGTTTTAAGATCAGGGTCAAAGGCTGGGTCCACAATGTTTATTTTAGAACAATTCAAAAGAACTGAAAAAACAAAAAACATTAACGTTATTAAAAGACCTATAAGGGAAAGCCTACTAAACAGGGACCTACTAGTTCCCTCAATAGGAGCAATCACATAATGAACATGTCCACAGGATCAATCCTGTTAAAAGAGAGTTGAACCTGAGAGACTATGGTTTTGTTCCTTTAGTCTTTATATCACAATTCGTTTATTTTTTTTTCAAGAGATAATTCTTTTTTTTTTTAAATTTGCAAACTATAATAGTGTAGTGAGTCAGAATATCAGGTCATTCTCATTAATATAATGATACGTACAATACAGGTCTTGGCAGTGATAGGTTGAGCCCAAAAGAGATATGATCTGGTAAGCCAAAAGCTCAACAGCCCGCAAACTTGAACCCAAGGGTAGATATCGGGTTTGAGTTAGCAATGTAGTCCAAAGAAAGATCCGAGCCGACAAACTTGAGGAATATGTTGATTAGGCCTTGGACAGTATGGCAAGAATTTTAGGGGAATCATGATAGAATCTTGACGGGATACTAGAGGAGAATCCAAAAATAATATGGAAAGGATATATAGGGGAGATATACTTAGGTCATAATTATCTATAGAAGGAGGATACAAAATTTAAAAATGGTATGCTTTCATTTAAAGTGTAGATATTGTTATATTTTTACTTTTGTGGTCTGACTTAAATATTGAAATATTTTTCAATTGGTATTAACTGCAACGACACATATAAGTTGTTTATCTCACAAACAAACATGTTTCATTCAAATCAAGGATGAAGGAATCATATCAATTTTTTTTAAAATAAATCAAATCAAATCAAATCGACAAATCTAATAACTAAAAAGAAGCTCTCTAACTCATCCCTCTTGTCAACTACCAATTCCATATTTGGGTCAACTTGCAATTTGTGCAGTGAGTAAACCTTCAAATTCACTTGATTTTGCTGTTTATACTGTGTGTGAACCCCATAATTTATACAAGTGTGTGCGCTGACTTATGCTAGCATTATTATTGAAGAGGGATCTCCATCTCTCAGCATCTAGTCTACATGTGTTCCTCAAAACTTTCCCCTGTCATTAATCTTGACTAGGGTTTAGTTATGGATCTTGACTAGGGTTTAGTAATAATCTAATAGACATATCTGTCTCTCTCTCTCTAAATTTTATATTAAAGACATCTCTCTCTCTCTAAATATGTTGTGTACATGATTCTCAAGATCACACCTTTTCCAGCAGTCAAACTCGTAGCCTCTTCATCCCCACTTCAGAAATCCCATCAGAACTGTCTAATGGGCTCAATACACAGACACATGATCTTCAACCATGAATCCCAACCCCTCCCTTCAATCAGAACCTCCCAAACCCCAACCTACCAACCTCCACTCCGGTCCACATCAGGCAACAGCTTCCCCGTTCTACCCATTGTAGTTCTCTGCATAATGGCTACCGCATTCCTACTAGTAATCTACTACATTCTTCTGGCCAAATGCTGCTTCAGTTGGCAGCAACTCGACCCACTCCGCCGCTTTTCCCTCCCCCGACGACCGCCGTCACAGGAAGACCCACTAACCGCCTACTCCCCTTCGTTGCAGAGTCATGGCCTAGACGAATTGTTGATCCGAGAAATCCCCACTTTCCAATACAGTAAAATTGAAGCCCAAGGTGATGAGGAATTTCTTCACAAGTGTGTTGTGTGTTTGACTGAATTTCAGGAACGTGATACGCTGAGAGTGCTTCCCAAATGCGGACACGGGTTTCATTTAGATTGTATTGACATTTGGCTACAAAACAATGCAAATTGCCCTCTTTGTAGATCGAGCATTTCCGGTGCGACGAGGTGTCCGATTGATCGGATTGTCGCGCCGACATCTTCGCCTCAGGATCCACTGGATACCCATTTGGGTGGCAATGAGGATTTCGTGGTGATTGAATTGAGTAATGGTGGTGAGAGAATCGAGATGGTTCCAAACAGAAGATTTCTTGAGCAAGGGGAAGTGCAGAGGAAGGTTGGGGAGGTGAAGAAACAGGGTAAGTTTCGTCGTGTTTCGATAATGGGGGATGAGTGCATTCATGTGATGAGAGAGAAAGACGATCAGTTCTCTGTCCAACCGATAAGGAGATCTTTCTCGTTGGATTCTGCGGCGAATCCCCACGTTTACTTGGCAGTTCAAGAGATTATGAGGCAGAGTGGGAATCAAAGTGAGGTTAGAATCAACAGGGAAGAAGAGTCAAGTAGCAGAATCAGAAGATCCTTCTTTCCCTTTGGAAATGGAAGGGTGTCATCTAGAAGTGCAGTTCTTCCTATTTAGTTTTAGACCATCTGATTACCAATTTGTGCAAATTTTCTTAGCACATTTCTTTCTGGTTTCCTTTTGACTTTCTCGATTGACACATTGAAACTGTTGATTTTGCTTGTTTGTTACTAAGAAGGAAAAAAAAAGAAAAAGAATAGAAAATACTTTCTCGATATCGAGACTCCCAACAAAAATAAGAGAGAATAGAATCGACTTAACCTATATTGATCCGAGGAAGATGCTATAGGGAGACATGTTCAGCCTAGTCCATTTATTTTCTCCATGACCTAATTGGTTATATGTGTACTATGTGCAATGCCATGGTAGTGCTCCTGTACTAGTGAATTGTGAATAATTTTTCTAATTAGACAAAGCAAACGAACTGCTCTTTAAAAGGTCTGCCTTAGAAAGTCGGCCTATTGTATCAGTTAAGCTTAAGCTCGGAGAACATAGTATTGAGACTTACTAGAATAAAGACCGAAGGGTTTAAAAGCGTTTTAGGTAACTGCTATCTATCGAATCTTTTCAAAGGAATTAGGAATGTGATTGAACTGAGAATGAGACTCTCATGAATTATGCCGAGATTTCCTACTTCTAGCTGAATAGTGAAGGAAAGACCACAAGATTGAATCTAGAAAGCACCTCTATCTCCCCTCTCTCTCTCTCTCTCTCTCTCTCTCTCTCTCTTTCTGGAAACCACTCTGATTCATCTCGTAGGTCGGAGAGGAATCATTTGCAAACGTTGGGTCTGAAGAGAGGTTGGGTCTCTAGCAGAAATGTAGGCGTGGGTGTCAGAATAATTGCCTAAACCACTTATGAAACGGATAGAATTATCTTTTTAACTATGGTATGAGTTTCTCACTTCTTCATGAATGAATATGATTGTGCTTTTCAAAGGGCCCCCTTTCTGCAACTTTTGAATAAACACGTTAAAGATCTCTTACCCTTATGGGAATCATAAAAGTTCTTTTCTATTGTGTATACTGTCAAGACAACTGGTTTTGATGTTGTCAGCAAGAATCGAATATGACCCTGTAAATTTGCATTTATTTATTATAATGACCTCAAAATACTGACAGCTACATAATTCTGATAATAATGTCCGCTGGGGGGATTATTTGGTGGGAGCCAACAGCCTTTCCCATTACGCATTCGTCGTGGTATGGGAGTAGATCGAATCGGCATTGAATTTGAATCGATAACTGGGTAAGACTTGGTGACTAAGTAGGTTTAATGGGCCGGACCAAATCCCAACATCAATCGTATGGTCTAGCAGAACTAGCCCGCTTGGTGAGCGTGCATTGAGTGGACCGAGCCGAAAAGGTACCCGACCCAGATGACTTGGCAGATGTAACTATACCCATTTTCACACGTCCCCTAAGTGACTCGACCTATAACATCTGGCATGCACAACAATAGGGATACACAAGTTATTTCTTACCCATTTCCGCACATGCTGCTTAGGGTCCAAGTTTAATACAACACATTACTTTTTCTTTTTCTAAAAGTACTTTTCTATTATCTTGCTTCTTCACAGAGTAACCTAGACACAGAGTGCTATCTACATCGACTGAATTATAAGAACTAATTCTTGTATTTGTTGTTCTAGAGAAATTTGATCGAAACTTTCAAATCAAGTACAGATCAAATGATTTCTGAAAATATGTGGTGGGAAAGGCCACCGAATAATATATTTTGTCCAATGCTGGAGTGACAAAACAACGCTATGGATTGTGTGTCTATACCGTTCCCAGGTTGGCTATCTTCCAATAGCTCATAAAATCCTCCTCAGGTTCACGTGAGCTGGAGAATCTTTAGAAGATTGAATTGAGTTGAAACAGAGTAATTAAATTGGTTATTTATTGTTTGACTTTTGGAGACTTTAAGTCGATCCACCCTGATCACATGCTTGAACTCACACATAATTACTAGGAACCCCACGCTTTGACCAGAAAGAGAGGTACCAAATTGAAATCATTATTATAATTGAAATAACTTCAGTTTCCCAGTTTCCCGGACCGATAGCTCCTTCCTCAGCACTCTTAACCATTATACGAGGTAAGCGACACGCAAGTTGGTCGGGAAGTGATTTTAGTGACGGACGAATGAATAACGCACAAGAACTTATTCTTAGGAGGAGAACAGCGGCTGGAACAGCTGCTAATATCCTTTAGGTTGAGGAGCAAAGCAACAATATGTTTCCTCTACAAACTCCAGATTAGAGGCAAGAATCAAGATTAACATTTGTTTTACAAAAATGAGATGAGATTAATGGGATAAATTTCCATTCACCCCAAACAAAAAAAGCAACCAAACAGCAGCTATCGGATTCACACCCATGGCTAGAAAAGTGGCCTCTTTCTGTGTCCACTATCTTGGGGGTAAAACCAAGAACCACAAGTTACATATAATAATATCTTCATTTGAATGATTTGAATGAAACTGAAATGATAAATCAAATGGTTTGGTCCTGTGTACATTTTCAGAAGGCTGGGCGGACCTACGGCCCCCATGTTGCCTTCCAAATCAGAAGCCTGTTCACAGTGAACATCATAATGAGCTATATACAATAAAAAATTATGCAAATTGATCACCCAGAGCTAGTGGCATCAAGATTCATAGACGGACTATCCGGAGGTCTACTGTATATGTCATCGAAAGGAAGATTGAATTCTCCGCTTGCCTCCAAATCGTTCATGTGAAAGGTCCGAGACAATCCCCCCTGAGAACTTCTCCAGTCCAAGTGGTGTTCTTCCTCCTCTAATAAGCTTCTATCTGAGAGATTATCATAATAATTACGGGAAGTATTGTAGGCGAAATTTGGAGGCTCAAGGAAACTTGTTTTGGGGTCTACACCAATGTGGCGACTTCTAGCCCACCAATGGCTTCTATTAGGGCGTTGTTCCATGTTACTCGAGTCCTGATGGTGCAGGACACTTTCACGGAAGATGGGAGCCGATGTAGAAGCTTCCAAATGACTCTGCGATCGGTCCTCAAAAAGTTGGCTCCAATTTTCATCGTACGGAGCTTCATTTTGGGGCAAATGTGGTGGAACCCAAAACTCTCTTGACCCTTCCTCGGCAATGTCAGAGGGTTCTGGGGGAACATCTCTCGGATTATCAGTTGCATGATGAGGTCGAGAGGTATAATACCAATCGAGGATATAAGGGTAGTTCTTTGGATCAGCATCGATTATCCACATAGAACCTAATTGGAAGCCGGTTCCTGGAATGTTCTGGGGAGTTTCTCTAGACAGGAAGCTATTTCTGTCCCCTAGGCCTCGAGAATGCGGGGTCCATTGCTGCATCCTGGTAGGGGAATATGCCGGTCTTGCTCCGTGTCCTTGTAGCCTTTGGTCCCTGAATTTTTTCAGAGTCAAGAAAAATTGCTTCCCTTGAGCGTTTGGTTCCCACGTCGGATAGCTACTCTGAAAGCTGCCAACCAAGTAAGAACAAGAAGTCAGGATTATAGTAAAATAATTAAAAAAATGTAACACAAAAATGTCATAATCCATCCTACCAGAAGCTCGACAGTTTTATACCTCAAGAATGATTTCTCCATTTTCCCTTGGGAACTTCTCTGAATGCTTGGTGAATTGAAAGGCGAACCGTAATTGCTATTTCCATGATTTTGAAAGTCGAAGACACTGAAGCTGTCGTGATAGAGAGAGAAATACTAAGTAATTTCTGCCAATGCAAGTGGAACAACAGTAGTGACATGCTACCAAAATGCAATTTTTGAGGGGAAAAAATGGTCAAATACTAACCTGCATACATGACCAACACCTTCAACGTTTACTGTGAAATCTGCAATGAACTGCAGAATGTCGTCCACTCGCTGCAAGGTTGACAAAGCTTCTCAGTCCAAGAACTAGAAATCAATGCAGTGGATTTAAAATGAGTTAAATGTATATGAATAATAACCTTTGGGACAACAAATAAGAGCAAATAGGGAGTGAGAAAGATCGAGGCCATCTCTTCCAGTAGCATCATTCCAGAGTACTGCAGCAAGGAATTTGAGTAACATAAGCACGAAAATCATCAATGAACAATAATGATCTTGGTACTGCTCGAGGAGACCTAAGAAGGAAACTCATATCTGCTTCATTCTAGATGTAAAAATACTGTAAATTTACAGAAAAAGAGGGGCAAATGTTGATAAGCCAGGGTTGAGACAAAAAAGGTAACTCATCAACTTAGGGAGGAATAGCACTCCTGAATCCAGAGGTGTGATAATGGGAAAACTGTAACCTGCATCCACATTCTAGATTATTACGTGTGACTATCACAGCAATGGCTTAAGCATCATATACTCCAACTAGTTTCCAACTCTGAAAAGAACTTGAACACTATAATTTGCACATGATATACACCGTCAATGATTTGGTTCCAAGGCCTAGTTTGACAAACAAAACATCTTTATTTCCTGGACTTACATTATCGTGTGTACCCATGTAAGAAACAAAATGATAGGTGGAAAAAAAAAACTGCTCATATTTCGATTAAACAACTTAACCTGCAATCCTAATAGTAAATGACAAAGTGAAGAACTTTTCTCTCGACTTTTCTAATTCCATTTCTTCTTCACATACGACAATTTTTTTCTCTCTCCAACCGATCGTATGACTATGGAGTGAAAAAGTTAAAATAAAGTAGCTGGTCCTATCCAACCTAAAATGCGGTGATAAATATTAGGAGGTGCACCAAACCACAACACCAGATTTCAATATTTAGCTTGGAGAACTTCAGCCTTTTTCCAGTTTTCAGCAAGTCACAAGAGCAAATCAGCAGGGCTCACCTGAAATAGAGTTTCAAACTCCAGGCGGACAATCTCCACATTTTCTTTACCACGCCATCTCTTTGGCATATAGTGTGTATGCTGGACTACGAGAGACATTGCCCCTTGTGGGTCCAGAACCAGAAGCTCATCTACCACTGCAGCTCGGCTTATAGCTGTTATTGTTCCAAAAACAGCAGCATACCAGAACAAGTTGCGGCCAAAAATCTGCAGCATATTAAACAAAGTTGCATAAGAATGGGGGAATCCTACCCTATGTGAACATTTTAAACTCATTAAGGTCTTAGATATTCACAGGAAGGCAAATGAAGATATATTACATGGCCTTCCAGCAGAGATTCTTCCAGAAAAGCAATGATAATCAGAATAGCAGCAAAGCCACCAGAAACAAAAGAGATGAACTTTGCGATGATGGTTATAATAGGAGAGGGGAATTGCTTTAGATAATCAGAAGCATGCATTACACTGCTGTTGATTCGGTGTTTGAACAAATGGTCAACCTGAAGCAGAAAGACAATAGGATGTAAGCACATTGTATTGTGGAACGACACTGGAACCAATACAAACAAAAGGAAGAAACTAATAAACAACCGTAGAAGCGGCCACAACTCAAAACAAAGTTAGAAGAGGAACAAACTTAATTAAGGATACATAACGGTAGTAATCATTACTTCCAAAAAGGATAACAAAATAGAAAAACGTCCAAAGCAAAGGAGGCTTTAACAAAAGCAACAGGTCTTTGACTAGTTGTACAATACAACTAATAAACGCACAGGTTGCTTTGGCAATACTATTGCCTAGGCCAGAACCAAAGCTTACCCATGAAAATTAAGAGTAGATTGTGTGCCTTTGTACATTTAATGAAAACAGAGAAGACCCTTGACTTGGAAACCCAAAATGTTAATTTCACCAGTTTTTTCTGACCACAAGTACAAAATTCACAAATCCTCTAGTCATGTATAAGCTCATATATTGCAGTCCACCTGGTGGTGTTTAGGTCAAGTAAAGTTAAGACAAAGGACGTCTTCAGCATAATAACCATAATAGTGGAAAAAATGCTCTCAATCTTTATTATACATGAAAAGAAAAACTTTGATCCTCACAAACGAATGCAGTTTGACATCGCATATTCCATCAATGATGACTTCTGAGTGAAATAAATTCTAGCCATAGCTTAGACAAAAGTATCCTGTTCAAATCTAATCTATCTAGCACCAGTAGCACAGGCCAGCAAAACAAGGAGAAACAAATATACCTCGTTAAATTCTCTAAATATCCACTTAGAGAGATTTGACCATCTTTGAGATGATGCAGTGCTTGGATGATTATAGAACTGTTCAGCATGCCTCAGAAAGAGATATACCAGCATGAAGATGACAAGAAACGGAGAAAGAAGAAGCATTGCAAGCCCAACTACCATAAGCCTCTTCTTCAATGTTTTAGGATTAGAAACAAAGTCCCTCCGAACACAAAAGTTTCTGCCGCAAAGGTGTAAGAAATCATTCTTCAGAGTAAAATCCCAGATCCCATAAAGAAAATGATACATATATTAAATGAAACTCTATAAGAATTGAAGATATAAATGGATGAACAACTTCACTTTGGGCAGGTGACAAACAATACTGAAATTGCATTCAAGACATAGTTGGCTATAAGCATTCTTTACAGTCAGAAACGCAAAGAACACATGCATCGGACTCTAAGATTAAAAAATTCATGCAAATCATGGTCTTGCTAAAACAATTTACAGTGAATGGAAAAGCAGTCCACCTCTTAGTGGACCTACAACCCACAATGACAAAAACGAAAGCTGACAATACATTATACATTTCTTTGCAATCTTGTCTGATTATGATTACGAAGAATACTCGTACCACAAAAATAAAAGAACACATATTTTCCCACATACTTCACACGTTAATAAAATCAATAGGAGATATTGGAAGGGCCTAAATTGATACCCAAAGACCTCTAGAATCTACAAGCATCTGTCAGTTCATTTGTCGCCATCTAGGAAGCACGGATACTGATACGGAATATGGATACGATACGATACGGATACGGCGATACGGCAAAACCTAAAAAAATAGGATACGGATACGTCGGGGATACGGCTGTAAAAAAAAATTTAAAAAATAATTATCGATTATGTACTATGTATAAAAAGAAGTCAAAAGAACTAGAAGAGTAGTTGAATTGCTAATAATATTATACCAATCATTTAGCACAAGTTAATTTTCAAAAGTCATTCAAAATAGAAAGAAAGTGACTAAAGTCTAAATTAAGAAATGATAATTCCTATTAATTTTTATCCATATCAACATTCAATTACATTCTCGCAGCCTTCATCGGAGAATATTATAGCTTCTATATCCGGCTCATCAAGGAAAAGACTAGCAACTTCAAGTATAGCGGCACCCTCAAGTAATCAAACGCATCTCCCGCCGTACTCCTAAAGTATCCGGCCGTATCCTAGAAGTATCCACCGAGTATCCGAAAAGTATCCGAAATTAAAATGATTTAATTTTAATGTTGGATACTTATTTGGCGTATCCGATACGTATCGGGTGAGTATCGGTATCAGAGAAGTATCCGATACGGATACGTGACTAGTTTTGGAGTATCCGTGCTTCATGGGTCGCCATCTATTTGAGACACGATAATTAATGGGCAACATAAAATGGTCAACTAAAACCAAGGAAATATAGAAACTTCTATCAGCTTTTCACTTACCAATCATACATGTCTGACACGTATGGGACAAAGACATACAAACAAACTCCGCACCAATCGGAGACACCTAGACATGCGTTAGGGCCTAAAATGATACCCAAAGACCTCTAGAATCTACAAGCCTCTGTCAGTTCAATTGTCGTCATCTATTTGAGACACGATAATTAAAGGGCAACATAAAACCCTTATAATTGTCAACTAAAATCAAAGAAATATAGAAATGTCAATCAGTTTTTCACTTACCAATCAAACAAACCATACATGTCTGACACATATGGGACACAGACATACAAACAAATTCCAGACCCATCGGAGACGCCTAAACATGCGTCCAATTTGCCTATTATAGTTCTCAATGGGACACCCTTGGACACATTGGGGACATGCTAGGATATCAAAAATGAAATTCCAAAAGTTCGTGCCAGTTTGAATTGCAATCAATGCTTAGTTAATGGATACTTATCTAGTGATATTGACAGAAATAATCTTCCATATGTCACTATCCCAATTTTCAAGATATATCCTCTTGGAAAATTTAACACACCTGTCGAACATACTCTGTAGTATACACCAATTTAAGGTCCATTCCAATGTCTTTGTCAACATTAGGCGGTATCGTGTACCATTTGGGCCAAATTTAACCGTTGGCCCAGCACCTGGAACCCATTGAGAGACTGGAAAAGCAAGTACCCCTTTGTTCAGCATCCCAATCAAGTAATTCTCTTTGCGCATCAATCGCATCACCACATCGTGAGCAGAAAGATCCTTGACTACACAGAGTTGTTGTGAACTTTGTAACTGAACAACCTTTTCAAGAATGGATGCCCACGGCATGGTCTGGATTTCATTATCAGTTACACAGAGACTGCAGAGAACATGATAAACTTGCTTATTGCTTAAAGAATTAAAAAAAAAACTTACTCTACTATTCAATAACCAAATGCTACGAAAACTATAAGCACCTCCCCCACACCAACAGACGAGGGAAATAGTTGCTATTAACAAACAATCTCCGCTGCTTTGACCTACCTGTGGTAGTAAAATTGACGGATTTTTAGAGTGTCCTTCAGCTGTGCAAAGAACCTCAAAAAACAGAAGATCCAATAGATAGAAAATATTCCCAAATATCCAACAATAATAGCTTTTGAAAGCGTAAAGGGGACTAAAGGGTGCTGATGAAGAGCATCCTTTGCCAGATCGCAGGGCTTAATTCCAGATTCAACAGCATCCATCCCACATTTTGCATTTCGAAGACCACTCCAATCGACAAATAACAAGAAAAACCCTGAGAAACATATGGTAAAAGCTAGGCTCAATAGCTCTACTATCCATTTTATGATAATGCACCAAAGCCCTTTCTCACAATAGTAGCTGTAAAGCCTCTCAAAGAACAGGTCCAAATCGGCTATTGGTTCCACATTCAAGCTGTCACCATTAAGAAGCCCAGAAGGGCTTTCACTACCAGGACTTGGAGCTCTTTGGTAGTCTGACAATTCAATCCCATGATGCACATCATCAAGCAGTCCAGTTGTCAAAGAAGATTCACCACGCCACTTCCATTTAAATATGTTAAGAGCATTAACACCCTTTGCCCCACTGAACATTATTTACACACTCTGGCAGCAGGAGAACACAGCCAGTCCATTCCCCGAAGCGCATGAATGATTAAAGCATGGGCTGTAAGGAGGAAAAAATTAGGTTATTCGCTCTATAATTCACAAGCTGCTTCATCTACAATGATACCATGAACACCAGCAGAGTAACTACAAACACAAAGATTTTCAATGCTGACATTAACAAACCAACCACCTAGAGCACCAAGGCCGCCAGATTCAAAATGTTGAACCCTTCAGCTTGGTTGGGTCAAAACCAAATTTGAGAAGTTACCAAACCAAATGAAAACATTCTCAATCATGTAAACATATAAATATTGTGCATATATCTCATAGCATAATCCCAAGTGAAACATAAACACTTGCCACTTCCATATTTAGAGCATAGACACTCAACAAAGCCAAATTTGAGAAGTTAGCAAACCAAGTGAAACATTCTCAATCATGTAAACATATATATTGTCCATATATCTCATGGCATAATCCCAAGTGAAACGTGAACACTTGTCACTTTCATATTTAGAGCCTAGACACTAAAATATCTGGCTTTAATGAAGATACATTAATACACGTGCTTTACTTGCTTTCGAATTATGGCAGTGAGGCCTTTCCAAGAGGAAGATCGACCATTTCTAAACAACACTAAGACAAATTATTACACTCAAATACAACTATATTCAGCAAATTGAAACACTTTTTTCCGTGCAATTACAATCTTTTTTCCAGCAAAAAGAGCATGCAACCTTCAAGTGTTGCAGTATGCTACTGAAAAATGATTTCTTTGTCACCCATACGTAATGTATGTTTCCTGGAGGTACCACCTCATTGACAAGTAAAAGACCAGTTGGACAGAAATTGGCTAGTCAGGTTCTACCAGGTGCATTACAGTAATACCTTTGCATTAATTGCAGTAACAATCCTTGTTAGCCGTAAGTATGCAATCAATTCTACCTCCAGTGCTGCAATGAAATTTGTAGTTCCCCTCTATGACCCTGAAATAGTGAAATGTATTGAGCATAAGTTCGTACATCAGCTGCATTTTTTCCCAGTACAACAAATAACATGAATATGGCCAAGCTATAAATTGCAAGAGGTGTTCTAGAAACTATAGAGTTAAAATTGAAAAATTGCAAGGAGTACTCATCTACATTCTGTGAGGTAGAATAGATGAGATAAAGTCATCAAGGATTCAGGGTCAGAAATGGGAAGACACAGTGCAACTAGAATCAAATCATATCGTTCACTTCTAGTATTTCCTGCTAATAGTCCCAGCCCAATTGGTCAACAATGCCTTGGGTCCTCAACAGCTAAACTATTATAACTATCACAACTGAGATGGAGCGATCTACAAAGGGGAGTAAACACAAAACAAAAAAGGGAAGGAGGGCTGGTAAAAGTTCCAGCCTCATATGGCTTCATTGGACCAACTTATTTTTTATTTTTGTTGCCCATCAAGTTAATGTGATGCCATTACAATGTTTACCACAGCCTTCACAAATAGTGTGTGCATTAGAAAGTTTGTCCAGTGTTCCGTAATTTGGAGCATAGATAAAACATGAGGAAACTAACTATTAATTAACGTAACATTCAACATATCTACCATATGCAAAACTAAAACACCAAAGAGTGCAGCTGGAAGCCTGAAAACCAGTCATACCAACCACTTCAGCCAATACTAATGTTATGAAATACTAATGGCTTTGCTTTGTTGCACAAAACCTCCAATGCACCCAACGCCTCTGTGAACAAACATAAGAGGACCAAATCCAGAAAGCATGACGCGGACAACAATTGTTTTTGAAAGCGCTTTACCTCCAAATGGAAAGAGAAAAAAGACACAAAGGCCCATCTACACGACAATAAAAACACCATCTGAACTCCCTTCCATTGAAGACAACTGAAGATTCCATCTTTCCCAAACACCATGAACATTCACATCGTAAATACGCTAAGAAATAATCATAGTACAGTGACTAACAAGCTAATTTTGGAGCTAATTTCCCAACTACAAGTCAACCTAAAACCCCATATTCAAAAAAAAAAATCAAGAAGACATTAATCAACCAGCCGAAAGGGGCAGAAAAGAAAAATTAAGAACAACGTAATAACAACAAGTGCAATTAATTGGAAGAAGAAACGAATTGAAAGCAAGAAAGGGAGATTTACCAGCAACCCACCAACAGTTATGGTGTATGAAGCGAAGGGCTGGCCACGAGAATTTAAAGATTGGGACTTTTTGAACAAACCCACTAATAATCGGGCCCAAAATTCCAAAACTTGCAGAAACAAGAGGATTTCAAAGATGAGAAAAGAGGAGCGTAATTGATATGCCAGAGGAGTCGAAAGTACGAAAAAGATAGGAGGAGAGGTGAGAACTAAGAAGAGAGAGGAGAAGGGTTTGATTGCGTGGAAGAAAAAAAGAATTTCCGCTGTAAAAATCTTTAATTTTAGGGAGAAACGTTTCGGTGTTCTTTGCTTCTCTCTCTCTCTCTATATCAGTTTTTTTAGAGGAAGAAGAAGAGGAGGAGACGTGGAAAGTGGTATTACTTCCGTTCCCCTCTCACCCCTCCCTCCCCCTCTCTCTCTCTCTCACACACACGCCGACCTGGAGAAGGATTCTACTACTGCCGCAATAGGTAATTTTGGTTTTTTTTACCGATTGGGTTAACCCGCTACTAATTGATACCACCAATGGGCCTCGAAGGGCCCGGCCCAATGAACGTCCTTGAGTAAGGCCCGATTGGACCCTAAAAAGAGTAAGGCTGAGTGACCCAATATGGGTTGGGCCACGTAAACAAGACCACTAGTTTTGCATATTTCATGTTCATTTATTATTCTTTGTATGTTGTATAGAATTATTATCATGTATTTTTATTTGTCAATTAGGGGTAAAGTTAGACTTTTCTACTAAGTGTTAATCACTCATTTAGAGTTACTTTTTGGTCCCTAGCATTTCATGTCAGGTTTTAAGGAGCAGGTTGAGGTAGAGCATAATTTAAAAGTTCAAGAGACTGAGGAGGACGAGATGAATGTACTAGAATCATGGTTGTACCAGTAATACTCTGATGGTTCGACCTTGGGTGTTCCCTTAGTTATTTTTGATTAATGAAAATTTATGACCCGAGTTATTAGTTTTCGAACCTATTTAATGAACTAAATTTTGAATCGGTTATTTTGCCGGCAATTAATAAATATTTTGAGAATAAGGCCCTTTGTTTTAAAATTAAAATTTTTATTTCGCTGCTTAATTAATATTTTTATTATTATAACATAGGGCGTTACAATCACTCTCTCCACTTGTGAGGCCGAATACGTCGCTGCAGTTTCATGTGTGTGTCATGCAATGAGGCTAAGAAACTTACTGAAGGAGCTTAATTTTGTACGAGATGAACCAACGAGATATTCTTTGATAATTAATCGGCGATAGCACTAGCAAAGATTTCGGTCTTCCATGATTGTAGCAAACACATTGATATAAGATATCACTTTATAAGAGAGTCCATAGCAAATAAGGATGTCCGAATGACATTTACAAGGTCACAAGATCAAATTGCCGATATCCTAACTAAGCCACTCAAGCATGATGTCTTTTTCAAGTTAAGAGTTTTTTTTGGAGTTACTAAATCAATTTTAAGGGAGAATGTTGAAATATAAACTTGATTTGATCCAAGAAAAAATAAATAAAACCCAAGACAAACCCAATACAATAAGCCCAAAGAATAAGATATTTTTAGGAGATAAAAATCAAGTTTCTAGAAGCTCTCTAGAATATCTAGTTTCTAGAAAAATTCTAAAACATTCTTGTAGAATATGTATATGTTTGTCACATGCCTAAATCTAAAATGTACCACAAAATATTATTTTATAACTTAAATATCTAGGTCTAGAATCATCCTTGAGAAGTATAAATAGGGATAAACTCTAACCATTTTGTACTAACCAAAAATTTTAAGCCTGAGTGTAATACTAATACTTTCCTCTCCATTCTTGTCTCAAGTATTTCTCTCTCTTCCAAAATATTGTTTATATAAATAGTAAGAATCCATTCGTATCCTAATATCTTCACTTATGCATGCATTGAATCAAATTACATAATCTATTGTCAAAATGTATTTTTTTAATGATTGTATAAGTTCTTCTTAATATAAAAAGTCTAGCAATATATTCTTCTGTGCACAAATATAAATGCAGATGTGTCTGAAATTGTTTGATATACGTAAAGCTCATATTATTTTAGAAAATATCATATGTATCTAATGATTCTGAACACATATGTGTTTGAATCTGTATACGAAGAGTGTTTTATTACACATACTTTTTTTAATATACAATTCAATTTTGTTCATCCTAAGGCGAAGAAACCTTGTTCACTAGCCACTGTGTGGGAACATCTCAAAATCTCACTTCGATTATTAAAATCGTTTATTTTGTTTTGATTAATTTATTTAATTTTCGTAAAAAATTCATCTCAATCGAATATTATGCTCAACTTAAAAATCTAATTTTTTACTTTAATGATTTTTAAGTTTTCAAACTTAAAAATTATATTTTTAATCAACACTTAACGATATTCAATTGAGTTTTTTTAGATGACTAAATAAATAAATTAGAATAAAATAGATAATTTCGATCATAAAATCTCAAAGTGGTCCAAATGATGGAAAATAAATAATTTTAAATTTGTTTAGTTTAGGGTGAACAAAATTGGAGTCTTTAATATAAATATCGAATTACTTATAAATAAGTCCGTCCGCCACGCTGTACTAGGATATGAGTTGCTTTTTAGGGTTTTGCAAGAAAGTTTTTGGAAACACACTACAGAAGGCCTTATCGCAGTGGATCCCAACACTTTCTGCGGGAAGCAATGGCGAGAATACTGACGTGGAAACATGACACGTAGACATCCAGATCAGAACTCCCCCCAAAAACCCTAGCTATACATTCCTCGTTGTTCTCTTCCTCTCACCGAAGCTCCTTCCGCTAACCATCTTCTCTCTCCTCAAACAATGGATTCCTCTTCAGAATCAAAGCCCTGCGATTCAGAATCAAAGCCCTACGATTCATTCAAGTCGAAGAAGATGCTACATTCCTCATCTTCACAAAAGCCCTCACCATCCGACGAAATTCCCAAACCCATTTCAGATCCGAGTCCATGGAGTTCCATAACCCCCGAGAAGCCAGCATATCATCCGCATCGAGCGTGGAATCGACATGCTGCATTTTCGGTGAAAGAAGTGAGGCAGGAGGCGGCGAAGCTCCAGGTATCGGAGCAAGACCGGATCCATCATCCCGACAAGGTTGGTTCTATGGGGCAGCAGATCGGATCTAAGTCCGGTGAAAGAAGTGAGAGAAGGCTACTACTCTCTTGGCGCTTCATCGTGTGTAATACATCTTCTGCCTTACCCATGTCTGTCTTTGCTACCCATGAATAGGTTTTGATTGATTCTTCAAATTGCTGGTGCGTTTTACTTTTTACCATGAAAGTATACTGCAATTTTACTCTTTTTTGTCCTTGTTTCCTCCGCAAAGCCGTTCTTTATTTTTTTTTTCTTGAAGATCTAGGTTGATGTACAAATTTTGGTTGTATTACAATGATTGAAACACGAGTATGATCGGATCACATTTTTGTAATTGATAGTGTAATGTGAGATAGATATATGCTAATCAAATGAAAAACAATCTTCGACTAATCTAATTTGTTACATGAACGAATAACTTGACGAGCCGAACAAAAAGAGATTTGCAATATAGGGTAAAGGTTGGGAGGATGTAAGTCAAAAGATGTGTATGTAAACTTACTCATTGTATTTAAAATAAAATTTCTTTTTGTGTGATGCACATATTCTGTTAATAAAATTTTAAACTCGCAATTAATCTTGATTTATATTTTTAAGTCAACAGTATTTTTTAATTTTTTTCAAAATAAAATTTAAAAAAAACGACAAAAAAATATCAAATAAACAATGTCCGAAAAAAAGGATAAAACGTGACTATTTAATATATTAATCTGCATTGACAAATATAATGATGTAATGATAATCAATGATTGGCAAATAAATCAAAAAATGTTTGAGAAAGTTTTTACCAAACATATTTCACACATATTACTTTAAATTTTTTTTACAAACACATCTAGACACCAATTTATCCGGAATCGTTCGATGCACGCAAGACCATTCATAACAATGTAACCCTTACGTGTATCTAACGGTTCCAAATGAATCTGTGTCCGGATTATAAATGATTGCGTTCCTACAAATTTTCTAACCTGCTCTAAATTATAGATACAACTCAATGCAGTTAGGTTGGATATACAGATTTGCTAATGTAAATTGAAACTTAAATAATTTTATAAAAAAAATATTAACATCTAATTTACTTCATCCTCAACTACGGCATTCTTCACTGGACTGTCAAATTTCAATGATCTATTACGAAGTGGACGTCTAATTAACTTGCTTTTTGAGGTCATTGAACTGTCATCTGGGCTCATATAAGACCTCTTTGGAGGTCGTTGTGCTGGTGTGACACTCATAAGCTTCACTGGAGTTGAAACAAGTTTTGCTGGAGTTCCTTGATGAATTGTAGCAGTTCCAACAGAAGAAGAGGTTTCATTTTCCAAGCAATCCCTCTGTTTCAGTGGAGTCGTATGTCGGTGAGACGGTGATTCACTGGCTTGAGAAGCCACAAGTGATAAAAACTTTTCACTGGTAGATGGTTTAAAGGAAAATTTACTAATAGATGGAGCAGTAGATGCACTGATTTTCCCTTCATCGGAACTCTGGTCAACATGTAGCTCTGAAACAGGAAGAACTGTAGGTTCCAGAGAAACTGTGCCCTTCCCTTGGTTTGCATTGGCTGTTGCGTGGAGTGAAATCTGTTATGAGAACCGCTTCTTGAAAGTACGAGATAGATGGGTTGCTGCTGCTGGCTGCTGCTCTGGAAGTGCTTCCGTTGATGTCTCACTGACCAAAGATGAACTAGAAGCCTTGTTTGTGCGTGTATGCAGATCTAGCTTTGACTTATTGAATGGCTCTGGTAGAGTTTCCTCAGGAACTTCCCCCTACATTCAGACAGACATTGTTAATTACACAGGCCAAGAGGTCAGCTGCAGATTTTGACCAAATCGTTCCTAGAACTAAAAGCTAAGTTCCTGACTGGGGGGAAAGGTATATACTTCAGGTTAAGGCTGTTAAGAAGCTGTGGGCTTGGGGTGAATAGCACATCAAATACCCTTATGGCCAGGGGCGGAACCAGGATTATGACATTGGGGGACCGAAATTTTTTTTTTTTGGAAATGAAGGGTTAAATATAATTTTGGGGGGCCGAAATGTAATTTTTTATATAATTTTTAATTTTTAATTTTTTTTATACCTAGGTTTTAAAATTTTTTGAAATTTTTGGGGGGGCCCGGGCCCTCCCCGGCCCCCACCTGGTTCCGCCCCTCCTTATGGCCTTAAATGCACCAAGTATTGAGGGGTTGTACATCCCTAGTTGTGAACAGGCCAGTCAACACGTACGGAAGGGCTGGGATATCATTTAAGCCACACAAAGTCCGTGTCCCAGAGAAAAGGAAGGTAACTGGATACCTCTCAAATTTATCCCATGACCCAATCATAAGGAGATTGGGTTTCAATAGCACGCTGCATATTAGGTGCTGTAATAAAAACCAAAGACGTTCAGCTTAATTGAGAAAGGTGCTCAAAAGAAGACGAAACTCAAAACTCAATGGCAACTTTGACAAAGGGCCATCTGGCTATCTGCATCTAAATAGTCCCACTAAGTTCTAGGAGTGTAAAGCGATCCAACAATTTACATGTGCAATACATCATCTATCTGAACCGTTATATTGCTAGTACTTTATAGAAAGCAGGTATATACCTCAGGATGGTCTTTATAGAAATCCAGGAGTCTACGGTGGAACACCTTCCTCGCATGTGAATTCCCACTCCCCGGTTTCAGATAGTCCTCATTCTTAATAGCATCAACATTGTTTGAGGAGAGAGAAGATGGTTAGTGGAAGGAGCTTCGGTGAGAGGCAGACAACAACGAGGAATGTATAGCTAGGGTTATTGGCGGGAGTTTTGATCTGGATGTCTACGTGTCATGTTTCCACGTCAGTATTCTCGCCATTGCTTCCCGCAGAAAGTGTTGGGATCCACTGCGATAAGGCCTTCTGTAGTGTGTTTCCAAAAACTTTCTTGCAAAACCCTAAAAAGCAACTCATATCCTAGTACAGCATGGCGGACGGACTTATTTATAAGTAATTCGATATTTATATTAAAGACTCCAATTTTGTTCACCCTAAACTAAATAAATTTAAAATTATTTATTTTCCATCGTTTGGACCACTTTGAGATTTTATAATCGCAATTATCTATTTTATTCTAATTTATTTATTTAGTCATCTAAAAAAAATCAATTGATTATCGTTAAGTGTTGATTAAAAAAATAATTTTTAAGTTTGAAAACTTAAAAATCTTTAAAGTAAAAAATTAGATTTTTAAGTTGAGCATAATATTCGATTGAGATGAATTTTTTACGAAAATTAAATAAATTAATCAAAACAAAATAAACTATTTTAATAATCGAAGTGAGATTTTGAGATGTTCCCACACAGTGGCTAGTGAACAAGGTTTCTTCGCCTTAGGATGAACAAAATTGAATTGTATATTAAAAAAAGTATGTGTAATAAAACACTCTTCGTATACAGATTCAAACACATATGTGTTCAGAATCGTTAAATACATATGATATTTTCTAAAATAATATGAGCTTTACGTATATCAAACAATTTCAGCCATATCTGCATTTATATTTGTGCACAGAAGAATATGTTGCTAGACTTTTTATATTAACAAGAACTTATACAATCATTAAAAAAATACATTTTGACAATAGATTATGTAATTTGATTCAATGCATGCATAAGTGAAGATATTAGGATACGAATGGATTCTTACTATTTATCTAAACAATATTTTGGAAGAGAGAGAAATACTTGAGACAAGAATGGAGAGGAAAGTATTAGTATTACACTCAAGCTTAAAATTTTTGGTTAGTACAAAATGGTTAGAGTTTATCCCTATTTATACTTCTCAAGGATGATTCTAGACCTAGATATTTAAGTTATAAAATAATATTTTGTGGTACATTTTAGATTTAGGCATGTGACAAACATATACATATTCTACAAGAATGTTTTAGAATTTTTCTAGAAACTAGATATTCTAGAGAGCTTCTAGAAACTTGATTTTTATCTCCTAAAAATATCTTATTCTTTGGGCTTATTGTATTGGGTTTGTCTTGGGTTTTATTTATTTTTTCTTGGACCAAATCAAGTTTATATTTCAACATTCTCCCTTAAAATTGATTTAGTAACTCCAAAAAAAAACTCTTAACTTGAAAAAGACATCATGCTTGAGTGGCTTAGTTAGGATATCGGCAATTTGATCTTGTGACCTTGTAAATGTCATTCGGACCTCCTTATTTGCTATGGACTCTCTTATAAAGTGATATCTTATATCAATGTGTTTGCTACGATCATGGAAGACCGAAATCTTTGCTATTGCTATCGCCGATTAATTATCAAAGAATATCTCTGTTGCTTCATCTCGTACAAAATTAAGCTCCTTCAGTAAGTTTCTTAGCCTCATTGCATGACACACACATGGAACTGCAGCGACGTATTCAGCCTCACAAGTGGAGAGAGTGATTGTAACGCCCTATGTTATAATAATAAAAATTATTAATTAAGCAGCGAAATAAAAATTTTAATTTTAAAACAAAAGGCCCAATTCTCAAAATATTTATTAATTGCCGGCAAAAAAATTTAGTTCATTAAATAGGTTCGAAAACTAATAACTCGGGTCATAAATTTTCATTAATCAAAAGTAACTAAGGGGACACCCAGGTCGAACCATCAGACTATTACTGGTACAACCATGGTTCTAGCACTACTGAAAAACTCACGAAATCAATCGCCGCACGGGGATCCGATTATCATAATACTATCAAATAAAAATTAAAACCATACATTAGAAATATAAAAACAGTGTACTAATAATAAATAAATACAATTAAACCTTATATTAAGTATTATAAAGAAAGTAGTGTTTAGACTTATATAAGATATTAATGAACCACTATATCATAAAATAACAATAAAAATCCAAAAGAAGAAGAAAAAGGGGGGAAAAGGTACTGCAAAGAGAGAGAAAAAATTGTCGAGAGCAGAGAGAAAGAGAAAAAGCGCAGAGAATGAGAGAGAGCTTGAGAAAAAATAAACTAAAAATAAAGGGAGAGAGAAGGCTGTGGGGAAAAGAAAGAGAAAAGGAGGAGAATAAGGGAAGAAAGAGAAGAAACATACCAGAGAGTTTCGAGAAAACATATAAAAATATAAAATTAACATGAGATTTTCAAAAAAATACTTTGCGAATGTCTAAGACTCGTGCAAAAATATGAGACGACAGAAAGTGACTATTAGATGGATCAAATATTGTATAAATAGACAAAGGGGAACGGATTTGAGTCCAAAAGATACGAATTAAAACAATAGAGTTTGAGTAGAATTCAAATATAAGGAGCAGAGTTCGATTGGGAATACCAGAATAGTTATCGAATGAGATAATTATGAGTAAAATAATTAATAAATTAAAAAAGATAATATCTATACAAAAATCGATCGGATAACTCCCCAAAGGGTTTGTTTCTGAAATTTGATGGTAAGAAGTTGTGTAGTGATGAGATTTTATAGTTAAAATTATGGTCATGCTAGATTAATTGGTAATTTGATGGTTATGATATGTTGTTTTACCAAATGAAAAGTCTGATTGTTTGGGTTTGTATATTGTCGATAGAATTTAATTGTGACGTTTTGTGCTTCTTAACTACCAGCAGATGGGAAGTTGCTAATATAACTGCTAGGATGATTCTAAAACTAGAATGATTTGCACTCCCAAAGTTAAAAATTATAGACCCGCTCTCCATAATTAGTTTATATATATTTTTTTTTTGCTCGTACTTGTATATTATAGCTTTTACTTAAGATTCCATTCCTGACAGTTTTTACTCGAAATGATAAATTCAAAGATGTTAGATAACTCTATGCCTAAACTTTCAAGCTAAAGGTATAGAAAAGTCAGTCTTGTGGACACTTGCAATAATTCTAGATCCGCTCTCCTTAATTATTTTTATATTTTTCTTGTTTCTACTCGGACTTGTATATTACGGCGTTTATTTACGACTCCATTCCTAACAATTATATAAGTCATTTGTGTACGCTTGTGTTGCAGGAAATATTTAATAGATGATGTTTTTGAGGAGATATTAGCAAAACCACTATGCAACTCCATATCTGAAAAGGTTAGAGGTATAGAAAAGTTAGTCTTGTGAACACTTGCATTAATGTCTCAATGCGTCATGGACTTTTTCCCTTCCTCCCTCCCTCTTCAATTAGGTACTTAGATAATGTTGTTCTTGTTTTCAAATCCTTCTCAATTTTAGCTCCTATTTTCTATTTGCCTTTTCTTCGACCAGTGCATGATTATATAATTTGAAGTTCTTTTCTTTTCTTTTCAGGTCTGACAATTCAAGGTCAATGGTCCCTATGTTCGGAAAAATAAAAGGTCAGTGCTCCCATTCTCTCTCTCTCTCTCTCTCTCTCTCTCTCTCTCTCTATGTGCGCGTGTGTGTGTCTATATGCTCGTATTGTGTGGATAGATGACATAATTATTTGTTCACTTTGTGGATGGATGGGTTTGGAATGTTAGCCTTAGATTTGTGAAATTTTAATTGCTAGCTCGTATGATCCTCTAGTCATTCTATCGTAGATTTGTGGAACGTTAGTTGTCATCTTGTTTTTCCTATTCATTATTTGTAATTTGTAGTAATTAATGGAATTAGGTCAGGTTAGGGCCTTTGTTGTGCTTTATGTCGTATGTACTTCAACCAAGTCAAACGATATAAATTTGTCATGAATATTTTTTTTTATTACATCATACATAGGCTTTTGCAGATAAAAAATGAGAGGAGTGAATATATTAAAAAGTTTTGTCCCAAGACACGTGTCATAATTGCTATGATTCAATCTTCACATAAAATGAGAACTGAGGGACTGAGCAAAACCTGTAGAGTAGAGATTTTTATCACCCTAACCTGAGTCTCTTCGGTTAAAAAAAACACTTCTATTCCCCAAAAAATGGCAAGAACATCAAACAACTTCAAAAAATTCAAGGGAAAGCCTTATTCCTAACATATCCTCCTTGTCCTCTCATTGCCCAATTCGTATTAGACATACTATGAAATATTTTATCTAAGAATCTGTTTATTGTAGGGTCGCAACTTAAAAACACAATGGCCCTCAGTTGACCCATTTATTTGACTTCCTTCGAAATTTTCTATCCTAAAAATTGACACAGGCAACTCACATGTTGTCACTGGTTCTTGTTTTATGCTGAAACAAGTTGTACTCAACATAATTCTTTTTCTTTCACACCGTAGGGTCCAAATAATGGCAGTATTTTCGGAAAACCATACGGTAGAAGTTGAGGCACACGAAATCAAAAACATATCTGAAAGATCTGAAGGGGTCAGTGAAAGAATGTATCCTGGATGTCTTTCTTGATGAGCAGGTAGAGTTTTATGCATATATGTTCTATGTTGTTAAGGTTGTCATTTTTTAATGTTTTCCGTTGGATTATTTTTGGATTTTGTTTGTCCTTCATGAGTTATTGTTAGTCCCAAATTGTCCTTTGTAATTGTTGGCAATTTCCGAGTCAAAACACACTAGATATTTTCTTATAATTTAT
The DNA here is from genome assembly GCA_019985065.2 of Arctostaphylos glauca. Lineage (NCBI taxonomy): Eukaryota > Viridiplantae > Streptophyta > Magnoliopsida > Ericales > Ericaceae > Arctostaphylos > Arctostaphylos glauca. The sequence goes on from JAHSPW020000001.1 coordinate 40,728,071, forward strand.
TTTATTATTAGAGTGTCTGTTCAGAGTATGGAAGGAATCAAACTTTATTTTGTATTTTTAGTAGGCATTATCTTGACTTGTTTTTAAAAGTTGCCTAGTTGGACTAGAAGTTTATTCCTATTCGATTTAGGATTTTCCAAGATACTCTAAGAATTTCGAGATGGATACAAATCAAACTTGGAAGACATCTGTAAATCCCGAAGACATCGCTTGAGCCATTAGACAGTTGCTCCAGCAACTTGAGAAAATTAGACAGTTGCTCCAACAACCAGGAAGTCGCTCCAAAGACAAGATCGAGTTTATAAATATTCTATTTGGGTTTCTGGATCATTATGATGAGTGCGACTGGTTTTAGGTAGACAGAAACAAAGAGCAACAATCAGCCCTAATGGTCTTTTGATCAATCCTTTTGACATTTAATTCGGATAAACAATTGTCTTGTGATGTTACCATCGTAGTCAAAAGTGTTTATTCACATCTATTCCTATCTTTGTGTGGTTCGAAAGGCTTGTGGATTCAAGGCAGAGGCGGTCAATCACTGAATGCGGTGAACGAGAATTCGACAATCAATTTTGGGTCAACTGTGAGTGAGTCATAGTTGTGAGTATAGATTATTTTTGTAATAGCACAACGGTTTTTATAGTGATTTGACTCATTCTTGTGGTTTTTACCCTTTTAGGATTTTCTACGTATATCGTTGTCTCGTGCGTTTGCTTATATTTTTACTTGTTTTTAATTCTTGCATATTTGTTAGTTTTCCCAAGTTTAAGTTTTTCAGTTATGTTTGTTGCTTTTTTGACAAATAGAAAGCGTGGAAAAGGGTAATACGTGATACTATTTGCGATATTATAGTTCGATCTTAGAAATTTGCTAGCTTTCTTTTATGTTTTTTTTTCATTGCATTTGAGGTAACTTCCTTTTATATATTGTGAACTTAATTGGCTGCACTCTTGGAGCTATTTCATCAATAAAATGAAACAAGAGACTAAATTTTGTACTCTCAATGACTATGAACAATTGCTTAGCATTGAGAAGAAGGAGAGTACATTGGTAAAATATTGTTGAGGGTTGGCTTCTTATCTTCGTGTAGTTTATCTGGTAATTAATCAGTAGGTTGTGCGAACGAACTAATGTCTTAAGTAGCTAAGTATTTTTTGCTTTTCTTGCTATAGTTATTTGGTAAAAACAGTAGGTCTGGGTTGATGGGATTTGGAAGTCTAAATTTACGTACTGGAACTCTATATAAATTATAAGTTTATTTTAATGCACTAATTAGATCTGAAAATTAATATGACCTGATGTGCCACGATTCAAAAGAATTTAAAAAAAAAAAAAACATTAACGTTACTAAAAGACCTATAGGGGACAGCCTAGCAAACTCGGACCAAAAAAAGATCTAAGCCGATTGACCTGAGGAATATCTTGATGAGGCCTTGGACAATATGGCAAGAATTTTAGGGGAATCTCGATAGAATCTTGATGGGATCCTAGCGGAGAATTCGGGAATAATATGAAAAGAATATTGAGGGGAGATATACTTAGGTCATAATCATCTATAAGAAGGAGGATACGAAATTTAAGAATGGTATATTTTCATTCAAAGTGTAAATATTATTGTATTTTTACGTTTGTGGTTTGACTAAAGTATATAAATGCCTTCAAACTGGTATTGGTTGTGCGACACTAACAACGTTGATTCTCTCGCAGACAATCATGTTCCATTGAAATCAATGACAATCATGTTCCATTGAAATCAATGATGGGCGTTCAACTTGACTCGTTTGCAGCTTTATGTACTTCTACAAGTTGTTCTATTTTTCCAGATAGAAATTCATATCTTATATATCCATGGTCATTCCTAATATATATGATAAATCTCATAAAAAAAATTTAAATTGGTAATAGTTTACATTTGACTTAACTGGAATAAATTTTTATGTAGATTAATTTTATAAAAATTGATTATGTTTAAGAAATTTTTAAATTTGAGGAAATAAATACGATAAATCTCTAAATACCATGCCTTCACTACTAGGCGAAGAATTTTCCTTCTGAAGTAAGGAAATTAATTTATAATTGCAATTCATAAATTGTAAATACGAATTTATTTCGGAGCGGAAAATATGTAATGCAAGTACATTTTAGCCTCCTTTTGTAATGACAGTTGTAATATTCCTTGTTAATCCACACCAATTTTCTTATTTTTTGGATCAAATTATGGAGGAATTTTTCTCCTTTTTTGTTTTAGGAAACTATATTTTCTAATGTATCTTACATCAGAATTTCTATTATATCCCTATTTTATTTGTAAAAAAAATTTAATTTTATATTCAATTGTAAGAGAACGAAATGGCAAAAAAAAAAAATTCATTCTCTGTTCGAGGAATTTGACAGAGATGAAGATAATTAGGCATTTGGGGATAAAGGGAATGGTCAAATTCATCTCTAGTTCGTCCCGTTGTCATCCCTATCGATGCCACGTCCAAGCCGTGCCACTCTAGCATCCACGTGGCAAAAACTAAGCCAGTTACAAATAATGGGCTGAGCTTGATCCAACCTCAGTCAGCCCATCCGTTTCGCCACGACAATGTCAATCACCGGTTGGGCTCACGAATTTTGGTTTACACCTAATTTATGACTTGAGTCTGGAGTTTTTGTTTGACAAAATTAAAAAATAGATTTGTAAAGGAAAAACTAGTTAATATCGTCCAACTAGTGTCAATCAAAAAGAATTACGATGCTTAAGTCAGTTTGTAAAGGAAAATAGTTTAATTGAAAGCGCTTTTAAAGAGATAAAGTGAATGTATCATACTTTTTAGATTCAGTTATCTCATATAGTTAGACTTATCTTGAGCTCTAAGCTAATATATGTAGAACACACTCCAATTGACTTTAGAAATACTTGTCATTACCATTGACGCACTAGATGCTAGGTCGGACGCCACGTGTTAATACCGAGTCACCTGAAAGACATGTGAGAAGACAGACATAGCCATGTTAACCAAGTCATCCAGGTTGGATACCGTCTCGGCACAGCCCACACAACGCATGCCGAGCAGCTCAATCTAGTGCCGACTTGACCTACTACGATTTTCTCTCTCATTTCTCCCATATCACTTTTGAGTTATTCAGACAAATACAGGACATCAGATTTTTATTTTCAGAGCTTAGAAATTTAAGATCAGGGCCCAAGAGGTTGGATCCCCATAGTTTATTTTAGTGCACTAATTAGAGCTGAAAATTAATACGACCTAATGGGTCACAATTCAAAAGAATAAAACAAAAAAACATTAACGTTACTAAAAGACCTATAAGAGAAAGCCTATTAAACAGAGACCTACTAGTTCCCCTAACAGGAGCAACCACATAATGCACATCTCCACAAGACACCAATCCTCTTAAAAAATGTTGAACCTGAGAATCTATGGTTTTGTTCCTTTTAATTTTTTTTTTTTTTCAAAAGATAATTCATTTTTGCTTTAAAATTTGCTTGTTTAGGTCTAATGTTCAGTATATATTTTAAATCATTTAAACAAGTTTGGTATGAATTTGGTTTCAAAGACCAACTCCATGAGACGAACCTGAAAATCCTACCCCATGTGACCCTGTTAAACTCAGTAAGGTCTTAGCTATTCAAGGGATACATACTCTTGGAAATTTTAACACACCTGTCAAACATACTCTGTAGTATACACCAATTTAAGGTCCATTCCAATGTCCTTGTCAACATTAGGCCTATCGTGTACCATTTGGACCAAATTTGACCGTTGGCCCAGCACCCGGAACCCATTGAGAGACTGGAAAAGCAAGTACTCCTTTGTTCAGCATCCCAATCAAGTAATTCTCTTTGGGCATCAATCGCATCACCACGTCGTGAGCAGAAAGATCCTTGACTACACAGAGTTGTTGTGAACTTCGTAACTGAACAACCTTTTCAAGAATGGATGCCCATGGCATGGTCTGGATTTCATTATCAGTTACACAGAGACTGCAGAGAGACACGATAAACTTGCTTATTGCTTAAAGAATTAAAAAAAAAATTACCCTACTATCCAATAACCAAATGCTACTAAAACTATAAGCACCTCGTCTACACCAACACACAAGGGAAATAGCTGCTATTAACAAACAATCTCAGCCACTTTGACATACCTGTGGGCTGTGGTAGTAAAATTGACGTATTTTTAAAGTGTCCTTCAGCTGTGCAAAGAACCTCAAAAAACAGAAGATCCAGTACATAGAAAATATTCCCAAATATCCAACAATAATAGCTTTTGGAAGCGTAAGGGGGACTAAAGGATGCTGATGAAGAGCTTCCTTGGCCAGATCGCAGGGCTTAATTCCAGATTCAACAGCATCCATCCCACATTTTGCATTTCGAAGACCACTCCAATCGACAAATAACAAGAAAAACCCAGAGAAAAATATGGTAAAAGCTAGACACAATAGCTCTACTATCCATTTTATGATAATGCACCAAAGCCCTTTCGCACAATAGTAGCTGTAAAGCCTCTCAAAGAACAGGTCCATGTCGGCTATTGGTTCCACATTCAAGCTCTCACCATCAAGAAGCCCAGAAGGGCTTTCACTACCAGGACTTGGAGCTCTTCGGTAGTCTGACAATTCAATCCCATGATGCACATCATCAAGCAGTCCAGTTGTTAAAGATGATTCACCACGCCACTTCCATTTAAATATGTTAAGAGCATTAACACCCTTTGCCCCACTGAACATTATTTACACACTCTGGCAGCAGGAGAACACAGCCAGTCCATTCCCCGAAGCACATGAATGATTAAAGCATGCGCTGTAAGGAGGAGAAAAATTGGGTTATTCGCTCTATAATTCGCAAGCCGCTTCATTGACAATCATACCATGAAGACCAGCAGAGCAACCACACACAGATTTTCAATGCTGACATTAACAAACTAACCACCTAAAGAGCACCAAGGCCGCCAGATTCAAAGTGTTGAACCCTTCAGCCTTGTTGGGTCAAAACCAATTTTGAGAAGTTAGCAAACCAAGCGAAAACACTCTGACAAAAGGGAGTAAACACAAAACAAAAAAAGGGAAGGAGGGCTGGTAAAAGTTCCAGCCTCATATGGCTTCATTGGACCAACTTGTTTTTTTAATTTTGTTGCCCATCAAGTTAATGTGATGCCATTACAATGTTTACCACAGCCTTCACAAATAGTATGTGCATTAGAAAGTTTGTCCAGTGTTCCGTAATTTGGAGCATAGATAAAATATGAGGAAACTAACTATTAATTAATGTAACATTTCAACGTATCTACCATATGCAAAACTAAAACACCAAAGAGTGCAGCTGGAAGCCTGAAAACCAGTCATACCAACCACTTCAGCCAATACTAATGTTATGAAATACTAATGGCTTTGCTTTGTTGCACAAAACCTCCAATGCACCCAACGCCTCTGTGAACAAACATAAGAGGACCAAATCCAGAAAACATGACGCGGACAACAATTGTTTTTGAAAGCGCTTTACCTCCAAATGGAAAGAGAAAAAAGACACAAAGGCCCATCTGATGCACAGGACAATAAAAGCACCATCTGAACTCCCTTCCATTGAAGACAACTGAAGATTCCATCTTTCCCAAACATAATGAACATTCACATCGTAAATACGCTAAGAAATAATCATAGTACAGTGACTAACAAGCTAATTTTGGAGCTAATTTCCCAACTACAAGTCAACCTAAAACCCCATATTAAAAAAAAAAAAAAAAAATTCAAGAAGACCAGCCGAAAGAGGCAGAAAAGAAAAATCAAGAACAACGTAATAATAACAAGTGCAATTAATTGAAAGCAAGAAAGGGGGATTTACCAGCAACCCACCAACAGTTATGGTGTATGAAGCGAAGGGCTGGCCACGAGAATTTAAAGATTGGGACTTCTTGAACAAACCCAGTAATAATCGGGCCCAAAATTCCAAAACTTGCAGAAACAAGAGGATTTCAAAGATGAGAAAAGAGGAGCGTAGTTGATATACCAGAGGAGTCGAAAGTACGAAAAAGATAGGAGAGAGAGAGAGAGAGAGGAGAAGGGTTTGATTGCGTGGAAGAAAAAAGGAATTTCCGGTGTAAAAATCTTTAATTTTAGGGGAGAAACGTTTCGGTGTTCTTTGCTTCTCTCTCTCTCTCAATATCAGTTTTTTAAGAGGAAGAAGAAAAGGAGGAGACGTGGAAAGTGGTATTACTTCCGTACCCCTCTCTCTCTCTCTCACACAGACACACACGCCGACCTGGAGAAGGATTCTACTACCGCCGCAATAGGTAATTTTGGTTTTTTCACCGATTGGGTTAACCCGCTACTAATTGATACCACCAATGGGCCTCCAAGGGCCCAGCCCAATAAACGTCCTTGAGTAAGGCCCGATTGGACCCAAACAAAAAAGAGTAAGGCTGAGTGACCCAATATGACGTAAATGGTTCTGTAAAATGACGGGATGTATCACAGTTTCCGCGGGAAGCAATATGGCGGGATGACACGAACACCCGCCAAAAACCCTAGCTATACGTTCTCGCTGTTCTGTTCCTCTTACCAAGCCCCTTCCGCTAACCATTTTCTCTCTCCTCAAACAATGGATTCCTCTTCAGAATCAAAGCCTTACGAGTCATTCAAGAGGAAGAAGATGCTACATTCCACATCTTCACAAAAGCCCTCACCATCCGACGAAATTCCCCAAGCTATATCGGATCGGAGTCCATGGAGTTCCAAAACCCCCGAGAAGCTGGCAGATCATCCGCGTCGAGCGCGGGATCGACGTGCTGCGTTTTCGGTGAAAGAAGTGAGGGAGGAGGCGGCGAGGGTCGTCCAGGTATCGGAGCAAGACCGGATCCATCATCCCGACAGGGTTGGTTCTATGGGACAGCAGGTCGGATCTGAATCCGGTGATAAGCCGATTGGAAAGCCAAAACAGAAAGTCGATGGGTTTGTAAAGCTTCCGGAAAAGTAAGTTTTTTGTGCGAATGGGATTAAAAATTTGATTTCATATAATGTTTGTGAGATTTATACGGGTTGTGTAGGTTTTTGTCAGTTTTTGGCGAATTTATTTCTATTAGGAATATTTGCTACGCAAGTGAGAAGTGTACCTTCCGTTTTTATGTGATTTGGGGCTACCCATGTAATGAATCTGATCCATATGTTTTGGCATGTTCTAATTTTTGGGTATTTTTCTGATCCATTATTGCGAGGATGCAGCATTGCTACACTTTTATGATTATGTTGATCTGAGACGAGTGATGCTTGTCTCATAGTATTCTGAATAATTACAGGAATCTGATTTGATCAAGTCTGGTTTTGGTAGTGTCTGTTTTGGGTGATTTCATTATGCTTATAGTCGTGGACCGGTTGAAAAAGGACAATTCCCGATGCGAGCGAGTTGGAATTTCCCCCCACTAATTTCTTGAATTGTTATTGTGGTCGTCTTGTTTAACTTTCCCTAATTTAGATATTTTTAAAAGCATTGTGCCATGGTGTTCATTGATTTCTGATGGTGCAGTTGAATTTGTTTTCAGGTACGAGATATTGGGTAAGTTCTTTGATAGCTTGGATAGTTCACTTCGTCTGCTTCGGTTGAAGGGCTCTCCGTCCACGTTCACAAATATTAGTCCCAAAGTCGAGTATTTGACCGATAGGTAAATGTTCATTACCGGCAAAGTATACACTGTTGTAAATTTTGAGGTTTTTTATTTGCACTGTACCTTAACTTCATTGGTGTAATTTTGTAGGAGTTTCTCCTATGCCCATCTAGCACAACTGAAGTTTATCTTGCCTGAAGTGATTGAGATGAAGAAAGTACTTGTACACGATGAGCGAACTAGTTGTATGAAGCCAGATCTTCATATTTTAATGAATGTTGATGCTATTAAGAATGAGGAGAATCTGAAACTGGCGAGCGGGAATTCACATGTGAGGAAGGTGTTCCACTGTAGACTCCTGGATTTCTGTAAAGACCATCCTGAGGTATATACTTCTTTCTGTAAAGTACTAACATTATATAACCCTTCAAATTGATGTAATGCACAAGTTAGGTCACTTTACTCTCCTATCACTTAGTGAGACACAATGCTTTTTAGATGCTGATAGCCAGGTGACCGTTTGTCAAAGTTGCCATTGAGCTTCATTTTCTTTAGAGCAACTTTCTCTATTAAGCTGAACATCTCTGTAACAGTACCTAATCATGTATCATGCTATTGAAACCCAATATCCTTGTGGTTGGATCATGGGATAAGTTTGAGAGCTATCCAGTAACCTTCTTTGTGTGGCTTGAATGAAATCTGAGCCCATCATTGTTGACTGGCCTGTTCACTATTGGGGATATAAAGTGCCTCAAATCTGAGCCTTGACCTGAAGTATGTACCTTTCCCCCACCCAGGAACTTAGCTTTGAGTTCTTGGACGATTTGATCAAAATCTGCAGTTGACCTCTTGGCTGTAGCTTTGAAGATGTTGGTCATATATTAGTAACATTTGTTTTGCCTGTTCTCTCCCGTTTTATTTTGGGAAATGGCCTGTGTAATTAACAATGTCTCTTTGAATGTAGGGGGAAGTTCCTGAGGAAACTCTACCAGAGCCATTCAATACGGCAAAGCTAGATCTGCATACAAGCACAAACAATGCTTCTAGTTCATCTTTGGTCGGTGAGACATCAACGGAAGCACTTCCAGAGCAGCAACCAGCAGCGGCAACCCATCTATCTCGGACTTTCAAGAAGCGGTTCTCACAACAGACTTCACGCGATGCAACAGCCAATACAAACCAAGGGAAGGGCACAGTTTCTCTGCAACCTACAGTTCTTCCTGTTTCAGAGCTACATGTTGACCAGAGTTCCGATGAAGGGAAAATCAGTGCATCTACTGCTCCATCTATTAGTAAATTTTCCTTAAAACCACCTACCAGCGAAGATTTTTTATCACTCGGGGCTTCTCAAGCCAGTGAATCACCATCTAATCGACATATGACCCCACTAAAAAAGATTGATTGCTTGGAAAATGAAACCTCTTCTTCTGTTGGAACTGCTACCATTGAAGGAACTCCAGTAAAACTTGTTTCAACTCCAGTGAAGCTTATGAGTGCCACACCAGCACAACGACCTCCAAACAGGTCTTATATGAGCCCAGATGACAGTTCAATGACCTCACAAAGCAAGTTAATTAGACGTCCACTCCGTAATAGATCATTGAAATTTGACAGTCCAGTGAAGAATGCCGTAGTCGAGGATGAAGTAAATGAGATTGAAGGATTGCCAGTTGGCAGTGATATTTTTGACATTCTTCCTGAGAATCTTCTGCAATCGGTGAGCCCACAATGGATTCACTACTTTCAATCCATTTCAGAGCTTCTCTTTTGATGTCATATTATGCTGATGCGATATGTTTGGTATTTATAATAGTAATTTTCTAACAATAAGTATCTTGCCTCTGCAGATTAGAGAGAAAGAGTGGAAAGCAGTAGAGGAGAAGGATCCAGCCATCTCACAAGCCAAGAGGCGGCAAAAGATGATTGCCAGTTTACCTAAGCTCTTTGATATGACCCGTTTCTTATTTCAGTCAATCAACTGTTCTGTTGTCACGAAGGAAGAGTTCATGCACCGGCTAGTGGCCAACCACCTAGATGTTGTTGATAGAGGTAACCCTTTATTTCTATTGTCATCATTGTAAATCTCTTGATGTTGCCAATGTTACCTTTGAGCTAACTTCCATATGTCCTTGCTTTAACAGGAGAAGTTGAAGAGCAAGTCAAACTTTTGCAAGAACTGGTTCCTGAATGGATTTATGAGAAGTTGGCATCTAGTGGGGATCTTCTCATATGGTAAGCCTTTCATTTGTGATTTCTGTGATTTCTGTGTTTTCTTTGCTATTGAGAAATTCCATTTTAATGTTGATTGAAAGAACACAACATGTTTAACTCCAAACAATTGAGATAATTCTCCCTTTGCTCGTATCAATGTTTACTTAATGAGACAATTGACTTTTTTGCAGCATCAATAAGATGTCTAGTCTGGACTCCATGCGTGCAAGAATTGTGGAAGCAAAGTGAGAATAGGTGGACTTCGACATTCCCATGCCATCGAAAGAAGCGCATTGATATTGTTCCATATGCTCTCAACACTTTAGCCTGTAAATGTTGTAGTTAATTTGTGGATTGGCTCAGGCATTGTCCCTTCAAATTATTCACTTGAATGAAATTTGATGCAATGGTATACGTTAGAAAGGCTGCAATGGGTTTTGCTAACATAGGTTGAATTAGAAATTTGATGTGCTGTATTCTTGTGGTCAATAGAAAGAGAGAAAGAGAGGGACTTCCTCAGAAGCCATTCCATTGTCCTTGTGAGCTGATCCTACATGTCTGGTTGAAATCTTGGACCAAATTCTTGGTATATTCAGGTCCCCTATTGCATGTTGAGAAGTGCAATCAACAAGCTAACATCCAATCATCCGATCCGGACACGGATGTGTCTGGAGCCGTTCCGTGTCCAGAGCCGTAGAAAGTGTTATTGTGGGGCATCAATGACATTGTGATTTGTGTCCGTATTCTTACTCATTAATTCAAGGCATGATGTACTATGACTCCGGTTTCACTGCCTAGTGGCTTCCTCTTCAACTGCCTAGACAGCTTCTCAAAGGGCATATAAGATAACTAGCGTCCGTCAATGACATATAAGTTGACTAGCGTACGCTGCACACGCAATGCGTGATTTGATAGTTTTTGTAATTTACGTACGATAATTTCTCTTTTGTCCAAGCAGATATTGAATTTCAAAGTTAACTAGTAAAATGTATATTTTGGAAGGGTATTTCTGGGAAAAAAAAGTGAGCCTGCTGTATTTATACTAAAAGATGTCTTCTCCTTATAATATGGATATTTTTTACTAAACAATTATTACTTTAAGACATATATAGGTTTGGAGATTTATCCAATATACTTTGGAATGTCCACCGCTTATGTATATATATTGACACAAACATAACAAAATATACCTAGAAAACATATAGATTTAAGAGAAAGAGAAGGCATGAGGCAAAAGGAACTAGTGAAGTTCAAAATATCCCAGCACCCAACTTTGGGGACCAACAGATGGGGAGGTCCTTCCCCCTTGTTAGCAAGAAACATCCCTAAGGAATCACTTTACCTAGGGTATGAAAGGCTCAACCCCATTAGGACTCATGATGAAATCTTTCCTGTTGAAAATGATTTCTTCATTCACTTTCCTGAGAATCAAGTCCCTAACCATGAGTGTTTCCCGCGCCCGTGGAAGGGGAAGACCGCAACAATATTGGGTTCGTGTCCTTCAGACACCAAGAAAAAGAGATGGTTTCCAAAATTGGACTCCAAAAATAGATGGCCTCAAGGTTGGTGATGATTTACTTTTGCACACATGAGGTTGGAACTTGAAAATCCATTTCATGAACTATGGAGAGTACTTAGACCCCTATAGGGGAGAGCTGTTGGACTTTTGTAATGAGGATAATCTACTTGCTAGGTTTAAGCTAAGCTTTTAAGGGTCCACTTGGCCTGGCTGAATTATTGGATTATTCACTGTTTAGTTTTTTGTCCTTATTTAAAATTTTTCTTTAATTTTTTGTTTTTCATATTTTTTTGATGATTGTTGGTTCGTCTCGACAAGAGCTTTCAGAAAAGTTCTCAATCATCGGCTAAATTTAAAAAAAATTCAGAAAAGACAAAAAATAAGTCAAAAACAGCGTCCGTGTTGGCTTATTTTTCGTCTTTAGTGATTTTTTTTTAACTTTTGGACATAATTTTATACTTTTTAGATTTCTTTCGTCAATACGAACCAATAATCCACGAAAAAATGACATAAAAATAACAAATACAAAAAAAATTGAATAAAAATAAAAAAAAGCCGGATAATCTAGCCTGGATTAATCAGTCTCCAATTAAGCCAAGATGAGGACGTCCACTTTTTTTAATTACAAACGCTAAATTTTTTTAACTATCTGAACTATGTCAAAATGAATAGAAGTTCAGTATCACACGAAATCCAACTAATAGCCTTGTTAAGGGAACAAACAAGTAACCAGACCACGACTCTCTTTTTGTTCGGCTCGTCAAGTTATTCATTCATGTAACAAATTAGATTATTTGAAGATTGTTTTTCATTTGATTAGCATATATCTATCTCACATTACACTATCAATTACAAAAATGTGATCCGATCATACTCGTGGTTCAATCATTGTAATACAACCAAAATTAGTACATCAACCTAGATCTTCAAGAAAAAAAATAACGAACAGCTTTGCGGAGGAAACAAGGACAAAAAAGAGTAAAACTGCAGTATACTTTCATGGTAAAAAGTAAAACGCACCAGCAATTTGAAGAATCAATCAAAACCTATTCATGGGTAGCAAAGACAGACATGGTTAAGGCAGAAGATGTATTACACACGATGAAGCGCCGAGAGAGTAGTAGCCTTCTCTCACTTATTTCACCGGACTCAGATCCGATCTGCTGCCCCATAGAACCAACCCTGTCGGGATGATGGATCCGGTCTTGCTCCGATACCTGGAGCTTCGCCGCCTCCTCCCTCACTTCTTTCACCGAAAATGCAGCATGTCGATTCCACGCTCGATGCGGATGATTTGCCGGCTTCTCGGGTGTTATGGAACTCCATGGACTCGGATCTGAAATGGGTTTGGGAATTTCGTCGGATGGTGAGGGCTTTTTTGAAGATGAGGAATGTAGCATCTTCTTCGACTTGAATGAATCGTAGGGCTTTGATTCTGAATCGCAGGGCTTTGATTCTGAAGAGGAATCCATTGTTTGAGGAGAGAGAAGATGGTTAGCGGAAGGAGCTTCGGTGAGAGGAAGAGAACAACGAGGAATGTATAGCTAGGGTTATTGGCGGGAGTTCTGATCTGGATGTCTACGTGTCATGTTTCCACGTCAGTATTCTCGCCATTGCTTCCCGCAGAAAGTGTTGGGATCCACTGCGATAAGGCCTTCTGTAGTGTGTTTCCAAAAACTTTCTTGCAAAACCCTAAAAAGCAACTCATATCCTAGTACGGCATGGCGGACGGACTTATTTATAAGTAATTTGATATTTATATTAAAGACTCCAATTTTGTTCACCCTAAACTAAATAAATTTAAAATTATTTATTTTCCATCGTTTGGACCACTTTGAGATTTTATGATCGAAATTATCTCTTTTATTCTAATTTATTTATTTAGTCATCTAAAAAAACTCAATTGAATATCGTTAAGTGTTGATTAAAAAAATAATTTTTAAGTTTGAAAACTTAAAAATCTTTAAAGTAAAAAATTAGATTTTTAAGTTGAGCATAATATTCGATTGAGAAATTTTTTACGAAAATTAAATAAATTAATCAAAACAAAATAAACGATTTTAATAATCGAAGTGAGATTTTGAGATGTTCCCACACAGTGGTTAGTGAACAAGGTTTCTTCGCCTTAGGATGAACAAAATTGAATTGTATATTAAAAAAGTATGTGTAATAAAACACTCTTCATATATAGATTCAAACACATATGTGTTCAGAATCGTTAGATACAGATGATATTTTCGAAAATAATATGAGTTTTACGTATATCAAACAATTTCAGACACATCTGCATTTATATTTGTGCACAGAAGAATATATTGCTAGACTTTTTATATTAAGAAGAACTTATACAATCATTAAAAAAATACATTTTGACAATAGATTATGTAATTTGATTCAATGCATGCATAAGTGAAGATATTAGGATACGAATGGATTCTTACTATTTATCTAAACAATATTTTGGAAGAGAGAGAAATACTTGAGACAAGAATGGAGAGGAAAGTATTAGTATTACACTCAAGCTTAAAATTTTTGGTTAGTACAAAATGGTTAGAGTTTATCCCTATTTATACTTCTCAAGGATGATTCTAGACCTAGATATTTAAGTTATAAAATAATATTTTGTGGTACATTTTAGATTTAGGCATGTGACAAACATATACATATTCTACAAGAATGTTTTAGAATTTTTCTAGAAACTAGATATTCTAGAGAGCTTCTAGAAACTTGATTTTTATCTCCTAAAAATATCTTATTCTTTGGGCTTATTGTATTGGGTTTGTCTTGGTTTTTCTTGGACCAAATCAAGTTTATATTTTAACATTCTCCCTTAAAATTGATTTAGTAACTCCAAAAAAAACTCTTAACTTGAAAAAGACATCATGCTTGAGTGGCTTAGTTAGGATATCGGCAATTTGATCTTGTGACCTTGTAAATGTCATTCGGACCTCCTTATTTGCTATGGACTCTCTTATAAAGTGATATCTTATATCAATGTGTTTGCTACGATCATGGAAGACCGAAATCTTTGCTAGTGCTATCGCCGATTAATTATCAAAGAATATCTCTGTTGCTTCATCTCGTACAAAATTAAGCTCCTTCAGTAAGTTTCTTAGCCTCATTGCATGACACACACATGGAACTACAGCGACGTATTCAGCCTCACAAGTGGAGAGAGTGATTGTAACGCCCTATGTTATAATAATAAAAATTATTAATTAAGCAACGAAATAAAAATTTTAATTTTAAAACAAAGGGCCCAATTCTCAAAATATTTATTAATTGCCGACAAAACAACCGATTCAAAATTTAGTTCATTAAATAGGTTCGAAAACTAATAACTCGGGTCATAAATTTTCATTAATCAAAAGTAACTAAGGGGACACCCAAGGTCGAACCATCAGACTATTACTGGACAACCATGGTTCTAGCACTACTGAAAAACTCACGAAATCAATCGCCGCACGGGGATCCGATTATCATAATACTATCAAATAAAAATTAAAACCATACATTAGAAATATAAAAACAGTGTACTAATAATAAATAAATACAATTAAACCTTATATTAAGTATTATAAAGAAAGTAGTGTTTAGACTTATATAAGATATTAATGAACCACTATATCATAAAATAACAATAAAAATCCAAAAGAAGAAGAAAAAGGGGGGAAAAGGTACTGCAAAGAGAGAGAAAAAATTGTCGAGAGCAGAGAGAAAGAGAAAAAGCGCAGAGAATGAGAGAGAGCTTGAGAAAAAATAAACTAAAAATAAAGGGAGAGAGAAGGCTGTGGGGAAAAGAAAGAGAAAAGGAGGAGAATAAGGGAAGAAAGAGAAGAAACATACCAGAGAGTTTCGAGAAAACATATAAAAATATAAAATTAACATGAGATTTTCAAAAAAATACTTTGCGAATGTCTAAGACTCGTGCAAAAATATGAGACGACAGAAAGTGACTATTAGATGGATCAAATATTGTATAAATAGACAAAGGGGAACGGATTTGAGTCCAAAAGATACGAATTAAAACAATAGAGTTTGAGTAGAATTCAAATATAAGGAGCAGAGTTCGATTGGGAATACCAGAATAGTTATCGAATGAGATAATTATGAGTAAAATAATTAATAAATTAAAAAAGATAATATCTATACAAAAATCGATCGGATAACTCCCCAAAGGGTTTGTTTCTGAAATTTGATGGTAAGAAGTTGTGTAGTGATGAGATTTTATAGTTAAAATTATGGTCATGCTAGATTAATTGGTAATTTGATGGTTATGATATGTTGTTTTACCAAATGAAAAGTCTGATTGTTTGGGTTTGTATATTGTCGATAGAATTTAATTGTGACGTTTTGTGCTTCTTAACTACCAGCAGATGGGAAGTTGCTAATATAACTGCTAGGATGATTCTAAAACTAGAATGATTTGCACTCCCAAAGTTAAAAATTATAGACCCGCTCTCCATAATTAGTTTATATATATTTTTTTTTTGCTCGTACTTGTATATTATAGCTTTTACTTAAGATTCCATTCCTGACAGTTTTTACTCGAAATGATAAATTCAAAGATGTTAGATAACTCTATGCCTAAACTTTCAAGCTAAAGGTATAGAAAAGTCAGTCTTGTGGACACTTGCAATAATTCTAGATCCGCTCTCCTTAATTATTTTTATATTTTTCTTGTTTCTACTCGGACTTGTATATTACGGCGTTTATTTACGACTCCATTCCTAACAATTATATAAGTCATTTGTGTACGCTTGTGTTGCAGGAAATATTTAATAGATGATGTTTTTGAGGAGATATTAGCAAAACCACTATGCAACTCCATATCTGAAAAGGTTAGAGGTATAGAAAAGTTAGTCTTGTGAACACTTGCATTAATGTCTCAATGCGTCATGGACTTTTTCCCTTCCTCCCTCCCTCTTCAATTAGGTACTTAGATAATGTTGTTCTTGTTTTCAAATCCTTCTCAATTTTAGCTCCTATTTTCTATTTGCCTTTTCTTCGACCAGTGCATGATTATATAATTTGAAGTTCTTTTCTTTTCTTTTCAGGTCTGACAATTCAAGGTCAATGGTCCCTATGTTCGGAAAATAAAAGGTCAGTGGTCCCATTCTCTCTCTCTCTCTCTCTCTCTCTCTCTCTCTCTCTGTGCGCGTGTGTGTGTGTGCGCGTGTGTGTGTCTATATGCTCGTATTGTGTGGATAGATGACATAATTATTTGTTCACTTTGTGGATGGATGGGTTTGGAATGTTAGCCTTAGATTTGTGAAATGTTAATTGCTAGCTCGTATGATCCTCTAGTCATTCTATCGTAGATTTGTGGAACGTTAGTTGTCATCTTGTTTTTCCTATTCATTATTTGTAATTTGTAGTAATTAATGGAAATAGGGCAGGTTAGGGCCTTTGTTGTGCTTTATGTCGTATGTACTTCAACCAAGTCAAACGATATAAATTTGTCGTGAATATTTTTTTTATTACATCATACATAGGCTTTTGCAGATAAAAAATGAGAGGAGTGAATATATTAAAAAGTTTTGTCCCAAGACACGTGTCATAATTATTCTGATTCAATCTTCACATAAAATGGGAATTGAGGGACTGAGCAAAACCTGTAGAGTAGAGATTTCGATCACCCTAACCTGAGTCCCTTCAATAAAAAAAACACTTCTATTCCCAAAAAAATGGCAAGAACATCAAACAACTTCAAAAAATTCAAGGGAAAGCTTTATTCCTAACATATACTCATTGTCCTCTCATTGCCCAATTCGTATTAGACATACTATGAAATATTTTCATCAATTACGAACCTATTTATTGCAGGGTCGCAACTTAAAAACACAAGGATGGCCCTCAGTTGACCCATTTATTTGACTTCCTTCGAAATTTTCTGTCCTAAAGATTGACACAGGCAACTCACATGTTGTCACTGGTTCTTGTTTTCCGTTGGATTATTTTTGGATTTTGTTTGTCCTTCATGAGTTATTGTTAGTCCCAAATTGTCCTTTGTAATTGTTGGCAATTTCCGAGTCAAAACACACTAGATATTTTCTTATAATTTATTTTATTATTAGAGTGTCTGTTCAGAGTATGGAAGGAATCAAACTTTATTTTGTATTTTTAGTAGGCATTATCTTGACTTGTTTTTAAAAGTTGCCTAGTTGGACTAGAAGTTTATTCCTATTCGATTTAGGATTTTCCAAGATACTCTAAGAATTTTGAGATGGATACAAATCAAACTTGGAAGACATCTGTAAATCCCGAAGACATCGCTTGAGCCATTAGACAGTTGCTCCAGCAACTTGAGAAAATTAGACAGCCGCTCCAACAACCAGGAAGTCGCTCCAGAGACAAGATCGAGTTTATAAATATTCTATTAGGGTTTTTGAATTATTATGATGAGTGCGACTGGTTTTAGGTAGACAGAAACAAAGAGCAGCAATTAGCCCTAATGGTCTTTTTGATCAATCCCTTTGACAATATTTAATTCAGATGAACAATTGTCTTGTGATGTTACCATCGTAGTCAAAAGTTTTATTCACATGTATTCCTATCTTGTGGATTCAAGGCAGAGGCGGTCAATCACTGGGTGCGATGAACGAGAATTCGACAATCAGTTTTGGGTCAACTTTGAGTGAGTCATAGTTGTGAGTATAGATTATTTTTGTAATAGGGCAATGGTTATTATAGTGATTTGATTCATTTCCGTGGTTTTTACCCTTTTAGAATTTTCCACGTATATCGTTGTCTCGTGCGTTTGCTTATATTTTTACTTGTTTTTAATTCTTGCATATTTGTTAGTTTGCCCAAGTTTAAGTTTTTCAGTTATGTTTGTTGCTTTTTTGACAAATAGAAAGCGGGGAAAAGGGTAATACGTGATACTATTTGCGATATAGTTCGATCTTAAAAATTTGCTAGCTTTCTTTTATGTTTTTTTTTCATTGCATTTGAGGTAACTTCCTTTTATTGTCAACTTAATTGGCTGCACTCTTGGAGCTATTTCATCACTAAAATGAAACAATAGACTAAATTTTGTACTCTCAGTGACTATGAACAATTGCTTAGCATTGAGAAGAAGGAGAGTACATTGGTAAAATATTGCTGAGGGTTGTTTTCTTATCTTTGTGTAGTTTATCTGGTAATTAATCAGTAGGCTGTGCGAATGAACTAATGTCTTAAGTAGCTAGTATTTTTTGCTTTTCTTGCTGTAGTTATTTGGTAAAAACAGTAGGTCTGGGTTGATAGGATTTGAAGTCTAAATTTAAGTACTGGAACTCTATATAAATTATAAGTTTATTTTAATGCACTAATTAGATCTGAAAATTAATATGACCTGATGTGTCACAATTCAAAAGAATAAAAAAAAAAATTAACGTTACTAAAAGACCTATGGGGGAAAGCCTATCAAACTCGGACCTAATAGTTCCCCCCATAGTAGCAATCACATAATGAACATGTCCACAAAGACCAATCCTCTTAAAATAAGTTGAACCTGAAAGTCTATGGTTTTGTTCCTTTAGTCGTTATATCACAATTCTTTTAATTTTCTTTTCAAGAGATAATTTATTTTTGTTTTAAAATTTGCAAGCTATAATAGCGTGGTGAGTCAGAATGTCAGGTCGTTCTCGTTAATATAGCAATACAACATAGGTCCTCGTAGTGATGGCATGGGCCAAAAGAGATATGATCCTATAAGGCCGACTGACCTAAGGAATATCTTGATGAGGCCTTGGACAATATGGCAAGAATTTTAGGGGAATCTCGATAGAATCTTGATGGGATCCTAGAGGAGAATTCGGGACTAATATGAAAAGAATATTGAGGGGAGATATACTTAGGTCATAATCATCTATAAGGAGGATACGAAATTTAAGAATGGTATACTTTCATTCAAAGTGTAAATATTATTGTATTTTTACGTTTGTGGTTTGACTAAAGTATATAAATGCCTTCAAACTGGTATTGGTTGTGCGACACTAACACGTTGCTTCTCTCGCAGACAATCATGTTCCATTGAAATCAATGATGGGCGTTCAACTTGACTCGTTTGCAGCTTTATGTACTTCTACAAGTTGTTCTATTTTTCCAGATAGAAATTCATATCTTATATATCCATGGTCATTCCTAATATATATGATAAATCTCATAAAAAAAATTTTAAATTGGTAATAGTTTACATTTGACTTAACTGGAATAAATTTTTATGTAGATTAATTTTATAAAAATTGATTATGTTTAAGAAATTTTTAAATTTGAGGAAATAAATACGATAAATCTCTAAATAGCATGCCTTCACTACTAGGCGAAGAAAGGAAATTAATTTATAATTGCAATTCATAAATTGTAAATACGAATTTATTTCGGAGCGGAAAATATGTAATGCAAATACATTTTAGCCTCCTTTTGTAATGACAGTTGTAATATTCCTTGTTAATCCACACCAATTTTCTTATTTTTTGGACCAAATTAGGGAGGAATTTCTCCTTTTTTGTTTTAGGAAACTATATTTTCTAATGTCTCTTACATCAGAATTTCTATTCTATCCCTATTTTATTTATAAAAAAAAATTTATTTTATATTCAATTGTAAGAGAACGAAATGGCAAAAAAAAAAATTCTAGGAAGTTACAGTGGCCTAAACATATGGAGTCACTGTAGTAATCATAAAATAAGGAGCATATCAGGACAGACTAGTATAGAGATGTTTTGAAAGAATTCCTCCTCAAAATAGGAAATGAGGAGATTAAAAGAGATTGGTGTGAATACTCAAGAAATGATGATCTTGACTTCCTTACGAGGGATAACCATAACTATTTAGCCTCGTTTTTTATCTATTTAGCGGCAATAATTACTAGGGATTGTAATCCCGTTTGGGGTGGGGATAGAGGATGAGTTCATTCTCTGTTCGAGGAATTTGAGAGAGATGAAGATAATTAGGCATTTGGGGATAAAGGGAATGGTCAAATTCATCTCTAGTTCGTCCCGTTGTCATCCCTATCGATGCCACGTCCAAGCCGTGCCACTCTAGCATCCACGTGGCAAAAACTAAGCCAGTTACAAATAATGGGCTGAGCTTGATCCAACCTCAGTCAGCCCATCCGTTTCGCCACGACAATGTCAATCACCGGTTGGGCTCACGAATTTTGGTTTACACCTAATTTATGAGTTGAGTCTGGAGTTTTTGTTTGACAAAATTAAAAAATAGATTTGTAAAGGAAAAACTAGTTAATATCGTCCAACTAGTGTCAATCAAAAAGAATTACGATGCTTAAGTCAGTTTGTAAAGGAAAATAGTTTAATTGAAAGCGCTTTTAAAGAGATAAAGTGAATGTATCATACTTTTTAGATTCAGTTATCTCATATAGTTAGACTTATCTTGAGCTCTAAGCTAATATATGTAGAACACACTCCAATTGACTTTAGAAATACTTGTCATTACCATTGACGCACTAGATGCTAGGTCGGACGCCACGTGTTAATACCGAGTCACCTGAAAGACATGTGAGAAGACAGACATAGCCATGTTAACCAAGTCATCCAGGTCGGATACCGTCTCGGCACAGCCCACACAACACATGCCGACCAGTTCAATCTAGTGCCGACTTGACCCACTACGATTTTCTCTCTCATTTCTCCCATATCACTTTTGAGTTATTCAGACAAATACAAGACATCAGATTTTTATTTTCAGAGCTTACAAGTTTAAGATCAGGGCCCAAGAGGCTGGATCCCCATAGTTTATTTTGGTGCACTAATTAGAGCTGAAAATTAATACAACCTGATGGGTCACAATTCAAAAGAATAAAACAAAAAAACATTAACGTTACTAAAAGACCTATAAGAGAAAGCCTATTAAACAGAGACCTACTAGTTCCCCTAACAGGAGCAACCACATAATGCACATCTCCACAAGACACCAATCCTCTTAAAAAATGTTGAACCTGAGAATCTATGGTTTTGTTCCTTTAGTCTTTATATCACAATTCTTTTAATTTTTTTTTTTCAAAAGACAATTCATTTTTGCTTTAAAATTTGCTTGTTTAGGTCTAATGTTCAGTATATATTTTAAATCATTTCAACAAGTTTGGTATGAATTTGGTTTCGAAGACCAATTCCATGAGACGAACCGAATTGCAAGCTATAATAGTGTAGTGAGTCGGAATATCGAGTCGTTCTCGTTAATATAGTTATACAGCAGAGGTCCTAGCAGAGACAGCAGAGGTCCTAACAGAGATAGGTTGAGCCCAAAAGAGATATGATTTGACAAGGCCGAAAACTCAACAACCTACAAGCTTGAACCCAAGGCTGGATATCGGGTTTGAGTTAGCAATGTAGTCCAAAGAAAGATCCGAGCCAACAAACTTGAGAAATATCTTGATGAGGATCCTAGAGGAGAATCCGGGAATAATATGGAAAGAATATTGAGAGGAGATATACTTAGGTCATAAATCATATATAAGAAGGATACGGAATTTAAAAATTGTATGCTTTCATTCAAAGTGTAAATATTATTGTATTTTTACTTTTGTGGCCTGATTTTAAGTATTGAAATACCTTCAAACTGGTATTTGCTGCGCGACACTCAAACAAGCATGTTCCATTCAAATCAAATCTGATTGACGAATCTGACCTTGCGAGCACCTTTCCAATTCACCCATCTTGTCAACTAGCAATGCAATATTTGGGTTAACTTGTGCAGTGTGTAAACCTTCAAATTCATTTGAGTTTGCTATTTATACTGTGTGTGAACCCCGAGTGTATGTACATGTGTATTCTCGACTTTTCTAATTCCATTTCTTCTTCACATCCGACAATTTTTTTCTCCCTCCAACCAATCATGTGACTATGGAGTGAAGAAGTTAAAAAAAAACTAGCTGGTCCTATCCAACCTACAATGTGGCCATAAATATTAGGAGGTGCACCAAACCACACAACACCAGATTTCAATATTTAGCTTGGAAAACTTCAGCCTTTTTCCAGTTTTCAGCAAGTCACAAAAGCAACTCAGCAGGGCTCACCTGAAATAGAATTTCAAACTCCAGGCGGACAATCTACATATTTTTTTTACCACGCCATCTCTTTGGCATATAGTGTGTATGCTGGACTACCAGAGACATTGCCCCTTGTGGGTCCAGAACCAGAAGCTCATCTGCCACTGCAGCTCGGCTAATAGCTGTTATTGTTCCAAAAACAGCAGCATACCAGAACAAGTTGCGCCCAAAAATCTGCGGCATATTAAAAAAAGTTGCATAAGAATGGGAAAATCCTACCCCATGTGACCCGGTTAAACTCAGTAAGGTCTTAGATATTCAAGGGATACATACTCTTGGAAATTTTAACACACCTGTCAAACATACTCTATAGTATACACCAATTTAAGGTCCACTCCAATGTCCTTGTCAACATTAGGCGTATCGTGTACCATTTGGACCAAATTTGACCGTTGGCCCAGCACCCGGAACCCATTGAGAGACTGGAAAAGCAAGTACTCCTTTGTTCAGCATCCCAATCAAGTAATTCTCTTTGGGCATCAATCGCATCACCACGTCGTGAGCAGAAAGATCCTTGACTACACAGAGTTGTTGTGAACTTCGTAACTGAACAACCTTTTCAAGAATGGATGCCCATGGCATGGTCTGGATTTCATTATCAGTTACACAGAGACTGCAGAGAGACACGATAAACCCTTCTTCATTAGAAGGACCTATTCGTAATAATTTTCCTTTATTCATTCTGTCTTCCTTTCTTATAGATTATAGATGAATTTTTATAATCTAAAATATGTAAAATATGATTGATAAACTTGCTTATTGCTTAAAGAATTTAAAAAAAAATACTCTACTATTCAATAACCAAATGCTACTAAAACTATAAGCACCTCGTCTACACCAACACACAAGGGAAATAGCTGCTATTAACAAACAATCTCAGCCACTTTGACATACCTGTGGTAGTAAAATTGACGTATTTTTAAAGTGTCCTTCAGCTGTGCAAAGAACCTCAAAAAACAGAAGATCCAGTATATAGAAAATATTCCCAAATATCCAACAATAATAGCTTTTGAAAGCGTAAGGGGGACTAAAGGATGCTGATGAAAAGCTTCCTTGGCCAGATCGCAGGGCTTAATTCCAGATTCAACAGCATCCATCCCACATTTTGCATTTCGAAGACCACTCCAATCGACAAATAACAAGAAAAACCCAGAGAAACATATGGTAAAAGCTAGACTCAATAGCTCTACTATCCATTTTATGATAATGCACCAAAGCCCTTTCGCACAATAGTAGCTGTAAAGCCTCTCAAAGAACAGGGCCATGTCGGCTATTGGTTCCACATTCAAGCTCTCACCATTAAGAAGCCCAGAAGGGCTTTCACTACCAGGACTTGGAGCTCTTTGGTAGTCTGACAATTCAATCCCATGATGCACATCATCAAGCAGTCCAGTTGTCAAAGATGATTCACCACGCCACTTCCATTTAAAATATGTTAAGAGCATTAACACCCTTTGCCCCACTGAACATTATTTACACACACTGGCAGCAGGAGAGCACAGCCAGTCCATTCCCCGAAGCACATGAATGATTAAAGCATGGGCTGCAAGGAGGAAAAAAATTAGGTTATTCGCTCTATAATTCGCAAGCCGCTTCATTGACAATCATACCATGAAGACCAGCAGAGTAACCACACACAGATTTTCAATGCTGACATTAACAAACTAACCACGTAAAGAGCACCAAGGCCGCCAGATTCGAAGTGTTGAACCCTTCAGCCTTGTTGGGTCAAAACCAATTTTGAGAAGTTAGCAAACCAAGCGAAAACACTCTGACAAAGGGGAGTAAACACAAAACAAAAAAGGGAAGGAGGGCTGGTAAAAGTTCCAGCCTCATATGGCTTCATTGGACCAACTTGTTTTTTTAATTTTGTTGCCCATCAAGTTAATGTGATGCCATTACAATGTTTACCACAGCCTTCACAAATAGTATGTGCATTAGAAAGTTTGTCCAGTGTTCCGTAATTTGGAGCATAGATAAAATATGAGGAAACTAACTATTAATTAACGTAACATTTCAACATATCTACCATATGCAAAACTAAAACACCAAAGAGTGCAGCTGGAAGCCTGAAAACCAGTCATACCAACCACTTCAGCCAATACTAATGAAATAGTAATGGCTTTGCTTTGTTGCACAAAACCTCCAATGCACCCAACGCCTCTGTGAACAAACATAAGAGGACCAAATCCAGAAAACATGACGCGGACAACAATTGTTTTTGAAAGCGCTTTACCTCCAAATGGAAAGAGAAAAAAGACACAAAGGCCCATCTGATGCACAGGACAATAAAAACACCATCTGAACTCCCTTCCATCGAAGACAACTGAAGATTCCATCTTTCCCAAACATAATGAACATTCACATCGTAAATACGCTAAGAAATAATCATAGCACAGTGACTAACAATCTAATTTTGGAGCTAATTTCCCAACTACAAGTCAACCTAAAACCCCATATTCAAAAAAAAAAAAAAAAATCAAGAAGACATTAATCAACCAGCCGAAAGGGGCAGAAAAGAAAAATTAAGAACAACGTAATAATAACAAGTGCAATTAATTGGAAGAAGAAACGAATTGAAAGCAAGAAAGGGGGATTTACCAGCAACCCACCAACAGTTATGGTGTATGAAGCGAAGGGCTGGCCACGAGAATTTAAAGATTGGGACTTCTTGAACAAACCCACTAATAACCGGGCCCAAAATTCCAAAACTTGCAGAAACAAGAGGATTTCAAAGCAGGGCCGGCCCAATAGGGCAGCCCACCAGGCCACCGCCTAGGGCCCCAAAAGGCCCAAAATTAAGGCCCCTTATTATTTTTTGCTTCTTTCGAAAAAAGGCCCCCAATTTTTAGCCCAACTACTTTATTAACTAGGACCCCATTAAAAAATGACCTACTTGATTAGTTTTTAGTCCAATTGTTGGATTATTATTATTTTTATTTGAAAATAATAAGCAAATAAGTAACAAATGTTCTCATATTTTTTAACAATTCTTACTTTTTTGAATTTTTGATAAATGTTCTCATATTTTCGACTAACAGTTTATTTATTTATTTCTTTGTTTTCTTTGATATGAATGTATTACCGAAATAGTTAAAAAATAAATACTTGAAAAACAAATCACTTAATTTTGTCTTAAGCATATTTTTCGCTAATATCATGAATATTTTTTAGTCTTTTAATTCTACCATTAAATACGCACTAAATGAGTAAATTTACTTTAAAAATAAGTCAATTTTAAATATTTTTGTCAAAGCAAGCCTAAATAGTGTACTAAAGATCTTTGTTAATAATATTACTATATAAATGTCGCACATCACTAAAATATACAAAATAAATTTGTATAAAAACTTGAATTTTAATTTGAATCAACTAAATGTAAAGCATCATTAACTTACTTTATGTCGTAAAATTCTTATTGATAATATTATTTTGAAGATAATTTTTATGTTTATTTTTTTGGAAAAATATATTTAAGGCCCAATTTTATAATTTTGCTTAGGGCTCTGAAAACTTTGGGACTGGCCCAGTTTCAAAGATGAGAAAAGAGGAGCATAGTTAATATACCAGAGGAGTTGAAAGTACGAAAAAGATAGGAGAGAGAGAGAGAGAGGAGAAGGGTTTGATTGCGTGGAAGAAAAAAGGAATTTCCGGTGTAAAAATCTTTAATTTTAGGGGAGAAACGTTTCGGTGTTCTTTGCTTCTCTCTCTCTCTCAATATCAGTTTTTTAAGAGGAAGAAGAAAAGGAGGAGACGTGGAAAGTGGTATTACTTCCGTACCCCTCTCTCTCTCTCTCACACAGACACACACGCCGACCTGGAGAAGGATTCTACTATCGCCGCAATAGGTAATTTTGGTTTTTTTTACCGATTGGGTTAACCCGCTACTAATTGATACCACCAATGGGCCTCCAAGGGCCCAGCCCAATAAACGTCCTTGAGTAAGGCCCGATTGGACCCGAAAAAGAGTAAGGCTGAGTGACCCAATATGACGATGATCACCGTTTTGTAAATGGGAGAGGTAAACAAGACCACTGGTTCTGTAAAATGACGGGATGTATCACAGTTTCCGCGGGAAGCAATATGGCGGGAATACTGACGTGGAAACATGACACGTATACATCCACATCAGAACTCCCGCCAAAAATCTAGCTATACATTCCCTGCTGTTCTGTTCCTCTCACCCAAGCCCCTTCCGCTAACCATTTTCTCTCTCCTCAAACAATGGATTCCTCTTCAGAATCAAAGCATTACGAGTCATTCAAGGGGAAGAAGATGCTACATTCCACATCTTCACAAAAGCCCTCACCATCCGACGAAATTCCCAAAGCTATTTCGGATCGGAGTCCATGGAGTTCCAAAACCCCCGAGAAGACGGCAGATCATCCGCGTCGAGCACGGAATCGACGTGCTGCGTTTTCAGTGAAAGAAGTGAGAGAGGAGGCGGCGAAGCTACAGGTATCGGAGCAAAATCGGATCCATCGTCCCCACCGGATTGGTTCTACGGGACAGCAGATGGGATCTGAGTCGGATGATAAGCCGATTGGAAAGCCAAAAAAGAAAGTCGATGGGTCTGTAAAGCTTCCGGAAAAGTAAGTTTTATGCGAATTGGATTAAAAATTTGAGTTCATATAATGTTTGTGAGATTTTATACGGGTTGTGTCGGTTTTTGTCAGTTTTGGCCAGTTTATTTCTATTAGGAATATTTGTTACGCAAGTGAGAAGCGTACCATCCGTTTTTGTGTGATTTGGGGCTACCCATGTAATGAATCTGATCCATATGTTTTGGCATGTTCTAAGTTTTGGGTATTTTTCTGATCAATTATTGCGAGGATGCAGCATTACTGTGCTTGTATAGATCTTAGAACGTATGATTATGTTGATCTGAGACGAGTGATGCTTGTTTCATAGTATTCTGAAGAATTACAGAAATCTGATTTGATCAAGTTTGGTTTTGGTAGTGTCTGTTTTGGGTGATTTCATTATGCTTAGTTGAAAGAGGACAATTCCAGATGAGAGCGAGTTGGAATTTCCCCCCACTAATTTCTTGAATTGTTATTGTGGTTGTCTTGTTTAACTTTCCCTAATTTAGATATTTTTAAAAGCATTGTGCCATGGTGTTCATTGATCTGATGGTGCAGTTGAATTTGTTTTCAGGTACGACATATTGGGTAAGTTCTTTGATAGCTTGGATAGTTCAATTCGTCTGCTTCGGTTGAAGGGCTCTACGTCCACGTTCACAAATATTAGTCCCAAAGTCGAGTATTTGACGGATAGGTAAATGTTTATTACCGGCAAAGTATACACTATTGTAATTTTTGCAGTTATTTATACTGTGAATTAACTTTATTTGTGTAATTTTGTAGGAGGTTCTCCTATGCCCATCTAGCACAACTGAAGTTTATCTTACCTGAAGTGATTGAGACGAAGAAAGTACTTGTACACGATGAGCGAACTAGTTGTATGAAGCCGGATCTTCATATTTCAATGAATGTTGATGCTATTAAGAATGAGGAGAATTTGAAACCAGGGAGTGGGAATTCACATGTGAGGAAGGTCTTCCACCGTAGACTCCTGGATTTCTATAAAGACCATCCTGAGGTATATACTGCTTTCTGTAAAGTACTAACATTATATAACCCTTCAAATTGATGTAATGCACAAGTTAGGTCACTTTACTCTCCTATCACTTAGTGAGACAATGCTTTTTAGATGCTGATAGCCAGGTGCCCGTTTGTCAAAGTTGCCATTGAGCTTCATTTTCTTTTGAGCACCTTTCTCTATTAAGCTGAACATCTTTGTAACAGTACCTAATCATGTATCGTGCTATTGAAACCCAATATCCTTGTGATTGGATCATGGGATAAGTTTGAGAGCTATCCAGTAACCTTCTTTTTCTCGGGGACACTGAGTATATGTGCTCTTTTTGGTCATCCCTCTTGGCGGACCTTTGTGTGGCTTGAATGAAATCTGAGCCCATCATTGTTGACTGGCCTCTTCACTATTGGGGATGTAAAATGCCTCAAATCTGAGCCTTAACCTAAAGTATGTACCTTTCTCCCAGACAGGAACTTAGCTTTCAGTTCCAGGAACGATTTGGTCAAAATCTGCAGTTGACCTCTTGGCTGTAGCTTTGAAGATGTTATTTATATATTAGTAACATTTTGTTTTGCCTGTTCTCTCCGGTTTTATTTTGGGAAATGGCCTGTGTAATTAACAATGTGTCTTTGAATGTAGGGGGAAGTTCCTGAGGAAACTCTACCAGAGCCATTCAATAAGTCAAAGCTAGATCTGCATACAAGCAGAAACAATGCTTCTAGTTCATCTTTGGTCGGTGAGACATCAATGGAAGCACTTCCAGAGCTGCAACCAGCAGCAGCAACCCATCTATCTCGTACTTTCAGGAAGCGGTTCTCACAACAGACTTCACACGATGCAACAGCCAATACAAACCAAGGGAAGGGCACAGTTTCTCTGCAGCCTACAGTTCTTCCTGTTTCAGAGCCACGTGTTGACCAGAGTTCCGATGAAGGGAAAATCAGTGCATCTACTGCTCCATCTGTTGGTAAATTTTCCTTAAAACCACCTACCAGTGAAAAGTTTTTATCACTTGGGGCTTCTCAAGCCAGTGAATCACCGTCTAATCGACATATGACCCCACTAAAAAAGAGGGATTGGTTGGAAAATGAAACCTCTTCTTCTGTTGGAACTGCTACCATTCAAGGAACTCCAGCAAAACTTGTTTCAACTCCAGTGAAGCTTATGAGTGCCACACCAGCACAACGACCTCCAAAGAGGTCTTATATGAGCCCAGATGACAGTTCAATGACCTCACAAAGCAAGTTAATTAGACGTCCACTCCGTAATAGATCATTGAAATTTGACAGTCCAGTGAAGAATGCCGTAGTCGAGGATGAAGTAAATGAGATTGGAGGATTGCCAGTCGGCAGTGATATTTTTGACATTCTTCCTGAGAATCTTCTGCAATCGGTGAGCCCACAATGGATTCACAACTTTCAATCCATTTCAGAGCTTCTCTTTTGATGTCATATATGCTGATGCGATATGTTTGGTATGTATAATAGTAATTTTCTAACAATAAGTATCTTGCCTCTGCAGATTAGAGAGAAAGAGTGGAAAGCATTAGAGGAGAAGGATCCAGCCATCTCACAAGCCAAGAGGCGGCAAAAGATGATTGCAAGTTTACCTAAACTCTTTGATATGACCCGTTTCTTATTTCAGTCAATCAACCGTTCTGTTGTCACGAAGGAAGAGTTCATCCACCGGTTAGTGGCCAACCACCTAGATGTTGTTGATAGAGGTAACCCTTTATTTCTATTATCATCATTGTAAATCTCTCTTGATGTTGCCAATGTTACCTTTGAGCTAACTTCCGTATGTCCTTGCTTTAACAGGAGAAGTTGAACAGCAAGTCAAACTTTTGCAAGAACTGATTCCTGAATGGATTTATGAGAAGTTAGCATCTAGTGGGGATCTTCTCATATGGTAAGCCTTTCATTTGTGATTTCTGTGTTTTCTTTGCTATTGTGAAATTCTGTTTTAATGTTGATTGAAAGAACACAACATGTTTAACTCCAAACAATTGAGATAATTCTCCCTTTGCTCGTATCAATGTTTACTTAATGAGACAATTGACATTTTTGCAGCATCAATAAGATGTCTAGTCTGGACTCCATGCGTGCAAGAATTGTGGAAGCAAAGTGAGAACAAGTGGACTTCGACATTCGCATGCCATTGAAAGAAGCGCATTGATATTGCTTGATATGCTCTCAACACTTTAGCCCGTAAATGTTGTAGTTAATTTGTGGATTGACTTATGCGTTGTTCCTTCAAATTATTGACTTGAATGAAATTTGATGCAATGGTATAAATTAGAAAGGCTGCAATGGGTTTTGCTAACGTAGGTTGAGTAAGCAATTTGCTGTGCTGTATTCTTGTAGTCAATGGAAAGAGAAAGAAAGAGAGGGACTTCCTCAGAAACCATTCCATTGTTCTTGTGACCTGATCCTTAATATCTGGGTGAATTTTTGGACCAATTTTTTGGTATATTCAGGTCCACTATTGCATGTTCATAAGTGCAATCAACAAGCTAACATCCAATCATCCGATCCGGACATGGATGTGTCCGCAGCCGTAGGAAGCATTATTGTGGGGCATCCATGTGAATCGGATGACACTCTGTCTGAAATCTGTGTCTGTATCCTTGCTTATTAATTCAAGGCATGATGTACTATGACTCCGGTTCCACTGTGTAGTGGCTTCCTCTTTAACTGCCTAGCCAGCTTCTCAAAGGGCATATAAGATAACTAGCATCCGTCATGACATATAAGTTAACTAGCGTCCGTCACACATGCAGTGCGTGATTGGATAGTTTTTATAATTTACGAACAATAGTTTCTCTTTTGTCCAAGCAGATATATTTCAAAGTTGACTAGTAGAATGTATATTTTGGAAGGGTATTTCTGGGAAAAAAAAAAGTGAGCCTGCTTTATTTATGCCAAAAGATGTCTTCTCTTTGTAATATAGATATTTTAACTTAACAATTATTACTCTAAGACATATATAAGTTCGGTGATTTATCCAATGTACTTAGGAAGGTCCGCCGCTTATATATATTGACACAAACATAACAAAATATACATTAGAAAACATACAGAACTAAGAGAAAGAGAAGGTATGAGGCAAAAGGAACTAGTGAAGTTCAAAACACCCCAGCATCCAACTTTGGGGACTAACAGATGGGGGGGTGCTTCCCCCTTGTTAGCAAGAAACATCCCTAAGGAGTCACTTTACCTAAGGTATGAAAGGCTCAACTCCATTAGGACTCATGATGAAATCTTTCCTGCTGAAAATGATTTCTTCATTCACTTTCCTGAGAATCAAGTCCCTAACCGTGAGTGTTTCCCGCGCCTGTGGAAGGAGAAGACTGCAACGATGGGTTCGTGTTCTTCGGACACCAAGAAAAAGAGATGGTTTCCAAAATTGGACACCAAAAATAGATGGCCTCAAGGTTGGTGATGATTCACTTCTGCAGACATGAGGTTGGAACTTGAGGAAAATCCTCTTGCTAGGTATATTACCTGATGGAAATAAGGATGATTCAGTCCCAAAGGGGAGAGGTGTTGGGCTCTTGTATGGAGTATAAGGCATCCTCAATCCATTTGCTAAGTTTAAGCTAAGCTTTTAAGTTATTCTTGCTTTTGATGGTTCAGTCATCATCTTGTTTAGCCCCTTTGGGCATGCATGCAGCCTAATTATATATGTATATATGTACTTAATTACAGAAAGAAAAAGATGGATAATTGAGATAGATGACATGTATATAGTAGCCCAAGGGATACTAGTACCTTAACTAACTGCGTTCTTCTTTATGATGAGAGACTCTAGTTTTATAATTTTGTTATCAACAATGAAAATCAATCTGAATTCTCCACCCGAACACCTTTAAAAATTAAACTATTCGCGCGAATAATTTAGCTCATGAAAAATAATTGCTGAGATATTCGGGATGTTTTTTATTGCTGATAACATTTTTGCAAACACTAAATTTCTTAGTATATTCAGGTCTACTTCTTTCTTTCTTTTTTTTTTTTTGTATTTCAAACGCTAAATCTTTTTTAACTATCTGAATTATGTCTAAATGAATAGAAGTTTACAATCACACAAAGTCCAACTAATAGCCTTCGAACAAACAAGTAAATTAGACGAGGACTCTCTTTTTGTTGGCTAATAACTCATATAACAAATAATATTTACTGAAGATTGTTTTCCATTTGATTAGCGTATATTTATCTCACATTACATTATCAATTACGAAAACGTGATCTGATCATACTCGTATTTCAATCACTGTAATTGACGTATCCTAATATCTTCACTTACGCATTGAATCAAATTACATAATCTATTAGTATGATTCAATTGGGTATTGCGATGCGATTTTTCTTGAACAAAACTCCTAATTAGAATTTACTCCATTCAATATATAGTCAGCCCATATAATAATAATAGTTTCCGTGTTTGACACGTCCCATAATTTGCGGGATTGTACAAATTTTAAAAGAAATAATCAAAACGAATCGTACTAGTTAGATGATTATGTAAACTAGGTAGAAAAAAATTAACCATTCCTATTGCATCAGTGAGGTTTACTATTTATAATTGCAGCACATAAATCATATTGAAATCTTTTGATTACTTCAGCAAAAGTCAACTAAGACAATTATTCGTGCCTAGATTCAGATACAGATGTATTCAGAATCGTACAATATTGTATGTGTATCGGACAATTTTCGACACATCTGTACACAAATAATGTGCATAGACTTGCTCTTGATTCTTACATCTTTTGATTGTGAATCTTTTGATATACTTTCCTACTCTCGAAGATTTGCTTCTCAAAATATTGCTAATCTTTTGAGAAGCAATATATATTATTGTGACGCGTAGGCCCCGTTGGCCTAAATTAAAGGTTGCTGTTTTTTTAGTTATTTTTCTCAAATTTTATCAACTTCGCTTGAATTTTTTGATTTTGATCATTCTTCGTGATGAAAGAAATTCATAAACTAAAAAAATATTAGTAAAAGTTTCAAAAAATTCACTAAGATAATTTTTTACTATTTTTACTGTCTTTAGCATTATCTTATCTGGATACTTTTTAGGATAGTTTAAATCAAGGTCCTATGAGCTTACACTGCGTTAGTTTTCATCTCATTAGTTTTTTCAAGTTATATTTTTATTCCATTTTTACATGGTTTGACATTTTTGTCAGTATTTTTTAGTGTAGTTTACCTTTTTATCATTTTTAAGTGAAAACATATATTTTTCAATTTGGTAGGTTAAAAAACATGACAGTAAATTAGGCATCAAAGTTGGAAACAAATATGATAAAATATATTCACCGGAATTCAAAAGATACTCACCAGAATCCAAAAGATATTCACTGGAATCATATTAGAATTGCAAATTTACTATCATCTCAAGTAATAAATGATTTGCAGCATTTTAACCCTTAAATTTCTAGAAATTTACCATTAGAATTGTAAATTTATCATTATTTCAAGTAACAAACGATTGGCAACATTTTAATCCTTAGATTTACAAGTTTATTGTCACAATTATAGAGGGCAATAAATTTATCATTGACCCTAATAAATTAACCATCAGGTAAATAAATTTATCATCACATATAGAAAAGATATATAAATTTATCATCACAGCTTTGATCGGATTATGATAAATTTGTACTGCACACGGTAAATTTGAGATAAAATGGTGAATTTTTAGTTGAAAACATGAGATTTACTATCATGAAAATACTCTAAACTAATTATGATAAATTTGTATTGCACATGGTAAATATGAATATTCATGGGATGGTGTATTTGGTGTAAATTTGTACAATCGACACAATTATAATTGATTTTCATCTTGAAATATAGATTTCAACAATGAACACTAAATGACATAGAAAGAACCTTGTAATTCACAAAATAGTAAATTGTCAGAGGTAACTAACTATGTTTTGACTTGGATAATAGCGAGAAACAGAATTGAAAAAATACTAGTATAAACACGTAATTTTTTTGTTGCTGATTTCAGGTTATTTTGCGATGATATAGTTCGAGCCCTTGATCGCTATAATTTCAAGCCTTAGATTAGCATTGTTTCAAGCCCTAGATTGCCGTAGTTTCAAGCCCTTTACAAAGCAAAATTTTAGGTCGCCATTTTTATGCAATTCTTTGCCCCGGAAACTCAATTTTGGGGTGAAGAAATTGTTATGGTAAGTCCCTTATATGAAATCTCTTTTTAGTGGTTTAAGATCCAAATTGTCCAAAATTAAAAACTAGGATATTTTGGATATTTTTTAAAAGATAGGACCAAAAGACAACCTTTAAAAGTGAATAGAATTAAAAACTAATTAACATTTATAGATAAGACCAAAAATAAATGCCCCTTTTTTAAATTTTGGTTTATATTTTATAGTTTTTCAATTCCTCTCATTGAGGAGAATGAAAAAACGCAATAAACTTTCCAAACACTAGTATGAAAAATCACATAACATTAAATAATACCGAATATCTTTAATAAAAAAAATAATTTAGTCCATACTCATCCTTAATCTCCTTTAAAAAAAGATTAATTCTCTAATTTCTTTTTTTTCTTTTTATTATTTTTGTTTAGGTTGTTGTGTTTCACCTTCAATTACACATACTAAGAATTAAAACCCATGTTCGTTTTTTTAATTATTTTTGATGAGATATTCTCAAGTCGTTCACTATCGCTGTACATCTGTTGAAGCTCTCGTCGGAATGTTTGAGAATAACAAAAGTTTTCAGAATTATTTGGTGTACATATTTTTTAAGAGACAATGAAGACCCATTTCATGAGCAAGTTTAGATATACCTATTTAAAGTACATATTCAGACCTAAACGTATCTAGAAATATCCGATACACGCGAAATTCATATTATTTTAAAGGGTTCCACATGCATCGAAAGGTCTCGAATACATCTTTGTTCGGATCTGTATTTTAAATCTATATGAGTACACTTTGCGCCCATTTCATTCACTTTTTCATTTTTTTGATGTGTGTCTTAGGTAGATTTTTGTTTTGGTATATGGATTTTGAGACTAAAGTATTACAAAAAGAAACTTACTCTACTATAAACGAATAGTGTATTCATGGGTGAGATATTCATTTCCTAAGTGTGCATTACTGAGTAGAATATTGATGTCAAAATTCATAATGATCGGAATAAAAAAGATTCGTATCGAATCACATGTAAGATTTGACCAAAAAATAAAAGTTGTGATTCATCGGTTTATCCATTCCAAAACAAGTGTCGTGATCTATTTATATAACTATAGATGCATGTCTCATTACGCTTAGTTTTTTATGACGTACATCGTGACTTATTAAATGAACGACTTTTATCATTAAAATAAGACCCGTGATATATCTCACAATCTGAACTATTCAGTACAATATGGAGATTGAATGAGATGTCAACTTCATTTTCTATTGTAGGGTCTTCGAATGCTCTGTTATTTTTTAGATCTAAGTATTATATGCATCAATAAGAATTTTCAAAATAAAAATAAATTTGGAATATTAGTAAAAAAAAGGAGTAATTTAAGATATACCGAATTAGAAGAATTAGTAGCCTCTAATATTTTTAAGCTCTTTCTATTTTCTATTCATAGCTTCAACTATATTAACGTGTTAAATTACAAGTTCATGTTGAACATACAGTACCAAGTCTGCAAAATCAAGAAAGATATGGTTACGATGTTGTAGGTGGATAAGAAATTCATACCTGAAAAGTTAAAGATTCCAATTACTAGCCGAACAAATTAGCATTCTGATTCGCTTGAAATCTAATTCTTGCAAAACAATAAATCATTAGAGGATCCTCCGCCTAGGCAGAGGGCAATCTGATAATTAAATCAGTACTTAATCATGGAAAACAATTCAATCTATAAATGTGGTTGATATGATGTCTCGTCTCACATCGAAAGTCTACATAGATGATATTGGGTATATAAGGAATCATGTAAACAACTACTAATAACTTGGGCTTAATTATTTTGGGCCACGTGGTTGGGTTTCAACAAGTTCCTGGATCAGTGGTTTACATGAGACGTTACAGTTGAAGAGATAAGAAACTTTACACACCTTAAAAGTATTTCAAATTGGTTTCAAGACACGTTCATTGGCAAAACCGTCATAGCTAGGTTCCTTTGTTTCTTTTTCAAAATTATAGAAGTCTAACTAATTGATAGCGCCTCTTGCATTTTTCAAGATTGTAGATAGGAAATAGAACTATTTTAATCTAAATCCACCTTGTAGAAAACAATTCTATAATATATCAGACAAATTAAACACGTATATAATAACATATAAACACGAATTCAAACCCTTACATCATACATGTTATTTTTTCTTTGTGCAGAGCTCACTCACGATCATCTTTCAAATATTGTGCTATTCATCCAGGCGAAGTTGCTTACATTCGAGTGACGTGAATCAATCTCACATTAACTTACCGATGTGAGAATGGGCCTGGTGGCCCATACAACCCGATTTTTAAAGGCTTGATGCTTGTAGTGATCTTCAATTTTGTGGGTATCGTTACCATATAATAATACACTCAATCAAACTACTAGTTTTTTTCTATAAACCCATTTTTTAATAGTCACTTTTGTAATTAAGTTTCTTAGAAGGACCTTGTGATTTTTGTATATTTTAGTGATGGGCTTGGCATGAAATTGTTTCTTTTTTGTTTCTAGCATGGTCCGAGCCCAATACCAGCCCGGTTCAATTGTTGCCCACATCTATACAGGGTATGGAATTTTGATCATCTTTTTATTAAATTGACCACTGTTCATTTACTAAGTTAATCATTTTCAGCCAAAAAAATCAGTTTTTTTTTTTCTTCCTTCCAATTTGATCTTAACAAAATTAGTCTCAGTTTGGCCTATCTAAATCTTTTAATTATTTGTTCGTCTTTGTTCAATTTTTTTCTCAGATTTGTTAATTTTGTGTTTATTTTTTTAGACAATTATTGTATTAACAAGAAGAATCTAAAAAGCAAAAATTATAATTAAAAGATTAAAAAAGTTCATTCAAGACGAAAATAATTATAAATAGGCAGATTCATTATGTAAAAATAATTATTAACCCTGGGTTTGTATCCTTTTATTCACCATGTATAAATAAATGTACGCTAATTGAAAAAAAGGGTACTTTATATTATGCAAAAAATATAGAAATTTGATCTCTTCAATCTCGGGATACAATTTAAATAATTGAAGTCAGAGAGTCAAATAGATCGGAATTAAAATTAACAAGTCAATGAAGCGAACCCAAGAAAGGAAGCAATCCCTAGTCCTTTCCTTTGCCAAGCTTTTAAGGCTGAATGCAATTGAAGATGGTACGAGCTAATGCGAACTAACATCTTGAATCTTGACCTCGATTGTCTCCATTTTCTGATCATTACTTAGAGCACTCCAATCCACTTGGCACCGACTAGTCCCATTCCAACGGGAAATACCATGTGATGAAACCTGAAATATGAACAAAATATACTCTGAAACCTCTGACTATTATTAATAATAATTATATACTCGCATTTATATTATTTTCGATCTTGAAATCAATCATAAATATCCAATTAAGTGAATTCAAACGCTAAAAAAAGAAGGTGATATAGGTCGGTGAGTGATACGATGGGGGATAAGCTTCATCGCCAAGAGAAAAACAATCCAAACCACTAGCTAAGACCCATAAATGGCCGTTCAGAGCATCCAATTTCTAAAAACATCCCAATTATTTTGAACTTTATATACTTGAAATGGCATACTTATGGAATCTCCATGAATAAGATCAAACCTTATTCCATGGTATTTTCACGAGGTTCATCTTTCTTATTCTCTCTTGTTCTTAAGCAAGTCCCCAAGAAGGCCAAGTTGATCCATATTTTTTCTTGCTCCGAGAATATATATATAGATCCATCAATTTCGATTCTTTCTTTTCTCTTGATTCCTTTCCGATCGAGATGGATGGCTCCATAGATCTATGTGTCTGGATTAACGAAAATGTGTCAAAGCTTTATTTACCTCTACCATCATATAAGCCTCTTTCTTTTTTCCGTATGGTCCCACTACAAATTCGGTCATGGCTCTCTTCGTACAAAAACTTGCCCCTGAAAAGTTATGCTAGCCCCGATTAAACAAGAAACACAATAAATATGTTTTTCCAAATGGAGTCATAGTAAGTTTCATATGCGTTCCAGTACATGAAGTCAAGTATAAATCATGTCATAATTAAAAAGATCTTAATTCAATCCATCTATCCCGAAATAATATAGGATCCAAAGTGAAGAAATTAGGTCAAATGCTGCTAGGGCACTGAGAAATAATAACCCTCAATTGAAAAACAATAATTAGTTGTGCCTCACCACTAGTAATATTAAAATAAATCCACATGGGGAAATAATTAAAGATAGTGAAAATTAATTACGTATAAAATTAAAATGCATTATATCATAGGCAACCTACTCTAGATTTGATTTGGCCCCCATGTCTTTGTGCTGTTTCTCTTTCTCAAGTAGTTCGATTACAAAGAGACTTTGCTTGTAGATTTCAATTCAACCAAACAAATCATGAGTTTTTGATAAGTGAAAATACAGCAATATTTATATATATAGTTTAATTTGATATATGCTTTATTTTTGGGCGGGTAAAAATTTTGAAGTCATTATTATTTGGGTTATTTATATTTTGACCCCTTTCAACAATGATCACCTTTTTTTTAAAATTATTTTTGAACTATATGTTTCCCCCTTCAACTATGGTAAGATCACGTAATAGCCTTTCCGTGAGTTTTTTATCATGTATTTAACGATAAATATTATGTGTTGTATACACGTACTTTTAAAAATACTTTTTGTGGCTGAAATACCCTACACACACGCACACACAATTTGACTTTGTTTAATAAATTTTACATTTTAATTGTATTATACTTTTTGATTTATTTAATTTGAATTTTTATAATATAAAATTAATTCTTGCACTTCTGTTTTTATCATCTGCACTTCTTTTTTGTTCTCAATTTATGAGTACAATATCATTCCTTCATTTATAAAAGAGACCACACTAGTGTAAATTCACATAAACAAATAAAAAAAATTAACGGCTAAAAAAGGAATTGTAAAAATCAATACTTTTTATAGTTGGTAAGAAAAAAATTAATTTTTTTGCACAACTTACTAAATATCAACGAGTTTTTTAATTATTGAAACTAGTTTATATTTTTTTTAAAATAAATTTTTTAAGTTTTATTTTCCCCAATTTGGGCTCTCAAAAAATATAAAGTTTGTAAAAAAATTTAGTATTTTTTTTTACAAAAAATTATCATTCTCTCTAAATTTAGTTATTTGACTAGATGCAAGAAATCAAAATATAGAATATGAACTAAATTTTAAAAAGGTGTAAGATAAAATAATGCTAAAAGTATTGAAGTTAGTAAAAATTATTTTAATTTTTAGTGAATTCTTAAACTTTTATAGTCATTATTTACAAGAATTCTTTCGTTAAACATATATTAAATTTTCAAAAAATAATTAAAATATAAAATAATAACTAATATTAGCTTGATTTTAAGAAATACGAGGTTGAGGGGTTACTTGAGTATTTTGTATCATAGAAAAATTGAAGAGCAATATCAATTTTACTAACTTCTACTAACGACGTAGGGGTACTTGCTTTTTTAATAGTTGAAAGGGTAACTTGCAGCCCAAAAATAATCAAGGGGGTAAGGTGAAAAATAGTGATAGTTGAAGGGAGTAAAGTGTAAATAACCCTTATTATTTTTTTAGGATCTTGACTTTTATGTGATCCCCAACTAAGCTGTGATGCAAGCTGTGGAGTGTTCGGATAGGTAGTTAAGAGTTCTACATCACTTGTTGGATACAAAGTTCAATACTTGAGTTGGTTGAGTCGATATCAAGTTTGGATCGTAATATGGATCAAGTCCAGAAGCTCAGAAGCCTCATGTGCCGGACTGAAGCCCAACATGGCACATGAGAACTTGCGCAATAAGCGTAACTTATGAGCACGCGTCATGTGGGCTTGGCCGAGTCGGGGTTTGACAAGTCAACCCAAACCACTTGGTCTCAGCCCGTTGCCACATGTTATTCAGGTGGGTCAACCACAACACTTGGCATTCGAGTTGGGGGCTCGGTACGTCATGCATGATGTCAGAGCAGAGATGATTATTTTAGACACCATTGGGGAGCGTACTCTGCACATGCTAGCTTGAACCCAATGTAGTGTCTTGGCTTGAGGATTCGCCGTTTTGGTTTGTTGCTAAAGATTATGTTCACAAGGGTGGTTTTTTGGTCAGCTTTGATATGGTTGGTTGGGTCATCTCTTTTTGCACTTTTCTAGTATTCTTGCCGAAGCTGTTTTCTATTTTCTTGAAGCTGTTCTCCTCCATGCAGAGTACGAAGCTAGATTGGCAGCTGTTTTTGTGCTGTTTCTATTCTCCTCCAGTTTACTGGGTTGGTGGCTGTCTTTATCTGCTCTTTTGACCGCAGTTTATCTATGTTGTAGCTCTTTGTTTTGTTTTGTTCCATCTTTGTAGGCTGGTCAGTATTATGGGTTTTAGGCCTTGGTTGATTACTTACCAACCAATACCTTGTAAACTCATTCTTTCTTAATATATTTTCTTTGCTTTAAAAAAAAATGAAAGTATGAAGTAATATGCATTTCAATGGGCTAGCCATTTTCATGGCCGTTCATATTGACTTTAGGGGGGGAGAGAGAGAGATGAAACTCCTCTCACTCATGACTATGGCGACTTAAGTCGTCCTCCTAGATTACATGTTAGTAAAAAGCCAAGCTACTAAATCTAGTGATAGATTGACCTTGTTTCCCAACTCTTCTTTTAGAGAGAAAAGTGAGAAGAAAAGCAAAAGTTGTGGTGTTGGTATCCAAGTGCAATTTCAAACATTATAAAATTGCTGCACTTCTAATGCCCGTAGATCGCTAATCTAGAAATTTGTTGGAGTCTTATCACATAGACCTGTTTAAGTTT